>JADLZN010007230.1:87500-215507 GCA_018155175.1 Sinocyclocheilus anophthalmus
ACTTTATATGCTTTCATGTTAGATTTTTAGTTCACACTAAAAAGCTCAGCTCACACAGTTTGACTGATGCTGATGAGTAGAATAATAATTATAAGAATAACTGCTTGTCATAATCAGAATGAGCTTACTTCGCAAAGTGTGTGCAAACACAAGGAATTTGTTGGGTTTTTTAGGAGCTCTTGGTACATACATATACAGTGGGGCAAAAAAGTATTTAGTCAGCCACCAATTGTGCAAGTTCTCCCACTTAAAAAGATGAGAGAGGCCTGTAATTTTCATCATAGTTATACCTCAACTATGAGAGACAAAAGGAAAAAAAAAAATCCAGAAAATCACATTGTAGGATTTTTAAAGAATTATTTGCAAATTATGGTGGAAAATAAATTCTTTAAAAATCCTACAAACAAGCAAGATTTCTGGCTCTCACAGACTGTCACTTCTTCTTTAAGAGGCTCCTCTGTCCTCCACTTTTTACCTGTATTAATGGCATCTGTTTGATCTTGTTATCAGTATAAAAGACACCTGGCCACAACCTCAAACAGTCACACTCCAAGTTCCACCATGGCCAAGACCAAAGAGCTTTCAAAGGACACCAGAAACAAAATTGTTGACCTGCACCAGGCTGGGAAGACTGATTCTGCAATAGGTAAGCAGCTTGGTGTGTAGAAATCAACTGTGGGAGCAATTATTGGAAAATGGAAGACATTCAAGACCACTGATAATCTCCCTCGATATGGGGCTCCATGCAAGATCTCACCCCGTGTGGTCAAAATGATCACAAGAACTGTGAGCACAAATCCAGAACCACACGGGTGGACCTAGTGAATGACCTGCAGAGAGCTGGGACCAAATTAACAAAGGCTACCATCAGTAACACACGGCGCCGCCAGGGACTCAAATCCTGCAGTGCCAGACGTGTTCCCCTGCTTAAGCCAGTACATGTCCAGGCCCCTCTGAAGTTTGCTAGAGAGCATTTGGAAGATCCAGAAGAGGATTGGGAGAATGTCATATGTCAGATGAAACCAAAATAGAACTTTTTTGTAAAAACTCACTTGTCGTGTTTGGAGGAGAAAGTTGCTGAGTTGCATCCAAAGAACACCATAGCTACTGTGAAGCATGGGGGTGGAAACATCATGCTTTTGGGCTGTTTTTCTGCAAAGGGACCAGTACGACTGATCCGTGTAAACGAAATAATTAATGGGGCCATGTATCGTGAGATTTTTAGTGAAAACCTCCTTCCATCAGCAAGTGCATTGAAGATGAAACGTGGATGGGTCTTTCAGCATGACAATGATCCCAAACACACCGCCCGGGCAACGAAGGAGTGGTTTTGTAAGAAGCATTTCAAGGTCCTGGAGTGGCCTAGCCAGTCTCCAGATCTCAACCTCATAGAAAATCTTTGGAGGGAGTTGAGAATCTGTGTTGCCCAGCGACAGCCCCAAAACATTACTGCTCTAGAGGAGATCTGCATGGAGGAATGGGCCAAAATACCAGCAACAGTGTGTGAAAACCTTGTGAAGACTTACAGAAAACGTTTGACCCCTGTCATTGCCAACAAAGGGTATATAACAAAGTATTGAGATGAAATTTTGTTATTGACCAAATACATATTTTCCACCATAATTTGCAAATAAATCTTTAAAATTCGACAATGTGATTTTCTGGATTTTTTTTTTCTTCATTTTGTCTCTCATAGTTGAGGTATACCTCAACTATGAGAAAATTACAGGCCTCTCTCATCTTTTTAAGTGGGAGAACTTGCACAATTGGTGGCTGACTAAATACTTTTTTTCCCCACTGTATGACACGGGAACAGAAAGAACATTTAAATAAGTAAGAAATCAGTAACAAAGTTGCCTCTGTCGCTTCAGCAATCTATTTATATAAGGACAGACACAAGAAAACTGCACTGAGATCAGTGCTGTAACAGTGTGAGATTTAATTGCACCGCTAAAAACACAGAGGGTGGAGCGGCAGACACTGAGACATATTCAATTAACGTCACACACAACACGCCACAGCGCTTTTATGTACAAACTTCAGATCAGGCGGAAACAAAAAACAATGCCACAAGTTTTATATGCTACACTGTGAGGCTGTCGTTCTCGACAATGAAGAATTTCAGTGATGTTTGCACTCAGATATTTTAAAACCTGTTTATGGGACAATATTGAGGGGGTCATTGCAACACACCCCCACTATATTTGTCTGAATATTGGATGAAGCGTTCAATTTTTAATGATAGAAATCAAATTTGAGTGTAAGTGAATATTTAATTACTATAATACCGATTTCTTGCAAGAAATAACATCAAAAATGTTCTATTTGGTCTGAATCTATATGATAAGCTTTCAAAAGATGATTGAAAAATATACAAATGTATATAAACAGTCTGTCAACTGAAAATTACTGACTTTATATTTTTATGTACATCCTGTAAGATATACTTTTTTATACTGTTTAAATAATCAAATTTTAATAAAGTGCCAGCTTATTTCTGATCTGATATACTCCTTTATTAGGGATGCATAACATATTGGCACCATATCAGTTTTGGATTTTATTGCTTTTTAATTATTGATATTGGTTAATATTTAAAATATCAGCTGAAATTGGATATTTCAACGTGTATGCACATTTCTGTATATTTTAATATTTTGATTACCTTTACCATCACTTTGAATCTTTAAAAGCACTAATGATATAATATCACACTAATAAATGTCATCATTAGCAAATCAGCAAAAAATTAGCAAAAAAAAAAAACGAAATCCATAGTTTCATAAATTAATTAAATAATATTATAAATATAACATGGTGATGCTATTTTATTTATTTTTTAAAAACATTTTACATTTACAAGCATGAAAAATTCAATATTTGAGTGTCTGCAATATTATCATGAAAGATGAGAAATTGTCACAAAGAATTAAAAACCCCAAACATGTAAGGTTGAATTACTAGATCCGACTGACAGCTTGTGAATCTAGTATCAGCTGCATAAGTCCAGCCTTGTTTTAAATTACTCTCAAACAAACGGCTTCATAGTGTAAAACTACATGTGTAGTGATCTTGAGTGTATGCCAGAATTATTAATGCAACCACATGGCTATAATGGACTGTCTCAGGACAACATAGAGATTTCTGTTACATTGTTTGATGGTTTTGCATATGAACTCAATTGAAGGTTCCTTGTTCTTATTCTGTGGTGTTCCTCCGTTACTGGTCATGTGATCTCAGTAAGGCGGCCACTCAGAGACCCGTCTTGTTTCACACTTACCTTTTAATTTTTTACCTTTAGATTAGGGACATAAAGTGTGATATTAAATCTATGACAACAAGCGACTAAAGCACTGTAAACACGAAAATAATGAATTAGTGAATCTAATTGCTCTTTGGAGAAGGTTTTCACTCAAAAAGTCCTTCAGGATCCATCTGCATCCCCACAGTCTTCTGCAAACAGACATTAAGGGCCCTTGCCAAGAGATTGGTTCATTTACCGATGACATTTATCAGGAAATTCAACAACATTTAGACTAAGCCTTTCTGCACTTGGAGTGAATTCAGCGCAAACGATCTCAGCCAAACATGCTGGAGATTCCCTCGAAGGCCGTGATGGATCGCACCGAGCACAAATGAGTGGAGTGAGCAGTGAAGGTTAAAGGCACAGACGGTTTCAACAGGTGCAGACACTTTGCTCCTCTTGACAGATGAAGCCATATTTGATGTTAGATCTATTGAGCTTCTTCAAACGTGTTAATGAAATGGAAAGAAATGCTATTTTTGATTATAAAAAGGTAAGAAAGAGATGGTTCTTTAAAGAACTCAAAGACCTCAAAAAAATGACCGAACCTTTAAAGGGGTCCTATTATGCTCTTTTACAAAGTCTTGATTTTGTTTTGGGGGTGTACTAGAACAGGCTCTCATACTAGGTTGTTCAAAAAACACATTATTTTTCACATATTTTGCATTATTACAGCACCTCTCTCCCCAGTCTGGCATGAATGGCTCGAATAGTTCCTGTATCAAATGAAGGCCCGCCTTCTGAAATACGAAATGTGCTGTGATCGGTTAGCTGGGCCAGTGTGTGCTGTGATCGGTTAGCTGGGCCAGTGTGTGCTGTGATCGGTTAGCTGGGCCAGCGTGTGCTGTGATCGGTTAGCTGGGCCAGTGTTGTGTTGTGATCGGTTAGATGGGCAGTGTGTGCTGTGATCGGTTAGCTGGGCCAGTGTGTGCTGTGATCGGTTAGCTGGGCCAGTGTGTGCTGTGATCGGTTAGCTGGGACAGTGTGCGTTGTGACTGGTTAGCTGAGCCAGTGTGCGCTGTGATTGGTTAGCTGTTGTGGCCTGTTGTGTGTGGATTGGCAGCACTCGGAGCCTGGTGGGACCGTTGTCACGACCCGTTATTAACTAGCCGGCCTGCGAGATTACAGTGTAAATATGACGTCAAAATCACATCAATTGAGCGTCAGATTAAACCAGGTCATGACTGTAAACCACTCTAAGTTCTGGAATGCCTTGGAAGCTGGAGCCATGTCTCCATCTAGTTGATACACTCGCGGCCTTTCTAGTGCAGCCAACCAGGTCGGTCCCATTTGTCGGTATGTGATATCACAAATCCAGGGAAAAATATGCGTTGTCAGTCCAAAGAGTCGTTCGTTGTAGTGTTTGAACAAAAAAAGTGATTTAGGTTAAATAAATATTCTCCTTGAGTGCGACTTGAGCTTGGTAAATCGCAGATATTTTTTTATGCTCAAAACAGCAACCATTACCAGACCAACGAGTTGAAAAAAGTAGAAAAAGAGCATAATAGGACCCCTTTAATGCTTCCTGAAGGTTCGAGCTCAGCTGGTTGAAATAACAAGTGCACCATCAACCATTTAAAAATGTTTCAAAGTATGTATGCATTTAGTAGATTTCAAGACTTTGCATTTTGCTTGCATAATGTTTGAACAGATGAACAATATAAATAAGAAGTATGCTCTGAAGAAACATTTGTGTTTGTGCATGATCAAAATCCTGATCTAAAAGTGTTGAGTTCAAATCAGATTGTTTGTGGGACAGAACATGTGTGAAAACTTGATCGGAGGTCGTCTCTAGGTTTACGTATGTAACCATGGTTCCCCGAAGGGAACGAGACGCTGCGTCGAACCACTTGGGAAAGCCCTTGTGTGACCGCGTTCTGAAGCACGTGTCAAATCCGTCCAATGGACCAGCAAGACGTCACGAGCAGGGTGACGTAAGAACCAGAAAGCATAAAAGCGCATCCGGCAGGGCGCAAACCAGCTTCGACGAAGTAGCGCCTGCAGGGATGCAGGGAGTAGGGCAAAGAGACGCAGCGTCTCGTTCCATCGGGGAACCATGGTCACATACGTAACCTAGAGACGTTCCCCATCAGGAACTCGAGCCGCGTCGAGTCGCTTTGGGAACGAGAATACCCACTGCGCCATACTACCAAGTCCATGCCTGTGTGTGTATCCTATGAGCACATCACGAAGAGAGAACCTGGGAACCTGGGGTAGAAGCCAGGTCTAGGTTGTAAAGTGGACCAAAGTGTGTGGAGAGGACCAGCCCGCCACAGCACAAATGTCATGCAAGGCCACACCCAAGCTGAAAGCCTTGGAGGCCGCCATACTCCTGGTCGAGTGCGCTCTGACCCCCATAGGTGATGGGAGGCCAGAGGACTCGTAGGCTAGTGAGATGGCCTCGACCACCCACTTACTCATAGTCTGCTTGGTCGCAGGAAATCCCTTCTTTGGCAGACCAAAAACAAACAAAAATCTGATCTGCCTTACGCCACGGGCAGCTCCGTGTGCGTAAGCGTCCAGTGCTCGAACTAGACAGAGCAGATTAAGCCTTTCTTGGACTACTTTCTGGAATGGAGGAGGACAGAATTCCTGAAGTACTATGGGCCACCTTGGCGTGCACTTGTACCGGCCTCAGCCTCAGTGTTGCCACGGAGGAAACGAGTGGCGAAGAGGGTGTCTTCCCACTGATGACCACCAGAGCGGTGTGGTGTGGTACAGCAGATAAGGCCGCCACGTATTACCTCAGAGTGGAGGGCGGATAACCCTGCGGAGACGCTCCTGCAGAAACTCCAGAACTGCTACCAATTAGGCAGTTGATGCGGTCCTGTGTCGCTGTCCGCACCATCATTGAAGAGAAAAGTTTCCACTTCAAGGATACTGTTTCCTAGTGGCGGGGCTCTGGACTAGGAGTATAGTCCTCAACAACATCAGTGGAGAGACCAGATGCTAGGAAGCTGTGACCCCTCAGGGGCCATTGCCAACAGCTTCATAACTCCGCGATCTGATGTAGGAGACCACTGATGTGTTGTCTGTGTGGACAAGCACATGATGCCACCTTAGGTCTGGAAGGAAGTGTGTCAGAGCTCAAACCACGGCCAGCATTTCCCGGCAGTTGACGTGCCAAAAGAGATGATGGCCTTCCCAAAGACCCTGGACTGAGCGGCCACTCATGACCGCTCCCAACCGGTGAGAGATGCATCCGTCGCTAGCATACGTGGCGACAATAGGAGCCCCTAACGCTGGGCCTTGAACCAGGAACCAACGTTTCTTCCGCATGTCTAAGGCACGTAAGCATCGCTGTGTGACCTTGATCATGCAAAGCGGAATCCTTTGGTTCTGAGCCACCACTGAAAGGGTCTCATGTACAGCAGGCCAAAAGGTATCACGTTGGACGCCGCTGCCATCAGGCCCAACAGCCTCAGAAACTGTTTGACAGTGAGTGATTGGCCTTCTCTTACCCTCGTGACTGTCGTGAAGAATGACTCGATTCGAGCAGGAGACAGACGTGCCTGCATCGAGTTGAGTCCCACACCACGCCTAAATAAAATGGTTCTCTGTAGTGGAGAAAGAACAATCTTCTTGGCGTTTAGTCTTAACCCCAACTCTCTCATATGGGCGAGGACGACATCTCGATGCCGAGCCGCCATCTGCTAAGATTGAGCTAGTATTAACCAATCGTCAATATAATCGAGTATGCGGATGCCCTGGAGTCGCAGTGGAGCCAGAGCAGCATCCACACACTTCGTGAAAGTGCGGGGTGAGAGTGACAGGCCGAAGGGAAGAACTCTATATTGGTATGCTTCGCCCCCGAAAGCAAACCTCAGGAACTCCCAGTGTTGAGGGAGGATGGAAACATAGAAATAAGCGTCTCTGAGATCTATCGTAAAAAAACCAGTCCTCGGACTGGATCTGAGACACTATCTGCTGATAGTGAGCATCTTGAACCGAAGCCGTTTGATAGCGCGGTTCAGAAGACGGAGATCTAAGATCGGACGCAACCCCCCCATCCTTCTTCGGAACGATGAAATAACAGCTGTAGAACCCGGACACTCTCTCGAGAGAGAGAAGAGGAACACGTTCTATGGCCCCCTTCCTCAAGAGAGCATCTACTTCTTGTTCCATTACCAGAGCCTGCTCGGGGCCCACTAGGTGTGTGGATGACCCCGTTGAAACGAGGCGGACGAGAACCGAACTGGATTCTGTAACCTTCTCTACAATCTGCAGGACCCATTTTGAGATATTTGGTAGAAGTTTCCACGCTACCAGAAAATCTACTAAGGGAACCAGCCTCTCGAGGCTGGCGTCTGGTATTACTAGAGGAGCCAGTTCGGTGCCCTAAAGCGGATGACCGGCAGGGAACAACCAACCTGACTGCTCTAGCCTCTTCACTTAAGGGGGCGAGCTCTCCCATACCGTACCGTTGCCGGGCGGCAGCTGGGAATTTCGCTCGTCGGAGCTTACTGAGCCCTGAAGCACCGAGGTGGCAGAGGTATCAATGATCCTCCGTGAGGGCACTGAAGGAACAAACGACTTGACTGCTGTAGCACCCTCACTTGAGGGGACGAGCTCTCCCGTGCCGTACCGTTGCCGGGCGGCAGCTGGGAATTTCACTCGTCGGAGCTCACTGAGCCCTGAGGCACCGAGGTCGCACCCCCCATCCTTCTTCGGAACGATGAAGTAACGAGTTAACGGCTGTAGAACCCGGACGCTCTCTTGAGAGGAGGAACACGTTCTATTGCCCCCCTTCCTCAAGAGAGTATCTACTTATTGTTCCATTACCAGAGCCTGCTCGGGGCCAACTAGTGTGGGGATGACCCCGTTGAAACAAGAACCGAACTGGATTCTGTAACCTTCTCTACAATCTGCAGGACCCATTTTGAGATAGTTGGTAGAAGTTTCCACGCTACCAGAAAATCTACTAAGGGAACCAGCCTCTCGAGGCTGGCGTCTGGTATTATTAGAGGAGCCAGTTCGGTGCCCTAAAGCGGATGACCGGCAGGGAACAACCAACCTGACTGCTGTAGCACCCTCAATTGAAGGGGCGAGCTCTCCCGTGCCGTACCGTTGCTGGGCGGCAGATGGGAATTCGCTCATCGGAGCTCACTGAGCCCTGAAGCACCAAGGTGGCAGGGGGTGTTGTGGCGGGGTATTAAATGACCTCCATGAGGGCAACTGAAGGAACACCGACCCGATGCTGTAGCACCATCACGGGGGCGAGCTATCCCGTGCCGTACCGTTGCGGGCGGGGCAACGGGATTTTCGCTCGTCGGAGCTCACTGAGCCCTGAAGCAACGAGGGTGGCAGGGGTATCAATAAGCATCCGTGAGGGCACTGAGGAGGCTTGGGCACCGTATACTGAGGTGTTATACTTTCCTCCCCAGGTGGGCTGCCCTCACGGACCTGACAATAATAGGACCATTTAGCCGAGGTCCTCTTAGACAAATAACGGTCCACAGATCAGAGATCGTTTCGGGGTATATCAGACCCCAACTGAGAGCGTCGCCCCGACCCCCGATCTTTTTGTGGAGGGGTGCGGTTTGCAACGCTCTGTTTTTTGAGACTGGCGATATGGGTAGCTTTATGGCTTGGGCTGCTGCCGCTCAGCAGCCCCACCCCTAAGCAGGTCAGCCTGGTATGCTTGTAACAACGCCATGGTGTGCAAACATGCGCCAGCCTGAACTACCGCCGTATAAGCTTTCCCAACCAGACTCAACGTCAGCCTAACGGGCCTGGTGGGAAGCTTAGGGGCCTTCAGGGACGAAGCTGAGGATGGGGAGAGATAGCTCGAAAACGTCTGCTCCACCACTGGCATCGCCCCATATACCTTATCATTCAGCCCCACGATGTTCTTTGAATAATTCGAGACTGTGGGGCTGTAATACGGGATGAGTACGGTTTCTCCCACGATCTTGGCACTCAGCATGGGGATCGGGGAGAAAACGGAAGGCCACCGTCGTGAGGCTGTAATCTGGATTCAGGACATGCTAGTCGAATTATATTAGGGCGAGCGTCCTGTTCTAGGCTGGCCAAACAATATTTTATTTTGGCGCAAAACACCCCCCATAATCACAAATCACACCTCATACGCGAGGGACTGTGGTGGCGAGTCCACAGTCTCCTCTGTCTCGACACTCATCACATCCACCTCATCGGAGGAAGATAGATGAAGCGTCTGGCTCTTTCTCTCTCGCGGGGGGGGGGGCGCGCGAGAGAGAGAGCCGCGGATCTAGCGGGTGAGGACCGAGAAAAGGAAGAGCCCGTCTCGGATTCCTCCGCTAAATCCACCCGCGATCCCACGACGAACAGTCGCCTGGGGCCTCGGAAACAGCGGGACCGCTGCCAGCGGGATCGCGAGCCTGGCCGCTGTCATCAAACGCAGCCAGGCGAGAGCGGAGCGTGCGCAGCGAGAGCTCGCAGTGATGACAATCAGCTGCTCGAAAGTTGACCATGCATGCTTCGCTCCTAAACAAACGACAAACAAATCGTGTGTATCCCCCGCCGCCAGATATCGTGGGCAGGGAGAAACACAGCGTTTGTAATGCCGTTCGCTCGCCATAGACTTTCTCATTGTTTTATATATATGAGTGCTTGTGCGGACAGACAACAGTAAATAGACAGACACATACACAGAGCGCTACTGAAGAGCAGAAGCTGGTTTGCGCCCGGCCGGATGTGCTTTTATGCTTTCTGGTGCTTACGTCACCCTGCTCGTGACGTCTCGCTGGTCCATTGGACGGATTTGACACGTGCTTCAGAACGCGGTCACGCAAGGGCGTTCCCAAAGTGTTTCGACGCAGTCGAGTTCCGAAGGGTGAAACGCGGTACACAACTAATTCTATATGTGCTCGTCTCTAATTTGCACGTCGTTTTAAATTCACCCGAGTTTATGCAGTCAGACGCCGGTTTATTAATAAGCACTGATTCATGATTCCTTTATATTGACTGATGGCACCTGAGGGAATGTGCAGGATGAGCCGCTGATGTTCTGGGCGAAGACGAATCTCACTTTGCCAATCTGTCCATCACTGTCATTTTCTGTGTTCTTTTGGAGACAGTCTCCCCTATTCATCTACGGTGTTTTTTAAAGGAAATCTGAGAACATAAGCACTAAAGAACATCAGTCTGATATTATTAAATTTAATTAGCTTCGAGTAAGATTGACATTTCTGTAAATACAGTCAATAGAGTACAGATGCCTTGCTATATAAGATGCCTTTAAAGGTTACATTTTTTAGTTTTTTTTGCTTATGATAAACTAATAATATTCCCACTACTAAACGTTTGGGGTAACAATTGGTAAGAATTTTTAATGATTTTGAAAGAAGCGTCTTCTGCTCAGCAAGGCTGCCTTAATTTGATCAAAAATACAGCAAAACGGTAAAATTGTGAAATATTATTACAATTTAAAATATAATTTTTCTATTTTACTATATATTTTAAAATGTAATTTATTCTCGTGATGTAAAGCTGAATTTTCAGCATCATTACTCTAGGTCAACATATCTTCAGAAATCATCTTCTAATATGCTGATTTGTTACTTTCTGTTATGTATACTGCCTGATACTGAACACTAATTGCTCAAGAAGGCATTTATTGCCAAAGTTACCTCTATATTGACCATAAGGTGTAAATACTCATTACTGAACTGTTTGAAAGCTGCTTAGTATGCTGTACACTCTTAAAAATAAAGGTGCTTCACGATGCTATAGAAGAACCTTTTTGTCTAAATGGTTCCATATAGAACCTTTAACATCTGAAGAACTTTCTGTTTCACAAAAGGTTCTTTTTGCGAAAGAAGGTTCTTCAGATTATAAAAAGGTAAGAAATGACTGAATGGTTCTTTAAAGAACTTTTGACCTGAATGGTTCTTGGTTGGAACCAAAAATGGTTCTTCTATGGCAACGCTTGAAGAACCTTTTGAAGCACCTTTATTTTTAAGAGTGTATGTACCATACAAGAACCGTAGAGTACTTACAGTGTGCTGTATGTGAAGGTTTAAAGTTCTTACAAACACACACACAGCTTTCCACTTCCCAAGATGTTAACCGATGGACTGGAGCCTTGTTGTGGATTATTGTTATGTTTTTATTACCTTTTGGGGACTCTCATTCTGACGGCACCATTCACTGCAGAGGATCCATTGGGAGCAATGCTACATTTCTCCAAATCTGTCTGATGAAGAAACAAACTAAACCACATCTTGGATGGCCTTTAAGGTTAAAAAATGTTTTCGTATAAAATATGAAACGGATTGAAATGTTTGGGTTTTATCCAAGCAAAAGGAAGCTGTATTAGTGCTTATACACTGCATGCAGTTGATGAATCTGTTTACATTATGAATTTTGTAATGGATTGTTTTAATGGTCAGTTTAGACCGAATGGTTTCCATAATTAATAATGGCCGGATTGAATAACACGGCATGTGTATCTCAGATTGTACTTGGCTGAATCCTCTGCAAGCAGTCATTAACATGACTTTAGCTTCAATGATTATTTCCAGATACAAATAATTATTTTTGTATTCTCTTCTTAATTTTTATGTTCATCGCATCGGTCTCTCGTCCCTTTGTGCGTTAATAATGATTTTGTTTTCCTCGTCTTCGAGCATATTTTATTAACCCACACCACAGGAGATGTAGAATGTTTTCAGGATCATTTGCCCAATACAGCCAGCTGTGTGCCATGAATTGCGACATGGGACAATGTCAGCAAGGATGTGGGTTGGGGTGGTAAATATGGTATCATGCATCTGGCAACTGCATTTACATGAAAAATTTATAGATTCTGAAATAGCGCTGTTATTGTTTCAAACCACACTCATGCATTGATAGAAAATAATGAAGGGGAAAAGAAAAACATTGTGAAAGGAACCAGAACAAAAAAAAGGAAAGACAGTTACATCAAAATAAATATTGGAATTTTTATTTAAAATATTTCAAAGTTATTTGAAAAAGTAAATATTTCAAAAGTTTCGTGGTATTAGATGATAAAAAAAAAAAATGGCTTTCTGCATGGAAACCAATGCATTAATAATAACAAAGTGACAGTAAATACCATTTATTAAGGTACAAAACATTGCTATATTCAAATAAATGTTGTTCTTTTGAACTTTCTGTCCTGGAAAAAAATATTACAGTTTTCAACATTGATGATCATAATAAGAAATGTTTATTGATCAGCAAATGGTGTGGAAAATCTTTGATCGCAGGAAGCAAAAGAGAAAACTTTAAATGATAATAATATTTCACAATATTACTGTTTTTATTGTATTTTATCAAATAAATGCAGCCTTGGTGAGAAGAAGAGACTTCTTTCAAAAACAAAAAAAACGTAATGTAACTTTATACTATGCCAGAGCATGTAAGATGAATTTAGGTTACATTATGGGACACTTTTTTGAAACAGTGTCAAAAGTGGCTGAATATTTCCTAATGAACCTTTTATTCAATTGTTTAAGAATAAATAGTATATATATATTTATAAGAGGCAATCACACATTATAATTGTACCACAAATTGGATTTTGTTCTCACAAATCCCCATTATATTCTAAAATAATAGGCTGATAAATATTTCTCTCTCTCTCTGTGTTAGGTGTTTTAGTGTCAATATATTGATAAATATGTGTGTGCGTGTGATGTTTGCTCTTGTGTGTCCGTGCATGCTTGGGCAGCTGTGAATGGCTGTTCATCAATCTCTCGTTTGAAGCGTTATGTTGGGTGGATGCAGTGCAGCAGTGATTTCTGGCACAGGGAAGAATGTGTGCATCTGTATGTGTGTAAATGTGTGCATTGTGTGTTGTAAACGTGGTTTCTGCTGTCTGTGTGTTCATATGTTCTTTGTGCATGTGTGAAGATCCATAATCTTGCTGAGTGATCCGGGCTTTGATGAACATATCACAGCCAAGGAATGTGTGCTGGTGTATCCCGGCATGTAACGGAGAGGACATCTGCCATAAAGAGTCAGAGTGCATTATGAAAGCTATACTGTATAATCCAATCACTAATATCTGCCGTGTGTGTGTGTGTGTGTGTGGTTAGACAGTGATGCTTTGGACTCAGTCTTATACCATCTGAAACTCATAAACATTCTCCTTTAACAATTTCCACAATGAGAGCTGAACACAATACAAATTATGATAGAAGTGATACTGTTTTTATTCTCTTTGAATTCTGAATTCTGAATTCTAAATTCTTAATTTAATTTAATTTAATTCCATACACTTACATTAGAGTTAATATAGTTAACCAAAACTAAAACTATATGTGTGTGTGTTTTACTGTTTGACATGTTATAAACATTAACTGAAATAAAATATCTTAAACTTATTTTAAACTTAAACTTATTTCAACTTATAAACAGCTGCATTTCGCCTAACTTGATGCTTTTTTCTAATAAATTAATAAACAAAATAAAATTTATAAAAACTATATAGACATTAAAAAATCTAATAAAAATGACAAAAGCACAATATTTACTTAAAAATACTAAACATTTAAACAAAGTTAAAGTGAATACAGAAAATTCTATCTAATTCAAAAATAGATGACATTTAAAAAAAAACAATTTTTGGTTGTCTTGGCAACTTTAATTTAAAAAAATTATAAAGTTGAAGTGCTAAAATTACTAAAAACTGAAAAATATATAATAATACTGAAATGAATAAAAATGTCGAAAACCAACAAAGGACAAAAACTTAAACTAAACTATACACACATAAAAATAGGGCCGTCTCTTCTGCGCTAATATGAAGGATTTTTTTAATTGATGTTTAATGTCTTTTACCCCTATACATTGCATTATGCCATGTTTTAAGGTTAATGGAAATAATATATATTTTCTGTTTTTCTATTTTTCTATATTTTTCTTACAGTGTAAAAATTAAAATGAAAACTGAAAACAAAAATAAAAATATTTAATAAATATAAATCGTATATAATAAATGTTTTAGAAATGCACATAGAAAATGCACTTGATTCAAAGTAGGCGTGTGAACTGGCAAGCATCACTTGGCATGTTCTTCCAGAACCTATTTTCTTTAAAAAAGGTAAACAGCAACTAAATGTTTTATTCCATCTAAAGCCAAGTAGTCCATTTGGATGTGGCAAGTCTTAATTGTGGCCCTTGTGTGTGTGTGTTTTGCAGGCTTGTACAGGAGTGTCTGCCCCCCGTGGCTCACGGACACCCTGCATTAAAACAAGCTGCCCTTCTTTCCAAATTCCCGTAACCTGAAGTGGAGTGCGACGATGACTGGGCGGCAGTTACAGCGTGTGTAACCTGGAGCTCTATTGAGCCTGGGATCTTGTGAACACGTAGCAATTCTGTACCGTAAACCTGGAGACAAATCAATATGATGTATAGCACCGTGGCACACTTGCAGGCACTGAAAATCAAAATTTGACCCAATTTACTTTCCAATAACGTTCCTGGTAGCTATATGTAAATAGATTGGTGAATAGTTCATGTTGATTCCCAAGAAAGGAAAGGAAAAAATGTAGTCTTTGTATCCTTAATCAAATGTTCCCTCATCAAATGCCCCCCGCCCCCACACAAAAAAACATGTATGTAAGATATGTGATATATGTGCTATATCTATATATAGATAAATATTATCACCCCAAAAAATTATACGTGGTATTTTGTATGTGTGTGTGTGTGTGTGTGGGCATGTGTGTCTATCTTATATAGATATATATATATATGCTTGGAATAATACTAGACATGTGAATAAAAAAAGCAATAATGAATAGGCATAATAAAATAAGACTGGAAATGTATTTTCTTGCCCCTGAAATACATTTGGAAATATATTTTAATATAGGAAAGTTGAAAATAAATATTTTAAATTAAAAAAAGATATATGTATTTTCTTAATTGACTTCACAGTTTACAAAATATTTAGGCAATATTTAAATATATTGTAGCCAGTGAATTACTTGATTAGTTTATTATTTAATTATTACTTTTTTTTGTGTCATATGGGCCTATCAGTTCCAAAGACAAAATGAATATACTTCCCATATAATTGCTATTTACTTTAAAATTATTTCCCATATACTCATAAACTTTTTCTCTTCCATAGCTGGCTTCCTAATCTAGTTGTCTAATAAACCTGGCAATCATATACGTATACAATATCTAAACCTTACACAAAACTGCAACTGAGTTTATCGTAAAATTGCACCTCTTTTACCTACTTTTAAATGTATATTTATGCATTTATTTAAAACTTGATTGATTGATTTGTAGGGGAAGTAGCTGGTTTAATTTTATTTGACATGTAACCTGAACAGGATTCCCTTCCCCTCTGTACATTCGGACCCGTGTCAAAAGGTCATCACCCTTGTGGTCCTGTGTGCTCCAGCTGTCGCATACGTCAGGAGCTCCTGAATCGTTTCAGCCCTAAAATAGTCTGCAAACTTTAATTTTAGGAACACGGGATTCACAGCACTGTTCAGATAAAGCAAGTTTATTTATGTATTTCATACGCAACGGTGATTCAAAATGCGTTACACTGGTCAATTACAAAGAAATATTGTTATCTAATCAATATTTCAGATGCATTTACTTATTTATTTTAGTAAACAGGCGCATTGCAAAGCAATCAGACGATCATTAATGTAAAAATAAACCCCTTCTGGGTGATGCAAAATCCATTTTAAGTTATATATGTTCAGTTTTCCATATGGGTTTTTAGTATTACAAGGCCTATTTGATGCTAGACACATAAAGAACTGTTTTTTTCTGCATTATTTATATAGGATGTAATATTAACAAGGGTCCTTTAACTGGGTGATTTTCTGCTGTCACACCCATCAAATTAGAGGAGTCAAAAATACTAAAAGACAGTCTGCAATGGACTCAAATCTTGCAGACAAAAAGAGAGAAAGAGAAAGAGAGTTAAATTAAGTCCCACACTGTAAAGCTCCCGCCTACCCACAGCACTAACCAATGAGAAGCCGCGCATTTTGGGCGATGCTGTCCGATTGGCCGCTCGCCGCATGACTGACAGTCCGTGTGAATGAAGTTTTTTCCCACTTTGGCTCCGCGAAGTTTCAGTGACGGGGGCATCACTGCATCGCACTGAAGGGAAGGAAAGAACAGAGGGGAAAAGAAGGGAGAGAGGTGCCCCATCCATCCATCTATCCATCCACTGAATGTTCCCGCAGGACTTTATCAACGTATGGCTGCATGAGAGGCTTTGAGCTCTCGCGCTTTCTCTCTCCGGGACTGTTGGGTTACTGGTTCTGTCCTGATATCAAGCAGTCAAAATAATATAACCAAACTCTCCGCGTCAGGACGGGCGCAGGTGGTCATGGATACACCTATCAGATGGAAAGTAAAGCGGAGGTTTAAGGAGGTGCGGCTCTCGGTACTCCTAGTATTCCTGATGTTTGTCACCTCACGAGTCAGCGCAGGTAAGCGGCGAATCAGCGGTTCCCAAACTGTTACTTTGTGCCGCGGGCCGCGCTCTCCCGGGGCTGCGGTTCTCCTGCGCGAGCGCATTCCACGGTCAGTCCGCTGTCCCAGGACTGGAATGACCGGAGGAGGGGATGGTAGGGGCTCTAGAGTGGGATTTTTCAACCAGGAACGTCCGAAGTTCCGTTTTTTGTGTGTGGGGGGGAAACATTAGAGCAGCAGCGAATAACGGAATCAGGGAAGTTTTCCTGTGCAAAGCAACCGCTGCATGAGGATATCGTGATGCATCATCTATTGTGGCATGCAGCTCGTTTGCGCTGCTCCCCGTCCACTATTCTTATGCAAATTAGTAAATTGCGTCGTCATAGTAGAAATCTGGATTCCAGGATTTCATATGCATACCTAAAAAAGTTCCTCAATGGTTATTTTGCGACTATTTACGGTTCTTCATATTGCATTATAGGTTATTCTCTTCATAGTATTGGTTCTGGTATCTGTAAAGCAGACTAGATGGTCTAGTTTTCTAGAACTAGAGAATAAAAAGTCATCGGTGGAACTTATAAACTTATAAGTTAGAAGCAACGTCGCAGGAGAACCTTCTGAAGTTCCTTTAGAGAGCCATTTATGTACTGATGCTTCACCGAATCCTGAATCCTGAATCCTGAATCCAAAACGCTGATCTGAAGAACCTCTATACAGCCAAATGCTTCTTTGCTGGATTTCAGGAACTTCAAGGAACCATTGAAGAAGCTTTATCTTTAGGGTTGTGTGACATCAGGACCCCTTTTGGTTTCAGATTACGATCAATGCTGATGTGTGAACACTCAACCTAGAACGAGTTTTGTAGACTTTTTGGAAGATGTTTCACATGCTTTTTAGGGGATCTGGCAGTTTTCCTCCAGCAGGCGCGCTGACTGCAGAACGTAATTGGAAAAATATGCAAGATGAGAAACACACCAGGAGAGAAAGAGAGAGAGAGAGACAGAGAGAAGTTTATGTTTTTCTATAGGCTCATAAAACAAACCCATCACTCTGGCTGTCCTCTCAGTTTATTGAAAAACCAGATAGATAAATGCTCGTTAGTTGCAATGTCTTGGCTCCTGGTAGAACATCAGTGGGTCAGGGTGGCGTCGCCGCATGTCTTCTCTAGTAGATCAGAGATGCTTGAGGTGAAGCTCGCAATTATCTTGCAAACCACTTATAGAAGGAATTACCCAGGAGACTATGTAGAACAGTTATTGTAGAGAGCAACTTCATGCATTTATCAAATCACATACATTCTGATCTCATCTGCAATATGCCATTAGTTAAAACTCAAGATTTGTGCAATATGCAGAAAAATGTGTTCTTTTTTTTTAGCACATAAGAGCCAACTTTCTATGGTTGCATCAGTTGTTTGACATCTGGTTTTAGTGTCATGTCGTTATGAAGCTCTGTATCACACTCAGATTTGATAGTGTTGAGTTCAATAGTTGTGAACGTGAATCTGTGGTTTGTACAGTAACGACAGAGCCAAAGCAGACAGGATATGATCTCTCATTCTCATCCTCCTTGTTTCTCCAGCCTGTCCCAGGGAGTACCCCTCTCTCTCTTTCTTCAGGCTGGAGGAGGAGAAAGAGGGGGAGGGATAGAGGAAGGGGGTGGAAATTCTGCCCCGCATGTGTGATTAGCTTCGTGTCTGGTCATGGCTGCTTGGCTGCTCATTATAATGATGGAATTATTGAGAACATTTTGATCCAGGAACTTCTCAAGAACATGCTGATTTACAGTATTTAATAAAGAATGAATCTGGCAATGATCTTAGCAGATGCAACTCTTAAAAATCAAGATTCCAATTAGAATCTTAAACCGTTTTATAATCTGACTATGTATTCTCTAGAAGGCACAACACTGATCTGAAGATCCTATAATGAAACATCAAGAGGTTCTTAATCGCCAAAGAACCTTATAGCAACTCGAGAACCTTTTTAGGTCATGGAAAACCTGGAATTTTAAAACTGTAATTTCCAGACTTGGAAAAGTCATAGAAATTAAACATTTCTGGTTATAAGCTCTGAAATATTCAATTGTTTTTTTTAATAAACACAATCATGAACATCTGGAAAAATCATGGAAATTCATTGGTCAAATGGTGTGAAAACTAGTTTTTAACAGCCAAAAGTGTTTCTTTTGCTGCACTTGAGAGCCATTCATTTACAGTTTAGGAGTCTATCGTAACTGTTAAATCACTCAACTTTATCACTTTTGCTTGCATGAGTCAAGGCTGAATTAATTGGAGTGATTCATCGACTTGATTGATTGCTTTATATATTAAGAACGTCTGTCACTGAGCATCCTGTATGCTAGAAAAATGCTCAGAGTCGAATCAGACTGAAATTTAAAGTTGTTTAGTTTCTTTTGCAATCTAGAATGCTTTGGGCTCTGTTCTAAATACAGCTCTGATCCCTATGTAGTGTACTTAATTTCTGTATGCTTCTAGTTTTTTTAGAGCACGTGTGTAGTGGGGTAATGTAGAAAAGATGGTGGACTTGATCCGCAGCCAGACTCGCAGGAAAGCATTTCTATCGAAGCTGAGTCAGTCAGCAGCGCTCACTGCTTCCACGACACCTGGTCTAATAGTGATGTCATGCAGTGGGCGGGACTAACCGAATGGGATCTGTAGGTAGAGAATGACGTGCTGCGGGAAGTTGTGGGATACAGCGGCGCTATTACGTCACAATAGACAGAAGCTTGAAAAGCTTGAGAAAGGCAAAAATGGCTGACAGGGATGCAGCTGCACTTCCTGTGCAGGGCTGTTCTGCTTTATTACTCACACTAGTGCTGTTTTATGAGTGTTTTACGGACACTCTCGGTTGACCGGCCTCGCTCATTCAGCCTGCTGGGTGTGTGCTTCTCTTTTGAGAGTAAACAAATTATTTTTAAAAAATGGCATGTTGTAACGATTGTTTATTGCCCACGTGTGTTTTGTCTCTGGTTTTGGTTACTCGTTGTTGTTGTGTTCTGCAGACCCTTAAAATCATGAGAGAAGAAAATCTGAAACGTTTAGAGCCAAACTTTCACACCCTTGTTGCCTTTCAATAATGTTTCTCATGTAATGAGAGCAAGCTGCCTATTTCAGCCATCCCAATTCTTCATTTCAGTGTTTGATTCAGTGAGAATCATAGAGAGGAATATTAACGTTGAGGAGAAATCAGATTTGTGTTGCCGTTGGCTCGATGGCTCCAATTAACAGAACAAGCAGTGTCTTCCCTTGGCTATTAAAAGGTACCAGTCCAGTTCCAACAGGAAGAGGATGAAGGGTTTTCCGCCTAATCGAACTCCCAGAATCCCCTTTTGCATACTAACTACTGACTAGTGTGTAAGATTAAAATTGGTACACTCCAAATCATTGTATGTTCAAAATGTAATGTATAAGGTGCCTGGCTGGACGGCATACTACTTAAAGGCACAATATGTAAGATTTTTTTATTAAAATATCCAAAAACCACTAGAACAGTGTTATATATTTTGCTGACTTGTGTACTTAAATTATCACCAATGTTTCGAAGAATGTTTAAATCCAGAGAAATAAGCAATTTTAACTAGTGACACGGACCGTGTCAATAGTGTCATTGTGTCGCCTGCCAAAGACGTCATAACCCCTCGATTTCCAGTTTGTAGAAAACATGGAAACACCAAAGATGCTTTAATATGTTGTGCGTTTTAATAGACCGGTGACGACCGTACAGAGTAGCATTATAACAGAACTTTCAAATGTATCTAGTATGATAAAACAGTGCTGCTTTTTCCCCCCACATACCACAACCGGAAGGAGCGGAAGCAGTCGACTGTGGCATAATAAAAGCTCCGCTGATTTCGAGCCGTGTGTCACGCTCGTTCAGCGGCCTCGTTTCACTTCGACGGCTTTCAGCCTCACCCTGCTTCATTCTATTACATTAATAAATCATTAGCTCATGCATGAACATGATTTCTGCCCGAGTCCCGTCGATTGCATCGACTATGGGGATGAAGACAACAACTCCCATGATTCCACACTCAGTCACGGCGTCATCTAACTACGCCTTTGTCTATTTGTTTATTTTGAATACGCGCCCTCTAGCAGCGAAAATTACATATTGTGCCTTTAAGATGGATTTTCTAAGTATGCATGATTTTCATGCTCTCCATATTAAGAAGTATGCAAGTTTAAGAGTTAACTCCCTAAATCATAGTATGCAGAAAATAGTATGTCAATAGTGACTGGATGCCATAGGTGTGCATCTGTTCACATGCTATCTCTCTTATTTAGCATGCAATATTAAGCTTAGTGCATCTAATATCATAGTATGTCAAAAGTGACTAAATTGCATAGTATTTAATGGATTTTAAAAGTATGCATCGAGTCTCATTCTCTCCATATTAAATTGTATGCAAGATTAAGAGTAAACTACCTAAATCACAGTATGTTGAAATTAGAATTTCAGTAGTGACTGGATGTCATAGTATGCAAGTATGCATCTGTTCACATACAATGTATTTGATATAGCATGCAATATTAAGATCGATGCAACTAAAATCATAGTATGTCAAAAGTGACTGGATTGCATAGTATTTACAATGGATTTTTTTAAGTATGTATCAGTCTCATGCTCAAATTGTATGCAAGATTAAGAGTAAACTACCTAAATCAGAGTATGCTGAAATTAGTATGTCAGTAGTGACTGATATAGCATGCAATATTAGTATCTGATATGGCATGCAGTATTAAAGTTAGTGCATGACAAATCATAGTGTTTTTAAAATGGTATGTTAAAAGTAACTGGATTGCATAGTATTTACGATGGATTTTATAAGTATGCATCAGTCTCATGCCCTCCATAATAAATATTATGTAAACTTCTTAAATCATAGTATGTCAATATAATAACTGGATATCATAGTATGCAGAAATGCATTTCTTCACATACTAACTTACATAACATGCAATATTAAGATGAGTGCAATATAGTATGTTGAATATGTGTGCATGGGTGGTGTACGATTTACAGTTGATTTTTGAAGTATGTGTCTTTTTCCATACTGTCTATTATATTAGTGTTGACAAAGTTTTGGAGTATGCATCTGTTCACACACTATTTGTCTTATATAGCATGCAGTTAATATTAGTGCATCTCAGTGTTGAAAATAGGATGCTGAATGATGCTGCATATCTGCTTCTGTTTGTATCCATCTCATACAGTATGCAAGATAAAGATTAGCATGTCCCAAATCATAGAAAATAGTCAAAGGTGTCCAGATAGCATACTACATAATTCAGTATATGCATATTTTCACATAATTTTAACCTTATGTAGTATTAGGATTAGGATATTAGGATTATTTCATTCCAAGTCATAGTACTGTATGCTGAAATAGGTTTGAAGCATGCATATTTTGAAGCATGTAGAACGCATAGGTTTTGGGCTCTTTGCAAATTTTGTATCAATCCATAATTTTATGACAATATAGTGTGTATGCTCTGCTGGTTTGCTTCATACTTAAAAGCATGAACTTTTCCTTTGAAATCACAGAATGTACTTTTTAAAGTTAGTAGAAGTATGTGAATAGTTAGTTACGTGTCAGCAGTTATGATTTTTGATGTGTTACGCAAGACCAGACCAGCCCTCGACCCTATATTTGCCTTCAGTATGTAGGAGGTCCAGCTCTGGGATAACAGGACAGAAATGTTGTACGTTTTGTTCTGTATTAGACAGTACTGTTTTTGTGGCCAAATGTAGAAGTAAGGTTTTTTTCCCTTCTTGGTTTGTGTGGTTTGGGCTTTATAGCGTGTGATTTAAAGTTGCATTGTTTTATGATTGGAAGCGTTTCAAGTCTCTCTTCAATCTAAAGCCGCATTTGGGAGGGTGCTAGTTGGTGAAATCTTTAAGGTCTCAGTTCACACACTATAAAACCAGATATTGCCTTTTTTAGATGCTAGGACCAAACCCTGACCCACATGTCTGCTGGGTTCAAACACACATAAAGTTCACTGGAGTTGCTGGAGTCCATTATTTTTATCAGACATACTGAAGACATAAATTAAATTGCAATAAAGATAAATAAACTATTTACAAAATGTATAAATATATAAATTAAAATATAATATTATGTATTAATGAAATCAGTTATTTATAAATTATAAAAAAATTATAAAACCTTTTAATTGTAGTGATTCAGTTCAGATTCACGAAACTATGCAATAGTCGGAAAGATCTACAACTGAAAAATAATTTAAATATAAATATTTAAATATTTATTTAAAGGGGTCATATGACGTTGATAAAAAAAAACATTATTTTGTGTATTTAGTGTAACATAATATGCTGACATGCTTTAATGTTCAAAAAAAAACATTATTTTTCAAATACTCTACATTATTGTAAGTCCTCTATGCCCCGCCTCGCTCAAACACGTCGTTTTCAACAAAGCCCCCTTTTTTGACAAGCGCAGTCTGCTCTGATTGGCCAGCTGACCCAGTACATTGTGATTGGCTGAACACCACAAGTACGCGTCGGAAATTTAACGGCCCTTACCATAATCGCTCTTCAAGCTTTCAAAGTAAATATCAAGACAGTTAATAATGTCATTAGTTTTACCATCAGTTCAAACACGAAAGGGCAACAGAGTCGCGTGACAAACACAGTGATGAAGCAGTATACAAGCTGCGGTTAAGACAGCTGACTGTACTGAGTTCTACAGGTAGGCTTTCACTCCCTGTGATGTGACCCGTTCCTCTCACACACACACAGACGCGTTACTTACTCTCGATGCGCAAAACTCCGCATTTGAACGGCCAATAGCAAATACTTAAACTAATAACAAAACATACTTACAGTCGCTGATTCAGAAGCGCCAAATTGTCATAGCAAAGTCGGAATTGACCCTTTTTTTTAGAAATAGCCTTTGTGCACAGCCAGCCTTGTACTCTTGTATTCAAAAAACTGTCGTCCATAAAATGCGTTGCACAAATTCGAACATCTGGGTTGTGCTGTTCTGTTGTAAGTAATCTTAAAGATTCCTAAATGAATCTACTTCTTGAAGGCCAAATAAAGTGCTTTTGCTTCGCCTAGAAACACACAGCGTCTCACTGACATGACTGCATCAACACTACTGCTGTTCCTGAAACCACGCCTTCTTTCTTTGCGTGCACATTTGGGCGGCGTTATGCTAATATTTCCACATATTGACATAGATATGTGGGGGCGTGTTAGAACGAGCCGTTTTAGGTAGGCGTGGCTAACTCTTAACTTTTATAAAGAATATCTCTTTGGATTTGAGACTTTAGTCCTTGCAACTTTACAGATCTTCTTTATGCACAAGAGCTTGTAACACTCCAAACAGAAAGGAAAAATTAAAATCGCATCATATGACCCCTTTAACTTGAGTGAGTCAAATGAATCAGTGAATCATTTTCTGAACCAGTTTACTGAACTGAATTGTTTGAATTGCTAAAATGAATCTTCTAGTGAGAAAGGAGGTTGAGAAGTGTTCATGCATGTATATGCCTGTTTCAGAGAGAAAAGACAAGAGGAAAGTGGAATAAAATGAGTGACTGAAGGGAGAAAAGGAGGTGAGTTATAGTAGTTATTGAGAGCAGACCTACAGGAGATGAGATCACGGGGTAAGAGGTTAAAGGTGGCATACTGTGAGTGGTGACCTTCAGATTATGACCACCCTAGAGGTTTACAGTGCTCCACCCCGAGACACAGCGTCTGGAAAACACTTCACTTTAAGTGCAGACAGAGACAGAGATCTATTTCACACTGTTTTGACATGAAAAGTGGTATACTTAAAGTGTGTAAAATTATAAACGTCTTTATGTTCTTTAATTTAATGCAGCATTTTCTGAATAAAAGTATTACTTTCTTAAAAAATCATAGTGATCCCAAATTTTTGAACAGTAGTATATGTAGGGTCAATGATTTTAACACAAACCCTAAGTATTAAGTGTTTGCTTGTAACTTATCACTGTTCATGACTTGAATTGAACCTTAAATCATGTAACTTGTCATGAAGAGGTATGCACCTTACACCTTAGCAACTGCATAGCAGCTCCCTAGTAACCACATAGAACACCCTAGAAACTAGGGATGTAACTGTTCTCTGTAAAAAATCAAACCATACTTACCATACATTCCATACACAAACCATACATTCTCCACCAACGGTTCGGCACGCACTTGCACCGCGGTTCAACTTAAATCTGACAATGCATGTCTGTAATATGGTTTGTTAAAAATAACAACACGTAAAACAGACAGAGTTTGGCTAATGTATGTTTCTGTCAGTGGATACTCATGCTGGCTTCCCAATTCATTACAACAACACGCTTTGTAAACTTTGTTCAATGCTGTAAACTTTGTAAACTTTCATACATGCTGTATGCTCGAATATGACCAGTCAGTTATGCCGTGTTGAAAGCATGCGTGTGCAGGTGAGACCTGACCAGCAAACGCTGCTATCTGTGTCTAAACTAAACTCATTTAAGACTTGCTAGTTTAAACATTCAAGAGCTAGAAGACGCACAAAACATACAGAACTGTACCGAAACCATGACTCTAAAACCGTGATACAAACCGAACCGTGAGTAATTTGAACCATTACACCCCAACTAGAAACCCATAGCAAGTTAGCAACATTCTAAAACCTTTCAGAACACATTAGCAACCGCATACAAGCTCTCTAGCAACCACAGGACACCCTAGAAACCCATAGCAACATTCTAAAACCTCCTAGAACACTTTAGCAGCTGCATAGCAACCCCATACAACATCCTAGAATTCCCATAGCAACATTCTAAAACTTCTAATAACACCTTAGCAACTGCATAGCAACTCCCTAGCAACCACATAAACACCCTGAACCATGGAAAACATTTGCAAACTTCAAGAACACCTTACAGGCACCTGCATAGCACTCCCTAGTAACGAAATAGAACACCCTAGAAACCCCATAGCAACCTTTTTAAACTTCAGAGGACCATAGTGATTTGTTTTGCAGGGGGTTGTCTGCTTCAACTTTTCCTTTATAAAGTCAGTCTAGTTGTATCAGGATCATGTGGGGCGGACAGGGTTTTAGTCTTTTCGGTTAACCTGGTCTTGAACAGCCGCCCCCCCCTGCTGCTCTCCACAACACACACACACACACCACACACACCACACACACACACACACACACCACACACACACACACACCACCACACAACCCACACACCACACACACACCAACACACACACACACACACATTGCTTTCTGCCATGCATGCGTGTGTGTGTTTAGATCTCTGGTTCTCAGAGTTTGAGAGTTGAAGTTTTTGAGTATTGTATTTCTATCTGCTCTGTTCTGTATGAATGGACTCTTTCACAGAGCTTTTAAATGGACGCCATGTTTGGGCTTTGCTAAGGCTTTGTTGTGATTAGTTGAGGGGGTCAGTGTGAGTGAGTGTGTCTGTGTGTGTGTGTTTGGCACCCCTCCGATGGCCTGAGGTTCCCCTGGGCTGTCATGAAGCGCACACATGTGCACACACTTCTTCTAGAATAACATTCCCTACATACCCATGCTAGAGCCGCTAACTCGGTGTGAGCATGACTAGAGCACCCCAGAGCATCATGGGATATGTGTGTTTTTGCAGCGGACCAATATCGCTGGTTTTCTTTTATTTCTTGGCATTTGGGATTCGAGCAATGAGAGCGAGTGAGAGCAAGAGTTTGTGTTCACATCTGGAAGCTATAGCCGTCATTGTGCTGTCTGCTGATCCCAGAGAAAAAGGGAAAAAAGGAAAAATGTCTTCCAGATGTTTTTTTTCCTCCCCTTGCCGTGGAACAGCAAAGGAATAAAATACCGTTTCATTAAGACAGAAGAAAAATACACGTTCCTCACACAGAATCAAGTGAGATGGAGGGTCGCAAAACGTGCACCGAATTCACACCAAAAATCTCGTGCACAAATCTTGCTATTTTAGCAGTTGTGCACATGCAGACCCACTGATCTGACCGTTTTTTGCAGGTTTATGCATGCATATCTGTTTATTTGTGTGTTTATGCGTCTGTGAGATGGAAATAGAGGGTGGGACACGTCCATCTGTTTTTCAAGCTTTTTGCTTTAGTGTGTTTTAGATGTTTTTCAAACACTGTAAACAATCTCTAAAAGAATTTGTCAATGTGCTAACACGTTCTGTATGAAAAATATGATTTGCATTATGAGATTTTATCACTAAAGGTCATGGAGTGAGTGGCATTTCTACTGCCAGATGACTTATAGTACAAAAAAAAATCATATTCTGTTTTATTTTTATTTTTTTCCCTTCAGTAGAACTAGACATTTCTTTATATTATATAAAATAATATAAAGAAATTCGAAAATTATTAATCAATAGGAAATAATGATTATAAACATCTTAATTATATTTATCAATTGTATATAATTTATGTTAGAACATTCATATTAATTTAAAAAAACATTATAAATGATCTTAATATTAAAAGTATAAATTTCAATGCTACAATTTTAATTTTAATAAAATTTACTCGCTGTAATATATTTTAGCCCAATTTTCTCAATAATATATAATAAATATATAATACTCTAATAAATATAAAGGTTGGTAAATGTATTGAAAACGCTGACAAAATAAAAATAACATCTGATTAAGAAATATTTTTGCTGTGTAATGTTATTGGTGGACTGCGTAACTGGCTTTATCATTTCAAAATGATAGCAAATAGGTGTTGATATCAGAAATCATATACGTGATGTATGAATCAAACAGGCTTAGAATGGTTCTGAAATGGTTTTCCACATATCATTGTTTAAAGGGGCCATGAACTGAGAAATCAAAATTGTCTTGATCTTTTGACATATAACATAAAACAGCCTATGACTTCTAAATTATCATGTTTTTTTTATGTAAAAATCTTGATATTATAAGTGGACCTCAGAGAACAGTACAAAATAATTTTAAAAAGCAGTTCATGACCCCTTTAAAATGATATTGACTGGTGAGATGGAGTTGCTGCTTGTTTGCATGAAGTTAATCTCTGATCAGCTTTGTTGCATTGCCAACAGACTCTAACACTCATGTCATCTCAAATCGCCAGTGAAAATGAGTGACTTCCTGTCGCTTTGTCCCTATAAACTTCTGTCTGTATGAACATCACTTAACTGAGATGCTTGTCCTTGAGTGTGATTGTGCAATTTTGTGTGTGTGTGTGTGTGTGTGTGTGTGTGTGTGTGGTGACCTCTGTTGTGGCTTGTAAGAACCCTAAAATCTCACATGCCACATTCATGACCCTGAAACAGGGAATTATGGGATTGCCTGGGGTTTATGACCAACACACACACACATACAGCTCTCTCTTGCTTTGATTGGGTTTTATTTGAGTGACTGCTGATGTATCTCTCCATCTCATAGAAAGAAGAAACTTTTTGTGTCAAACAAATGAAAAAAATTAATTCATGTGCTTCAGAAATGTTCACGTCACTACAAAACATCAGATTTCTGGATCCCTCATCCAAATAGTGACCCACAACTAGGCAAATGTTCTGTTTGCAAACTAAAATGTACCATGAGAAGCATAGTTTCTGCTAAAATACCATTGTTAGTGTTATTGCAAGATTAGGGATCTCTTTCAAACAGTGTTTGTTGTTTTGTATGTTTTCTTTTTTATATGCCAATATTTACAAATACCAATTTACCACAATTACAATAACTGTAGTAATTATGGTATTTATGTGGAAACTATGACTACCATGGTAAATGTTTGTAAGGGTCAGCACACACACTTTCAAAGCCTCTTTGAGTTTTCATAAGGTTTTGATTATCCTGTGGATGAGGAATAACTTGAGGGCAGCAGTTGGTCCTGTAATGCTTCATTTGAGCTGTATGCTAAAGGTCACGTGCTTGACTCTCTCATGTGTGTGTTTTCCATTATTTTATTTTATTTTTTTATTTTACATCCTAGAGATGACCATCATATGTGTCTTTTTATTATATTTTATTTTATTTTACATCCTAGAGATAACCATCATGTGCCCTGTTTAAATTTATGTTTGATATCTAGAGATGACTATTTTATTTTATATTATTTATTTCAGTTTTATTTGTACTTCCTAAAGCTGACCATCATATATACTCTACGTTTTAATTTAATTTAATTTAATTACTTCTTAAAGGTGACCATCATATATATTTTTATTTTATTTTACTATATTTTATTTTGAGATGAGAGATGATCATGATATGTACCAGATTTTATTTGACATCCTAGGGATGACCATCATATGTGCCCTTTTAATTGAATTGAATTGAATAATTTAATTTAATTTATTTAATTGTTTTGTTTAGACAATCATATTTTATTCATGTATTTAAAAAATGGTTTTTCAAGTATGTTGTCATGTCTGGATTTTGTCACTTAGTGCACAATTTTTCCGCTTTAAGTGAGGACAGTAAATTGTGCAGCACCTAGTGCACATAAATGCAACATATACTATAGCGAGCATTTTGTGCTGATCAACTATAGATCCCGTAGCAAAACAGTACGTGAGATCATCAGCTCCCTTTTGACCCTGCACACTTGGAATACGCTCATGCAAATGATCAGTTTTGTGTTCTGTCAATACCTGCAGGTTTTCCTGGGTTACTGAGTGGGTAATGAGTGATTAATAATGTTCAGTTGGTTATTCATGAGATGTTTAGGGAACCCTGCAGGTCCAGACATGCGAGAAGAACTTTAGGATTCTGGAGTGGTGTGCGGAAAGCTGACATTCCTTCCACTGGCCTCATACTGAGAATATAAAATAGTCTCTCTCTCTCTGCACTCTCACCTCTCTTCTCAACCACACCCACACACACACACACACACACACACACACACACACACACACACACACACACACACACACACACACACACACACACACACACACCACCACTATCCTCTCTCTCCTCTCTCTCGCACTCTCGTAGTAGCACATTATGAACTGGCCACAAAAACCACAGAAACGTTCAGCTCTCTCCAGAAAGAATTAAACACACACACACACACACACACACTTCACTCACGCTTCAGCAGAGGACAGAGAGGCTTTTGTTCCAGAGTTGTAATAATCGGGCAATATACTATATGTCGTGTCGCATATGACTGAAGTCATGTTAATGAAACTGTGATGATGTCTTTGATGAGCTGTTTTATGATGTATTATTTTTCAGCATTTATGATTTTGGTTTTGTAGTGCAGATATAATTGCAACAGAATATTAACATAAAAGATGATTATGTTAGAGTTAAATTAACAATTACAGTACCATGGTATTACCATGTTTTTTTTTGTAAAAGGTAACAAAGAAATACCATCTTTTTTGTATGTTACTCTTGTTATACCATGTTTTTTTGTGCAGGATACCATGGTAATACTGTTCTTTATCAGGATTATACCATGCTTTTTGGACATTTATGATGCTAATACAATATTTTTTGTAGATGTTATCCTGGTAATACCTTGTTTTTGTACATAGTATCATGGTAATACTATTTTTTTTGCATGTACTATGATAATTACCATGATTTTTTAAGACATGTACCATGGTAAAACCATATTTTCTGTACATGACACCATGGTAATACTGTGTTTTTTTTACATGTACCATATTACAGTAATACTAGGGGGGCTCCGATCAGGATTTTTGAGGCCGATCACCGATCACAGAAAGCAGTATTTGCCGATCCGATCACCGATACTGATCTTTTTAAAGCCTTCTTTTTATCATGTAGAATTATTTATAGTGATGATCCAATCAAGATTTTTAGACATTTATTCAGGGCCTGAATTTCATTTTTGAAAATGAATTCCTCTCTTAGGTGACTCTTGTGAGAGGATTTTTTTTTTCATTTGAGGGGTGGAGGGGGGCATTTTTTTGACATTTTTCAAAAATCTATATTTATCTCACCTAAATGTTTGATTATGCACTGCATTTTTGTTTTGTTTTGTTGCACAATAGCTTACACACAGCAGAAGCCTGATTTTGTGAGCTGTATGTAAGGCTCACACATACTCGGTTTGCAGTGTGAATGTAGTCCATGTGTGGTACAGAAGCAGCACGGACTGTGCTTTCACACAGGAGTCTGCTCCTGATCTGTGGCTGTTTACCACAAACAAAACATTTATCCATTATTTTGATTTTAAATCCAAACATTATTACTTAAAAGGCTTTTTCGATATTGTGATTTTTTTTACACAGTACAGTAATACAAACTTTCATCAATTAAGCCATGCTTTACTTTTCGCATTTACTTCTAGATTTTATGTATATATTAAGTTGCCAAAGCAAAATATTTAAACTAGTTTTCTTACGTTATCACAAACATTCTAAATTAAAACTTACCATTGACAGAAATAGTCAACTCTACTGCCTTTTCTTTTGCATTTTTAGTCTTTATTACAAGCAATCCTGCGGTTCATAAAGAACTTTAATTAAGAACTTTAAAATTATTGCCTTGTTTATCTAAAAGTGCTCTTTTCCTTTAAACCTAGCCAAAAAGCCATAGCCTATGTGTTGAATGTGAAACACAGTAGACTTTAATTATATGCATTTATGGTGTAATTACTAAATTTTTGTGTCAATGCATGTTCATATTTACCGCAAACAATGCGCTGTTTGTTTAATTCAGTGCGTGAGGTGGCAGCACAATCTAGTACGATATAAACCCTATGACCGGCAGCCATATCCACCCTGTGCCAAGACTGTTTACCCACTGAGCTAAGCAGGGATGATCCTGGTCAGTACTTGGATGGGAGACCTCCTGGGGAAACTAGGTTGCTGCTGGGAGAGGTGTTAGTGAGGTCAGCAGGGGGTGCCCACCCTGTGGTCTGTGTGGGTCCTAGAGCCTCAGTATAGTGACGGGGACACTATACTTTAAAAAGCACCGTCCTTCGGATGAGACTTTAAATCGAGGTCCTGACTCTCTGTGGTCATTTAAAATCCCAGGATGTCTTTCGAAAAGTGTTGAGGTGTGACCTCGGCATCCTGGCCAAGTTTGCCCATTGGCCTTTGATCATCATGGCCTCCTAACAATCCCATATCTACTGATTGGCTTCATCAATCTGTCTCCTCTCCACCAATAAGCTGGTGTGTGGTGGGCGTTCTGGCGCACTATGGCTGCCGTCGCTGCACACTGGTGGTGGATGAGGAGATCCCGCCTGACAATGTAAAGCGCCTTGAGTGCCTAGAAAGCGCTATATAAATGTAATGAAATTATTATAAAGATAATAGGTGCTTAAACGATCTCTGCACTGCTGCAGACGCACCGCTCCAGTAACGCACTGCTGGACCGCAACCGTGTGTGCAGTGAACGCTTTAATCCATTAACATGAGCGCGGAAAAAATATGCACCACGTATGCACTGCAAACGGAGTATGTGTGAAACTGCCGTTGTGTGTGCGCTGCGAGTGTGCATGAGAGTACGGTCTCCAGGAGAGCACGCGAGCGTTGGTTTAAACACTGGCAAAAATTAAAAAGAAAAAATGCAATTTATAAACTTTAGTGACGATGCGACACTGCCTCGATAGTGCAAGTGACAATTCCTGTGTCAACTGTGCAGCGTGCAGCTCACTTATGATTCATTCATGCTGTTTGTGAAATTATGTCTCACAGAAACTTTTTAAAATTACGTATACGTTATTTACATGACGAACTCATAATTTGTAACCTCAACCTAAAGCATTATAATTATGTCATTCACCCGCCATTTCCCCGCGCCAAACAGAGACTGAGTCGGTGCCGCTGCATGTCGTGCCAAACCTCTCACAGCAGCGTCATCAGCTTGAGATCGGTTTTATGAGATCTGCCTTTTTAGAGACCGCCGATCAATCATCCCAAAGCGATTATCGGCTGATTGTGATTGGTAGCCGATCAATCGGAGCACCCCTAAGTAATACCATGCTTTTTTGACATTTACCATGATAATACCATATATGTGTACATGTTGCCCTGGTAATATTTTGATATTTGTACTTGGTACTGTGGTAATGCCATGTTTCTTTTGCATTTACCATGATTGACCATGCTTTTTTGGATATTTACCATATTTTTGTACATAATACCATGGTAATACTGTTTTTGTTTGAACAAGTACTATGATTATACTACAGTATGATTACTTGCGTAATGCCATGATTATATTATGTAACATAATATGTATTTAAAATACCATGGTACATGAATATGGTCATCATTTAGTAACATCATTTAAATCAAAACACTGTAGTATTTCCATCAGATTTTATAATTGTACTGAGGTACTGTCTCAGTACTTTTGTTGTGCTGGAGTTTTGTTCGGGTCGATCTACTTTGATCTTAGCATGAAGCTTGTTTTTATGGTTTTGGATGAAGTTGTAGTTGAGATTGGTTGTTCTGTTATGCTTTTAATGTGTGAGTGAGAGGTGTCTTTTTTGTAATAAATGTGTGTTTGATATCACAGTAAGGGATGCACGCTGCTTTCTTCTAAGTGTGCAGTTATCCCTGCGTGTGCTGATGAAATTGGATGCATTTGTACATGAATTGTGTGTGTGACTGAGTTGTGGTACAGCACCACATGAGTCATGGTTTCCAGCGTCTAATGCACACGCTAAACTCCAGCCAGCCATTCAGTCAGTGAACGTGAGCTGTTCAACACGGAAAAACTGTACACATGCTCTTTGCTGAAAGAGAAGCTATTTTCACTTTATTAGACAATCAAATCTGATGAAGTGTTTAAGTTTGTGTGTGTGTGTGTCTGTGTGTGATGAATTTTTTTTGCTGAATCAGTCGGTCTTGATTGCTGCTCTAGTTAGTGGAAACCAATGAACACCACAAAGCCTAACCAAACGACCAAACCATACCATTATGGTGCACTTCAAACAGCCCACTGAAAGAAAGAGAGAGAGACAGAAGAAAATATATATAACAAGTCTAATTGCATGCTGAAAGACAGGAAATATACTTAAGTCACTTAAGAAGCTCACAGCACCTGGTCGAATACCTGCATTTTTACCCATTTACCCTGTGAACCCTGCCCTCCCACTCATTATAGCTCTGTCCAGGTCAAAGGTCAACTGGTGGACAGTGACCTCCTGCATGTGGAAGAACTGAGGTCGTAATATAGATGGGCATCACCATCGGTGCACCCACAGGGCATTCCTCCCGCTTGATTGGCTGCTGTTGGTTGAGGAGCTATCAATCACGCAGATTGTCCTATCATTAAACTGTCAGCACAGACCTCCTAACAGCCTCCCAGAACACCTTAGTGACAGGATAGCAATCCAATACCATAGCAGTGTGCTAACAACCATTCAGAACAAGTGGTCGACCGATATACCGATATATTGGCATTTTTAAAATATCGGCATCGGCCGATACGTTTTTCTGTTTGGCCGATGTGTTCGAGGTGGGACTTTTATTTTGACGGCGCTGAGAACGGCAGCACCTGAGCACACAGTGCTCACATTCTCCCTCTTGTTCGCTGTTGTCGTTAACAGTTCTTTCTAATACGGATAGAAGTCTGTCTAATACCATATATAACGTTAACAAAAATTAAAGTATACTACAGTATTTATTAGTGGTCGACCGATATGGGTTTTTTGACAGCCGATATAAAGCCCATATAATTGTATTTATTTTAAAGGGGTCATATGATGTGATTTAAATTTTTCCTTTCTCTTTGGAGTGTTACAAGCTCTTGGTGCATAAAGAAGATTTTTGAAGTTGCAAAGACTAAAGTCTCAATCCAAAGAGATATTCTTTATAAAAGTTAAGAGTCAACCACGCCTACATAAAATGTCTCGTTCTAACACGCCCCCACATTGTCTACGTCACTGTGTGGGAAGATTTTGCATAACGCCGCTCAAATGTTCAGGCAAAGAAAGAAGGCATAACTTTTATTCTCACTGTAGTATTGTTGATGCTGCAGCCATGTCGTAAAGACACTGTGTGCTTCGTTGTGAAAGCGAAACTACTTTGTTTGGTCTTCCAAAAGAGGACGATATCCACTTCGCATGCCTAGAGCTGATCCGTGCTGGTCGCTGGATCGGCTTTCACCGTGGACAAAGCGTAGTCCAGCCCGGGGTCCGTCACATGTTGTTGCCGCTCATTCGTCGCATCCGCCGGGCGCGCCGTTCCTCACTCTAGCCCGGCCTCAGCTCATTCTATCCCGGCCTCAGCGCACGCTAACCGGCTTTTCGGCTCACGCTGAGCCCGTCCCAGCCTGCTGCTAAGCCTGGGATTCGTCTCTCTCTATCCCGGCCTCAGCTCACGCTAAGCCGGGGCTTCCCCTCACTCTAGGCTGCTGTGTTGTTCGTTGTGAAAGTGAAACTACTTTGTTTGATATTTCTTCCAAAAGAGGACACGACTACAAATCAGTGGTTGAGTTGTATTTACAAAACTGTTCCAGAAAAGTTTAACCCAAATATCCAGATATGTGCAACACATTTTATGGAGCACTGTTTACTGATCCTGGTAGAGTAGACGACAATGCCGGCTGTTCTTACTCACAGACTGCAAGTACGTTTTCATTTAAAGAATTTGCCACTGATGATTCAACGCGAGTTTTGAGCAGTGTAGAGTAGCTTTTGTTGTTTGTCATTTCTCCGATCACAGATGTAGACATGGTTTTATGTTTACGTGGTGTGATGCAACGTGTAAAAAGACAGTATATTTCATTATAATCTGTAATTATGTCCCCCTGGATGCAACAAATGCCTCGTTGTAATGGGTTTTATTGGTTTTGTCTAGTCGCTCCGGCTGGACACGGCATCAACAGTATGTGAGGGGTGTAACATTTCCGTCAGACGCTTGAGGTATTCAGCCAATAACAACGCACTGGATAGCTGGCCAATACCTCGCTTTTCAGAACGATGAGCTTTATAAAAATCGATGCGTTTCAAAAAGGCGGGCCATAGAGGAGAAACAATAATGTACAATGTACAGTATGTGGAAAATAATGTAATTTAAACCGCATAAAACACATTTCATTACACCAAATACACAAAAAATGTTTCTTTTTAGCAGCATCATATGACCCTTTAAATTAATATTTAAGAAATTTGAAAATTTGAAAATGGATATTCAATTCGCACGGACTGACCTCACGCAGGACAAGCGATCATGCATAGAGCTTGTTTTGCCCGGCATTCGTTAACAGTTTTGTCTAATACGGATAGAAGTCTGTCTAATAACCAGATAGAACGGTTAAACAAAGAATTAAAATGTATACAAAAAGTATTATAACGATTGCTTTTATATTATTAGTAATAGAAATGCAAACATTATAATACTTTCTCGTTTAACGTCAGTATTCAGCAAATACGCATTTACATCTTTTAAACAAATCTTTGAATGGCTAATAAATATAATTTCACAAACCTTGCAAACTTAGGTCGAATCCAGTGGTGAGAACTTGTGAAGTGTGCATTAGGGATGCTCCTATGCGCCTTTTTTGCCTCCGATACCGATTCCGATACCTAGGGTTCGGTATTGGCCGATACCGATTCTGATCCGATACCAGTGAAGTTTTTTCCCCTCATTTGAATAAATGTAGAATTTATACATGATGTGTGTGGAACTGATATGTACTGATTATATACTCTGTGTGTGGAATTGATAATCATTCTTTCACAATCTACTATATACAGACTACTTCATTATAAAGAAAATTAAAATAAACAAATATGAAAAAATATAGGCCTAGGTATATTTATAATCTATGACAAAAATTTATCATAAACTTGGTTAGTGGATAATTCGGCAGCAAAAGTTATTCTAGAAAAATCAGTGCACAATAATTTTAGAAATCCAAACATTTAGTGAAAAAACTATATTTTGTGGGGAACAAATAACAGTGTTGCACTAAATATGGTAAAATGCTACACATTTGTATTATAAAATCCATTCATGAAAAACATTCATATATGTGTTTAAGTATATACTATAAAATTAAAATACATTTAATTTAAATGTATAGCATATTTTTTAATAAATATGATAAGATACGATAGGACAAAACAAATACAGTGCATCACAAACTGTTTTTATACAGTCAACCCTCTACGGACACTTTGGCAATTGAATCGCCATTGGCTAGTATATATTTTTTTGTTTACTCTCCAGACTGAAATACTATCATATATTCTTATTTATAGAAAGTTATGCATTTTTTACAAACATATATAATGTTTGTAAAATGGCACAGCTTTTTAATATCTGAAAGTACACTCTTAATATCAGTCAGTCAAGCATTATATGATAATCAAGTATTATTTAATATAGAAGTTTAGTAATTAGAATTAAAACTTGGTAACCATGAACTTTAGGACTGGTGCTGGTGCTTTTTTTTGGTCATTCAGTGTTCCTGTAAAAAAAAAACGAACAATAATACTGATGAGATATTATTATTATACGAATTCTACTAATAAGAACAATATAAAAACGCACTAAGGATTAATGAGCTACTGGATTCATGAATATTAATCAGGTTGTGTGCGTTTGCTCGAACTGATTTGCTGAAATCAAAACAGGGACGATAATAGGTAAGCACCAGCCAATGAGATTGTCGTTTGCGCATTAGTTCCGCCTACTACAGGAAAACCCGGCAGTTCTTAAAGCTGAAGAATTCCAAAGGAACTCTTTTTTTTATTTTTACAGGAAAATACAACAAAGTATATCGTTTACATGTAGCGCATCAATTCTGCATGTTATGTAAGACTCTCGCTCGCTCTCGCTCTTTGCTCACAGTGAGAGAAAGCGACGGCGAGTCGTGCGCCTTCACACTAGAAACACATTACGCCAAATACACAAACACAGGTGCGCTGTGCATCCATTCAAATGATGGAATTTAATGTAAGGACTTAAATATTCATATGTAGCTCACATTAAGCTATCGTATGGCTTCAGAAGTAACACAGAATAATTCGCACAATCGAGAAAAAAAATAAAATATCGGATTTAGATCGGCCCTCTCTGACCGATACCCGATCCGCGAGAAATGGCACTATCGGAGCCGATACCCGATATGAATATCGGATCGGAGTATCCCTAGTGTGCATGTGACCTGCATGATCACGTGTTCTCTGCGTGATTTTCGGTCTGTGCAAATTGAATGCTTTAAACATTAAACTCGTGATTTCAAATTGTGCTGCGCTTTATGCATTTGCCCACTGTCATATTCATGTCATTTTCACTGTGTGCTGTATGTAAAATGAGTGTTACCTTGGCTTTATTTGAAAAAATATGATTTCCAATGCACACAAACGTCCCAGAATACTGAGTACTCTGTTGGTTACAGTGTTTACTTCATTTTTAATTATATTTTTATTAAATAATTTTTTGTGAAAAATACTTTGTCATCTAAAGTATAAGTATGTTTATTTTACAAATAATTTTTTTTATCCATTTTCAAATGATTTCAAATTTCTTGAATATTAATTAAAATCAATACAATTATATCGGCTTTATATCGGCCATCGGTCACCCTGCTTTCCAAGACATCGGCATCGGCATCAGCTGTCAAAAAAACAATATCGGTCGACCACTAATATATATACTGTACTACTGTACTGTACAAAAATCTATTTTTGTAAATGTGAATATTAAATATTTTTTTGAACAAGGACAAGAAATTAGAAGTTTGGTTGTGTTCAGAGGACTGATCTTGTGTTGAGTCTATTTTTCCATTTCACAGAGACACACTGTTATCTGTGTGAGGGAGCGAGACACACACACACACACACACACGTACTGTGGTTCGTATATTAGATTGTTCTGTAAACTATAACAATTATAATTTAACCCATCCAAGTGCACACACACAGTAGTGAACACACACCCGGAGCAGTGGGCAGCCATATTGCTGCAGCACCTGGGGAGCAGTTGGGGGTTCGGTGCCTTGCTCAAGGATCTCACCTCAGTCGTGGTATTGAGGGTGGAAGAGAGCGCTGTACATTCACTCCCCCCACCTACAATCCCTGCCAATACTGAGACTCGAACCCGCAACCTTTGGGTTACAATTCAAATATACTATAATTGTGTGTTTGTGCTGGTTGGTTCTGTTATTTATGTTGATTAAAAGCAGAATGATTAATATATGTGTAAACTATAGTTTGTATAAGATGCTAGGTTGTTTTGAGTGGTTGCTGTATGTCTATATAATTACTAATGTGTTTTGAGTGTGACAGTGGTTAAGTTTAATACTTAAGGTCAGAGGTTCAGAAAAATATAAATGCATGGACTTGTGTCTGGCAAATAAATATGTGTCGTTCTCTTATCTCATCCATTTCCTGTCGTTTTGTGATTAAAAATAATAAGTCAGCCTGGTCACTGTCTCAGGATGGGAAAAGAGAGAACAAGCGAGAGAGAGAATTCGTCTTGCCAACTGTCTTCCTGTGTCTCCTCCATTCACCTTCCTGTGTGTGTTTGCTAGTGTCTCCGCCACATGATTGTGTGTTCTACACAACTGGACTCAGCCAAAATCAGTGAGGAAGATCCAAGCTGTTTTCCAACCCTGCATGCGTATTGAAAAAAATGTGCATGTCATGCTCAATTGCAGGTCAAAATGATGATTCATTTTATAGAGAATGACCTCAGTGACCCCAGCAGAGCTGAAGCTCAGAGCCGATTGGGCGCCCTCTGCTGAAACCAAACATCATTCTGTGCTGAACACTGAACATTTGTTTGATTCTCATGATGCTGTGATGGAGATCCAGGCTGGGATCATGTGATGGGTTCATTGTTAATTACCTGTCCTTAGCGAGAGCTCAACCACCAAAGAGATTTAGTGGAACAGAAATTACACACTGCAACTTTAAGATACAGAGACTTTGCTTCCTATATATAGTGTATAGTGTATGTAGTATTTGAAAACTGAAATGTGACTTATCTATTTTTCTTGCATTTATTTGCATGTAGAATTGCGGCATGTTTTTGTTAATCTGTATCCATCTTCATACAAACCAAAATGTCATCTTATACAAACTTAAAAATTGTAGACTTGCCTAATATGTTCACATTTTTCTTGCTGCTTTGGAAGCACTGTTATTTCCTTCAGGAAATTCAAATCTAGTGTTAGCATTACAGTAAAGCTCTTTAAATCAGTATGATTTGGTTTAATGAGCTTTTGAGTAGCTTAAACATTTATAAAGTGATCAGACAGTCAGGTTTTGACCTGTTATGATCTGAACTGGAGCATTTGTTAAAACTTAGGTGTGTTCAAGTGAGATGTGCTGTTTTTTTTAGTTACAGCACAGTATGCATACTTACCAATGTTAAATTCATCACGTTTATCACAATAGTAAAAGTCACTAACTTTTAGCTTTGAACATTTCTATCTCGGGCAGCTTTTCAGATAGTGTCAGATCTCTGAGAATAGGAGTAGTTGGTGTGTGTATACTGTATGTGTGTTGTGCAGCAAGTAAAGCAGTGTGCATTTTGTGTGTCGTGCGGTTTTGGATCTGGTTGTTTTGATGTGTTTTTCTGTTTTTAAAAGTTGGCACTGAAACGCAATGTGTTTAATGCTGAGGGAGATGGAGAGATTAGTCATTATGTTCATTTGATTAATGCTTTTTTCCCTGTGTATTTTAATTGCAAACATTTTTGTCTGATTATAAAAATCTCAGGAAATGTCTGTGTGGTGGTTGTTGATGTTTAGGAAAAGGAATTGGTTTTCCCAATAAGTGCGCTTTTATGAATGGGAGTGTTTCCACACACCTGAGCTGCGGTCTGTAGGGTGTTTGCAGAGGGAAATACTGCGGTGACAGAATAAATCTCAACAGGTGATGTTTGGGTTCCTCTGGGACGCGTCTGTAAGAGGGTAAACACGCACTCACACACACACACACACACCACACAGTGTAAACACTCCTGCTGAGTGGCTGTAAGGTGAACCCGAGCGCTTCACCTGAGCTGGTCCTGTATGTGTGGGTGATTTTAACATGACATTTTAACAGATGTGGATAGGATCATTAAACCCAGCGCTACAAAGTGTTGTTGAAACATCAAATTCACTTATGGCTTAAATATGTACACTAGGCATGGGCCGGTATGAGATTTTGACGGTATAACCTCAAGCAAAAATATCACGGTTTCGGTATCACGGAATTGTTGTTACAGCTCTAAAATGTGTTATTTTAAGTCCTGGGTAAAAAAAATCCCACTGAACACAATATATTGTGTTTTTGAGCAGCATACAGAATATTTGGAACAGTAGTATTTGTTTTTTCTTTGATTTGTTTCTGAAATGTTTGCTGAATTGTGGGCTGTCCTGCAGCTTTTGATGTGGATGGTTGATTTGCTGCTAAAGCTACTGCTGCCCTAAAAAGAATTAATTCTATAATTTCATATACATAATTTGATTTAATAATAACCCAATTTGAAGAAAAAACAGAATGTTCTGAGACTAGCTTTGTGAAATTATACTACATGCCTGAACGAAACAAACAGCAGACGCTCTGAATGAGACGCAGATTCACTCTCTGACAGCAGGAGGCGCTTCTGGAACACCAGATACAGTGTTTCCTTGGTTTATTGCTGTAAACAAAGCAGTGCTGCGCTGAAATACTTGAAAAACATAGCATACCGCAGAAACGGTATAACGGAAAATGTTAGTGGTTTTGAAACCGTGAAATTTTCAAATCGCGGTATACCTTGAAACCGGTAATCGGCCCATACCTTATGTACACACACATACCCACCTGAATGGGTAAAATGTGAATTTAAGCAATAGATTTCAACTCACCATGCATACAATCCTATACCTGATTAATTAAAGCAACAAGCCACTTAAGGCAATGTGCTACAGTGATTTTTACTATAGTAATTATTATCCATTTTTTTTTGTTTTTTAAATTGCAGCAGCAGCAATAAAAGGCACCGATGTTCAGTAAATTTTGAAATTAATAAGGATCAGCATAATTTATTTTCTACCAGCTAATATAGTTTATTTGTCTATCTGTAGGCAGTTTACAGTTGCTAAGCAACAGCAATTTGGTGCATTAATGTAGAATTTAAAACTTTGAAAATCAGACCAAGATCAGTTTTTTAATACATTTAGTTTATTCTAGTTATTTGTGTCACCACTGAAAATGAATTCAGATTAATTCCAATTAGAACCTAAAAGCATTTACATATTTTATATATAAATAGCAATATTATTGTACCCACTGTTTCAAAAGTTGATTTTCAGGAAGTCTTTTAAATTGTGTAACGTTCACATATTACACTGTTTTTTACTGTATTTATTATCATATGCAACCTTGGTCAGGCCTAAGAGACTTTCCCAAATACTAAAAAATCTTACCAATCCAAACTGCACCTATAATGATATAGTTAATCTTTGACAACCATACATCAAATGTGCTACAAAAACACTGTATTTTAAGAGGTTGGTATATATGTGCTGTCTAATGAGTTCGCTGTCTATTTTTTACTACTGTACTTTTGTGTTACTACTGGGTCACAGTGTGTCTGCAATGTCTTGATATCTCCTGCTGTGGGTCCTAGACCGGCAGACAGACAAAACCATCTGCAGGATCGCCTGCTTACCGCTTACCCCTAACACTCCTTAAGAATATATATTATATATTTGTATAATATATAGATATATATAATAATATATATATAGATATTATATATATATATATATATATATATAATTATATATATATTATATATAATATATATATATATATTGTGTATATATATATATATATATATAGTATATTAATATATATACATATACTATATCTATATATATTATATATAACAGTATATATATATTAGCTCTGCCTGCAAGCGCTCCTGTTTTTTCCCCCTAAATGTTGATGCAAGCAGCATCTGGGTGTGTTTACATGAGACATAGTTCATTATATACAGACTATAGCAAAGCATTTGGTCTTTTTTGTGTAGTATATGTCCTACAAACCTTTATATTTCCGACTATTACCACATTTATTGATATTTAACCATCAAATTTGACAACATATCTTCTGCAACTGTGAAGTTCAGGCATGGGATTTTCATTCCCACAGCTTGCTAAATGATAACAAAATGTAATCTGCTAAATCTAAAGTAAGATTTTTTGACTGACACATCACATTATCATGGAACTGGTAAAGTGTGTCATTTTAAGACCTATATACATGAAACAGCTTATTAAAGCATTCCTTTATTGTTAAACCATCGCGATGTGTTTTACCTTGGCAAACCTCATTGCTACTTTGACTGGGACGGCCGAATAGCTTTGGCTAACCAGAGAACCTCAACGTGGTTCGGGGATTCGCATCTCTGATGCCTTGTTTCCACAGGTGCTTATCACAGCTCAGCATGACAGAAAACTAAGAAGAATGTCATTACAGTGTAATCGGTTTAATTATCGCAGTTGCTGTGTAATTTTAGTACTCGTTAATTTTAGTAATCTCTGATTATAGTGTCCTGTTCATGATGATGTGTAGTAGTAAATTCCTCAGACTGTGAAAATGTGTTTACATGATCTTGTCTGTTGATATTACATTTATGCTTTTGTCCGACGCTTGCCAAAGTCAATTACATGAGCTTTGATGTCTTCCAAAATAAGCAGATTTACAAATGGTGTGCATTAATTCACACTAAATTCAAATGATCTGAATTAAAGTCTTTGGTAACGTCTGGAAACAACATCAAACAGCAAAATCTGCTCTATATTGTTATGTGTCTATGTGTTGAATGTGAATTAATTTGATAATTTAGCTATTTAGACCAGTTGCATGTGTTTAGAGTATAATCATAATGTGCATTATTATTTTATGTTTTCTTTCATGTCATTCCTGAACATTTTATAGTTTGTTGAATAGCACTTTATTGTACAGTGGGGCAAAAAAGTATTTAGTCAGCCACCAATTTTGCAATTTCTCCCACTTAAAAAGATGAGAGAGGCCTGTAATTTTCATCATAGGTATACCTCAACTATGAGAGACAAAATGAGAAAAAAAATCCAGAAAATCACATTGTAGGATTTTTAAAGAATTAATTGGTAAATTCCTCGGTAAAATAAGTATTTGGTCACCTACAAACAAGCAAGATTTCTGGCTCTCACAGACCTGTAACTTCTTCTTTAAGAGGCTCCTCTGTCCTCCACTGGTTACCTGTATTAATGGCATCTGTTTGAACTCGTTATCAGTATAAAAGACACCTGTCCACAACCTCAAACAGTCACACTCCAAACTCCACCATGGCCAAGACCAAAGAGCTGTCAAAGGACACCAGAAACAAAATTGTAGACCTGCACCAGGCTGGGAAGACTGAATCTGCAATAGGTTAGCAGCTTGGTGTGAAGAAATCAACTGTGGGAGCAATTATTAGAAAATGGAAGACATACAAGACCACTGATAATCTCCCTCGATCTGGGGCTCCACGCAAGATCTCACCCCGTGGGGTCAAAATGATCACAAGAACTGTGAGCAAAAATCCCAGAACCACACGGGGGGACCTAGTGAATGACCTGCAGAGAGCTGGGACCAAAGTAACATAGGCTACCATCAGTAACACACTGCGCGTCCAGGGACTCAAATCCTGCAGTGCCATATGTGTCCCCCTGCTTAAGCCAGTACATTTCCATGCCCGTCTGAAGTTTGCTAGAGAGCATTTGGATGATCCAGAAGAGGATTGGTAGAATGTCATATGGTCAGATGAAACCAAAATTGAACTTTTTGGTAAAAACTCAACTTGTCGTGTTTGGAGGAGAAAGAATGCTGAGTTGCATCCAAAGAACACCATACCTACTGTGAAGCATGGGGGTGGAAACATTATGCTTTGGGGCTGTTTTTCTGCAAAGGGACCAGGACGACTGATCCGTGTAAACGAAAGAATGAATGGGGCCATGTATCGTGAGATTTTGAGTGAAAACCTCCTTCCATTAGCAAGGGCATTGAAGATGAAACGTGGTTGGGTCTTTCAGCATGAAAATGATCCCAAACACACCACCCGGGCAAAGAAGGAATGGCTTCGTAAGAAGCATTTCAAGGTACTGGAGTGGCCTAGCCAGTCTCCAGATCTCAACCCCATAAAATCTTTGGAGTGAGTTGAAAATCCGTGTTGCCCAGCGATAGTCCCAAAATATTACTGCTCTAGAGGAGATTTGCATGGAGGAATGGGCCAAAATACCAGCAACAGTGTGTGAAAACCTTGTGAAGACTTACAGAAAACGTTTGACCTCTGTCATTGCCAACAAAGGGTATATAAAGTATTGAGATGAAATTTTTTTATTGACCAAATACTTTTTTTCCACCATAATTTGCAAATAAATCTTTAAAAATCCTACAATGTGATTTTCTGGATTTTTTTTTCTCATTTTTGTCTCTCATAGTTGAGGTATACCTATGATAAATTACAGGCCTCTCTCATCTTTTTAGTGGGAGAACTTGCACAATTGGTGGCTGACTAAATTCTTTTTTTCCCCACGGTAAACTTTTATTAATACCTTGAAATTACATTTATGCATTTGGAAGACACTTTTATCTATTACAACTTACTTTGCATTCAAGGTACGTATTTTATTAAACTTATGCATTTCCTGGGAATTGAATCCTTGCAGCATTGATAATGCCATGCTCTACTGTTTGAGCTACAGAAATGCTACTGCAACAAAGATTATAACTAACTATGTTTTGTTTAAATACCTCATATGTATTGGAATTAATTTAGAATCTTATTAGAAAATGATAATTTTTGTAATATTTATGTTATAATATTATTATTTTTTACATTTACATATTTTTAAAAATTATTAACAAAAATGTATTATTTTCTTTTTATTATAGTCAGTTGGTCATTACTCAATGACCATTTTACCTCTGTAATTGTGAAGTATGTCTGAGTGAACAGGATTTTATAAAAAAAAAAAAAAAAAAAAAAAAATATAGATATAGAATATATATATATATAATAATAGTAGTCAACCTTTGAAGTGGATCAAAACCTTTCATCAAAGTTTTCCTAAAACCAAAACAATACCCGTTCTTTTTTGATCCACTTCAAATGTTGACTACTATAAATAATATATATATGAGGGGCAGGCTTGATTTGTGGCCATCATGAAATTGATTGGGCTGTTAAAAGTGGGTGTCACATAAAGCCGGACGAATGAGAGTTTGCTAAAACATTGACTAAATATCTGATAATCACCAATGTCCAAAATCTTTTCCATGGATGACAAAGATTTTACATGTTAATGAAAGTTTATGTAGACAAATATATTTTTTGAGTGCAACTGTGTGTGGTCTTCACTCCATATCTCCACCAGAGAGAGTGGAAAAGTTGTGTGTGTGTGTGATTTTGTAGACAGTGTATCCAGCAGGGACCTGCACAGACATTTTAGGGGCAGGGGCTCAAGTGGAAAAAAAAGGGCACTTCTCATATTTATTAAAAAAAAATTCTAAACAAAATGTTAAATATATTAGGGGTGTGCGATATTGACAAAAAAATGATATCTCGATATTTTCTGGGATTTTATCAATAACGATAATTAGACAATATTTTTGCTGAGTGTGTTATTGTGCAGATCTACATAGGGAAGGTTAGCTGATTCCTAAGTTTTTGATATTCTGCTTTCTGTGTGGTGATCAGTTCACAGCAGTGATAGAAATTAATCTTTTTCAGTAAGTTTAAATTGATTATTACATTTTATGGGTATTTTTACCTTTATAAAGCCTTTTTTCTAAAAGTGTGCATTATCTTTTTGAGTCAAATTCTTACATTTAATCATTGAATTAGAATAATAAGACATTTGGGGGTGTTACCAAACCAATAAAATCATTATAAACAAAATTCATATTTGCAATGCAAAGGAAACACAGAAGCTACATCTGAAGTGGCATTTAGATGCATTTACACACTGTTTAAAGCAGAACATGAATGCTTTAACCTGCAGTTACAAATGCATTAATACTGTTCTGATATTTCAAACATAAATCGTTAAATACTGATATTTGAAATTATAAAAAAAAAAAAAAAATATTATTTAAAATGAAATTAAACCGCCAGTAGGTGGCATCACGTTTCACTGTGAATAAGGAGTCTTGCGATTGAACCGAATCCTTTAATAATTTGATTCATTCAGTAACCGAAGCCCTTCTGTTGCTCATAGAGGCCAATTGGAATGATATTTGTTGGCGAATAGAGCACAAACAGTCAATAGTGTGTCTAACTACGTGTCTATAATATTATTCTTGTTTATGAACTGCTGTAGAAAAGTCTATATGAATCTATTAGACGCCCCCTAATAGTCACTAAAACCGTTAGAATAAAAAGCTTCATTAATCGCGTAGTCGCAGAAAAAAAAATTCCTCATGAAGTGGCGAAATCACGCAGTCCATGATGGACAAATCGTTAACGGCTGGTCTTTGTGGTAATATAGTACATCGGGCAGGACATCCAAACACTCGCATATCATTCATTGACCTCAAATATGGCTTATCGTCTGAAATATGTATGTAGTAGCAACTTTACATGGCAGCTCAATCTAATGTTAGCCTAGAAAAAAGTGCGCAGTTCACGTGTTTGTGCAGAGTGTGGAAGCTGAACAGTAGCGCGCTTGGGCTACTGCATGACAAATGGAGGCGCCGGTGCAATCATTGGCTCTTAAAATACTTTGTGGTTTTTGTTCATTCAGATAAGAGTTATGCATCTTTTATATCTTTAAAACTCGTTTTATTTCGTGTGCACCATAATAACAACAAAATGTTGGGCGCTTTTGTAAAAAATAATTCAAGCAACAGAATGCGCTTCTGTCCGTCTCGGTCTGTGACCCTTGAGCGCGTCACACTGTCGTACTCGTGTATTCTTGCTTTAGTATATTACAGACATGAAAAATATACCTATTGAAAGTGAAGCTTTTAAATGAAACAATTCAAATAGAAAACAAATATTCTCAGTTTATGTAATCCGTATGAAACATGCATACAGGCACATACTGCGGAGATTACGAGTCCGGTGTCGCCGCTTCATGCTTCTTCACTGAAACAGAAATCACTATTGTAACATAAATTTTAAAACGTAATGCAGTGTACTTCTGTTTTCCTAACACTTTCATAATTATTATTGTGCCGGTTGCTGCGGCAACCTTTTTTTGCATGCGCTTTGAGCCTTATTATATATAAATTAAAGGCTCATTATTATGATTTATATGGTTTATTAATAAAAGTGCGACTAATAGTCGACTAATACTTAAAATTAATGACTACTAGTCGATCAGAAAAATCTTTTGTCGAGGGCAGCCCTAAATTATATAAATATGGAGCATAGCGATAGTTCTGGCAGGCCATGTAAGTCAAGCTCGCATCAGCTGACACTCAACTGATCCACGTCTACCTATAGGAACACGACGCCAATCATAATTCCCTTTATAAGGTCCCTTCAGTCATTATTCAGCAGCTATCGCTTCGCTCAGGAACTAATCACCCACCTCCATCCCCAACTCCTCCTCTCGTCCAGTCAGGACTTGGCAGTGAATATAGCATTGATCCGTCCCACTGAATCATGTTGTAATCATCACGTAGAGCTTTAATGATATCTGCAATACATTTATGTTGGTTCTGTTCTGTTACCCTAGGGGGGGGGTGTTCTGCTCTCCCTGCTCCTGTCCATGCTAGGCTGCGTGGATGGGCAGGGAGTGTTTGCCCAGAACAGAACCATTCCCCCAACCTAAAATGTATGCTAATCATAAGTTATATTGACGATAGTGGTCCTGACAGAAAATATATAACTTTCTGCCCCCATATCTTGAATTTTGTGATCATTCTAAATGCATTTTAGTAAACTGAATCATGCAGTGAAAAAATGCGAACTGGTCTAACCTAGACTTCCTATTGCCTTAGCTAAACTTTAGCTAACTTACATGGTAGCTCTCATGAGTCATGGATGTTAGCGAGACAAATTAACTATATTTGCCTTTTGTCTTTTGGATAATTAGCTGTAAATTCGAGGCACAGGTAGCTTAGTCTTTTGCTCATCACCACTCACCTCCACACCAAGACAAACACTACTGGAAAGGGAGGGAGGGCTTCACTACTGCGGCTCTCTGTCTACTTTGACTGGGATGTGCCTTCATGTGTACTACACTGCTGTGCTGCGGAGACGTGGAGGGGAGAAAGTCTCAACATTTCCCTACCCGACCTGATATTTTGATATTTTTATTTGTTTGACAGGGAAAGCTGTGCACAACAGTAACACACACGCACACATATATACATATATTCATTCATTAAAAAAAAAAAAACAGAAAAAAGGGCACTTTCTTTCAAGGAAGAAAAAGGGCAGGTGCTTAAGCCCCCTTTGATGTCTATGTGTGCACGTGCCTGGTATCCAGTGTTCATATATGGTCAGCCGACCTCTAAACACATGAAACACTTGGCTAGGTTTTTTGAGCTGTGGTCGCTCGTTCTATTGGTGCTTTAGGTTGCTAATGACAGATTTGTGGTTTTGTGGGCATGATGACTTAGTTTACTGCGTTATTATATACTGCACAGTATACAGTGTATAATGCATACTATTTTCAGCATGCATACTGACATGATAGTATGCTAAGTGCATGTTTAATGAAATAAAAACGTGTTTATTTCATGTATTTCTTGTTTATGTATTTATTTAAAGATACCTTAACTTTTATTGTCTAAATAATGTAAATATTTGTAAATAATTAATCATGAAAATGAATAAAAATAAAAATAAAAAAATGTGTAAAAGTATAAAAATACAATTGCAATAATATATATAAAATATAAAACATATAGAAGGTTTCAGGGATACTACATTTTTTTCTTGATAATTATTTCATTTAAAAATGGATATATATACTATAAAAAAGTTGTCTCATGAGGAATAGAAATATAGTCAATAATGAATTTTTTTGTTTAAATTTATTTTAATCTTAAATACTGTCACAAATACCGGTCCATGAACTTTCATTATTGACTCTTGCACTACACACTGTTGCACATCACCCGGACTACATTTCCCATCATGCATTACTGATTGCACCCAGCACTAATTGCACACACCTGTTTACACTGATTGCACCCAGCTGTTTCATATCACTCCTCACTATCAACACTCACTTTATCCCTTCCCTCTGCGGATATGTCCGCATTTATCACTCCCCTAGCGATAGCGACTCTCCAGAGCCCTCGTTTGTTGCCTTAGCCCTAGTCATTAGCCTTAGCTTTAGCCCTAGTCATTTAGCCTTAGCCTTAGCCTTAGCCTTAGGCTTAGCCTTAGCCTTAGCCTTAGCCTTAGCCTTAGCCATTAGCCATTAGCCATTAGCCATAGCCTTAGCCCTAGTCATTAGCCTTAGCCTGAGCCCTAGTCATTAGCCTTAGCCCTAGCCCTAGTCATTAGCCTTAGCCTTAGCCTTCTCGGTTCCTGATCTTCGCCTGGTTCCCTGGATTCACCCCCTTTGTCTTGCCCCTTTTGATTCTGTCAGCCGATCGTCGACCTGCGCTAGCCCTAAGACTATTCTTGTGTCTTGCCCGCCACATACCTGTTTGCCATTGTTCGACCCTGCCTGTTACGACCACGTCTCTGTCTTCTCCACAATAAAGTTTGCACATGGATCCGCACGTCTCACGTTTTGTCAGCCCCGTTACAGAATACTCGGACAAGGATCCAGCGGCTTTTTCAGTGTACTCTGGCCTGGTATGGACCCAGTCATCGAGCTACTGCATCTTCGGCAAGGAGGTCTTTCTATTGAGGAATATGTTCACCGGTTCTGTGAACTATCATATCAGGTACCAATATATGATGAGATTTTGTTTAAGGACTTGTTCCGTTTTGGACTCAATGAACCCACAAAATCTCGTATGCCAAGGAGTGAATGCAACTATAGCTTAAAAGACTTTATTGACTATGCCTTGCTGACTACTGGTTCAGCGTTCACGGTGGGTGTCGCAGAGGAAGGAAGCGACACCATGTCTGTGACTGAAGTGATGGCTGTATCAAAGCATGCTCACAAGATGGCGGCGACAGAGGAGCACACTCACAAGATGGCGGACAAAACAGCACCCAGTCATGTCACAGCTGTTCTTCATGAGTCCGGTCAAGTTACAGTTCATTTTCATGAGTCTAGTCAATTCACAGCTGATGGTTATGAGTCTAGTCAAGTCACAGTGGATATCATGGGGCAGATCAAGTCAGTTTCTGATCATGGGTCTAGTCAAGTCACGGCTGATAGTTATGATTCTAGTCAAGTCACAGCTGATAGTTATGATTCTAGTCAAATCACAGTTGATCGTCATGGGGCAGATCAAGTCACAGTTTATGATCATGAGACAAGTCACAGTTGATCGTCATGAGTCAAATCAAGTCACAACTGATCTTCATGAGTCAAGTCAAGTTACAATTCATTATCATGAGCCAGGTCTAGTCACAGCTGTCCTTCCTGAGTTCAGTCAAGTCACAACAGATATTCATGAGTCTAGTCAAGTCACAGCTGATAGTCATGAGTCGAGTCTAGTCACAGTTGATCATCATGGGTCAAGTCTAGTCACCGCTGATCTTCCTGTGTCAAGTCAAGTCACAGCTGATCTTCATGAGTCAAGTCAAGTCAGCTGTTCGTCCAGAGCCTAGTCACGTCTCAGCTGTTCGTCCAGAGCCACGGCACGTCACAGGGACCTTCTAGAGTCAGTCACGTCTCAGCTGTTCATCGAAACCTGTCAGTCCACTGTTCAATCCAGGAGCCTAGTCACGTCTCGCTACCATCCAAGATCAGTCGCACACAGCTGACATCCAGATCATGTGAAGTCCTGTCTGTGCATCAGCCACACAAATGGTCGGGGTCGGTCCGCCGGTTAAAGTCTGGTGTCCAGTGTTAGGGATGCACCGTTGGTGTCTGCACGCGCAGCTGGTATCCCTAAACCCACTCACTCTAACCCTTCTGTTTATGAACTCATTCCCCTGTCTGCAGCATTTCCCATATGGGGGGTTGCTTTATGGTGTATCTGGGCCGCGTACTCCACCGCCGCTTTGCTAGAGGCAGCGGCACCGGCTACACCATCTCAGAGGTGGCGGCTTACGCTGCAGAACCTCCTGAGGTAGCGGTGTCAACTGCCGTGCTCCCAGAGGCCACGGTGTCCACTGAAGCCTCTTCAGAGGTGGCGGCGCAGGCTGCAAAACCTCCCGAGATGGCGACACTTGCCTCAGATCCTTGCGTGGTGGTGGCGCCCAGCAAAGCACTTCCTGCCTGTCCTGTTCCGGCCAAGGAGGCCGTCTATGAACTCCTTGCCTGTTCTGTTCCGGCCAAGGAGGCCGTCTATGAACTTCCTGCCTGTCCTGTTCTGGCCAAGGAGGCCGTCTATGAACTTCCTGCCTGTCCCGTTCCGGCCAAGGAGGCCGTCTATGAACTCTCTGCCTGTCCTGTTCCGGCCAAGAAGGCCACCTATGAACTCCCTGCCTGTTCTGTTATGGCCGAGGAGGCCGTCTATGAACTCTCTGCCTGTCCTGTTCCGGCCAAGGAGGCCGTCTCTGAACTCTCTGCCTGTCCTGTTCCGGCCAAGGAGGCCGGCTATGAACTTCCTGCCTGTCCTGTTCCGGCCAAGGAGGCCGTCTATGAACTCTCTGCCTGTCCTGTTCCGGCCAAGCAGGCCATCTACGAACTCTCTGCCTGTCCTGTTCCGGCCAAGGAGGCCGCCTATGAACTCTCTGCTTGTCCTGTTCCGGCCAAGGAGGCCGCCTATGAACTCTTGGTCTATCCTGTCATGGCTAAGGAGACTGTTTGCGAACTCCCTGCTCATCCTGTCACAGCTATAGAGGCCGTTTGCGAGCTCCCTGCTCGTCCTGTCACAGCTATAGAGGCCGTTTGCGAGCTCCCTGCTCGTCCTGTCACAGCTATAGAGGCCGATTGCGAGCTCCCTGCTCGTCCTGTCACAGCTAAGGAGACTGTTTGCGAGCTCCCTGCTCGTCCTGTCACAGCTATAGAGAATGTTTTTCGCGGAGTCCATGCTCGTCCTGTCACAGCTATAGAGGCCGTTGGGGAGTCCTCATCCTGTCCTGTCCTGGCTATGGAGGCCGTTTGTGAATTTTTTGTGTGCTTTGTGTCTGCCAGGGAGGCTTCCCCTGAATGCTCAGTCTTGTCTATCTACCCCAATGTTCTGTCTGTGTTGTCTATCTCTGCTCTCTCTACGTTACAGTCTCTGCCATGGTCTCCTGATCAGTGTGGTTCACCGGGGGGGGGGGTTTCCCTGTTTCTTCTGCTCCGCCGTGGTGGTCCTCTGCTCCACCGTGGTGGTCTTTTGCTCCGCCGTGGTGGTCCTCTGCCCCACCTTGGTGGTCTACTGTCTGGTTATGGTGGTCCTCTCCTCCGCCGTGGTGGTCCTCTGCCCCACCGTGGTGGTCCTCTGCCCCGCCGTGGTGGTCTATTGTCTGGCTTTGGTGGTCCTCTGCTCTGCCGTGGTGGTCTACTGTCTGGTTCTCGTGGTTTTCTGCTCCGCCGTGGTGGTCTTCTGTCTGGTTGTGGTGGTCCTCTGCCCTGCCGTGGTTGTCTGCTGTCTGGTTCTGGTGGTCCTCTGCTCCGCCGTGGTGGTTCTCTGCCCCACCGTGGTGGTCTACTGTCTGGCTCCGGTGGTCTTCTGCTCCACCGTGGGGATCTTCGGTCCCGTCTGCTCTGCTGTGGTGGTCCTCAGCTCCGCCAGCTCTGCCTCAGTCCCTGGTCTTTCCTGTCCTTGGACCTGGCCCTCCATCCCTCCCCCTGTTCTGCCTCCCTCCGGAATCGTAAAGTGTTTTGAGCGTCTGGAAGCCGCTCCTGGGGGGGGGGGCTCTGCACTAAATCGGTCCATGATACTTGCCATTCATTGACTCTCGCATACACAAACGGTTGCCATCACCCGGGACTACATTTCCCATCATGCATTACTGATTGCACTCAGCACTAATTGCACACACCTGTTTACACTGATTGCACCCAGCTGTTTCATATCACTCCCTCACTATATAACACTCAATCTTATCCCTTCCCTCTGCCAAGTATTGTATAGCGTTTATCACTCTCCTAGCGATAGCGACTCTACAGAGCCCTCGTTTGTTGCATTAGCCTTAGCCTTAGCCTTAGCCATAGCCATTAGCCATTAGCCATTAGCCTTAGCCGAGCCTTTAGCCCTAGTCATTAGCCTTAGCCCTTGTCATTTTCTTAGCCTTAGCCCTAGTCATTTGCCGTAGCCTTAGCCCTAGTCATTAGCCTTAGACTTAGCCTTATCGGTTTCTGATCTTCGCCTGGTTCCCTGGATTCACCCCTTTTGTCTTGCCACTTTTGATTCTGTCTGCCGATCGCGACCTGCGCTACCCTATCAGACTATTTCTTGTGTTTTGCCCCATATACCTGTCTGCCTCTATATGACCAATGCCTGTTTTGGACACGCTCTGTCTCCTCCACAATAAAGTGTGCACATGGATCCGCACGTCTCACGTCACGTCAGCCCCGTTACACAGATAACATTTTTAAATTAGATTTATGGTAAAGATAAATTATTTACAGTATATATGTATGTATTTTACTGTATTTTATTCTATTACTTTATAAAATAAAGAATAATCAAATCTAAGAAAAATGTAACATTTAATTTCTATATATAATATATTAGTATTATAGAAGTGTTTAAAGTGTGAAGCGTATAAATGTGTTACAGTTTCTGAGAGACAATTGTTGGTTTTTATATGTAACTTGAAATAGCTGTAAACTAATTTTGCGTTTCTCTGTGTCTCTCTCTGCAGCTGAGCCAGCCGATCTCCTAAAGATTTTAGATTTTCACAGTTTGCCGGAGGGTGTATCGAAAACTACAGGCTTCTGCACACACCGGAAATCATCAAAAGGGCCTGATGTCGCCTACAGAGTCACAAAAGATGCACAGCTTAGCGCTCCTACTAAACAACTCTACCCCTGTGAGTACAAACACACACACACACGCAGGTTTGTTTTAATGGTTTATGGGGACTCTCCATAGGCGTAATGGTTTTTATACTGTACAAACCGTATTTTCTATTGCCCTACACCAACCCTACCCCTAAACCTACCCCTTACAGGAAACTTTCTGCATTTTTAGATTTTCAAAAAAACTAATTATGAATTATTCATAAGCCTTTTGAATTACGGGGACACAAGTAGTGTCCTCATAAACCACCTTCATATTGTAATACCTATGTCATACCCATGTTATTATACAAATTTCTGTCCTCATAAACCAAATAAACATGCACACACACACACACACACTCACACGTGAGCATGCATGAACCCATAATCACACAGGTGCACCTGTTTACTTTTCTTCTCCATCTTTCCATTGTTTGGGCTGTTGGTGTCTGTTCAGAGGACACAGACACTCTGCCCTAAAAATCTTCTCATCCTCTGCAGCATATGGTAGAATAACCTGTACAAGGTATGGGAAATAGAATCGCATGGCTAGTACATTTTTTAGTTTCCGACAAAAAATGTAATAATAAAATATATATATATATATAGGTATTAGCTAAAAACAGATCTTACTTGGGTATACTTGTGGGCCTTACTGTCCATGTTGCTCTCTGACTTCTCTGTGTCTGAGCACCTCATCACTAATGGGCCACAGAGTCGCGGTGCCCTAGACTGTCCTTTTGGAAGGAACTCTGAAAATCTTAAGAATTTGATGGAAGGAGGGAGAGACGAGGCAGACGAGGGATGCAATACCAGCATAATGAGACTAAACTAGATGAGACTAAATCAAACTTATCTTACTTAAGATCACATGACGGTGTTGAAACTCAAGTATGCTGCTACAGAGACATATTTTAAAACTTCATAAGTGTGTTACTGGTGCAAGGTGTTTAAAATATATATCAGGGGTGGCGAACGTCGGTCCTGGAGAGCTTCAGCCCTGCAGAGTTTTGCTTCAACCATAATCAAACACACCTGAACAAGCTAATCGAGGTCTGAACGGTTATTAGGAAGCTACAGGTAGGTGAGTTTTAATTGGGGTTGGAGCTGAACTCTGGAGGGCTGCGGCTCTCCAGGACTGGAGTTCGCCACCCCTGATATATAGCATATACATATAGGAAAACATACTGCCTTCTAAGATACCCCAAAAATCAAATGCACTATACCATAGTTTTCTTAGGGAGAAGGCAATATTTAATCAATGCAGAATGTTTAAAGTTTTATGTCCTTAAATTTTTAATTAATTATAAATAAAGATAAATATTTATTTATTAAAAATAAATTACATTGAACAAATGAAAGGAAAACAATGTAAAAAATATTTTTTTAAAATCTTTTTTTTAAACTGTTAATATTAATTTCATAAAGAAAAAATAAAATAAAACCGGAAGGAAAAATGTAAAAAATATTTATTTTATTTTTAAATTTAATATATTATATAATAAAACCCGGTAGGAAGGAATGAATGAATGCAAAAGTCCTTAGTAGGAGCTCAGTATAGTATGTCCCAGGGGCGATTCTAGGATTTTCATTTTAAGGGGGCTCAGCCCCCAGTGAGGGTATAATAATTAATAAATAATAGTAATAATATATATATATATAATATTTATATATATATATATCTCTATATATATTATATATATATTACTATAGAAGTCTGCCGCCTTTTTCATATGAAATTTAAAGGGGACTGAGGCGAACACAAATTCGTGTACAGTTTATGGAACTAATCGCAAAATTTTAGGGGGGCTGAGTAGTCATTTATTAGCGACGCCCATGGTACGTCCAATGTTTACACATTTGCCTAGCTATTTAAAGTGGATTTGATTTGTCATTAGGGCCTTCCGCACCGCTTTGTTCAGAACAAAGACAGTACTAAAGTACGGGACAATTTTGGCGCGCAAAATTTCCCAGTACATTTTAAAAAAAAAAAAAATAGGTTGCCATTGCATGACAGTGTGTACTAGGAAGTGACGTAAGCTGGTCGACAGCGACGTCATTTGTGCGCGGCATTCAACAACAGAAACAAAGAAGAACAACATTAACAACAGGAGGATGGAGGACGCTGTGATCGGAGCTGTTTTTGTTGTGTCTGGCGAGTTTCACAATATTGGACATGGAAAGTCGACGTATACGTAAAGCGATTGAAAGAACGGAAAGGAGGACTAAGAATCTCCAACAACAACTGGCAGTGCTACATTTCCTACAAGTGCGGACTTCAGCATCCGTTCATCTATCGCTGTTCTCCATACTTGAGAAATAAGTTGACACAATGTTTACAGTATGTTTACACGGCGTTTTAAATCATGGCGGGTGAGGGCGTTTTCATACGCGTTTGGCCAATCAAACTTATCTACTTACGTCACGATTAGTACCAGTTGTGCTGGTTAGACCCTGCTCCAGAGTAGGAGCTAATTTGGTTCTCGAAAAAGGCAGTCCGGTACTAAAATCGCACCCAGTTCCGGCGGTGCGAAAACGCCAAAAAGTGGGTAGTTCCACAACTAGTTCTGGTACTATGAAAAGGTTCCCACGGTGCGAAAGGCCCTATTGATCATGTTCGGTTGCATTGGTTTCATGATTATGCTTATTCATATTTGTTTTTGTCTTAATTCTAAAAAAACCCACTTAATTTCTGAATCATTTTTAGCTTTGAGGATGTCCCCAGCTGTCCTCAGAAGGGAGGTTTTGTCAGATTTAACTCACTTCTAGGGATGATTTTGTCCCGTACAGCTAAGTAAACACACGCGTGATTGCTTGAGAATCGTACAGGCAGAGTGAAAGCATATGGAAGAAATTAATCATCTATCGCTCCAAATACAATGCATCTGTTCTTTCTCTCTGTACACTTTTCACTCAGAGGCTCAGGATTTATTTTACACACACAACACACACACACACACACACACAGCAGCTGCTAAGAAATCTCTCAGGCCAAGAAGTTCCTATTCTTTTTCTTCATCATTTCATAACTCCTCCTCCTCTTCTTGTCTCACTCCTCCTCCTCATCCATACCCATAAGGCCATTGTCTTCCTTCTGTGCCGTGTCTCCAGGGTAACAGAGAGGGTCATAGGTCACTGGAGTTCTGGTGATGGTTTGTAAACACGGTGGAAAGCCAAACCTCTAGAAAGACATGATGAAAAACAGAGACTCTGGCTATAAAAGGGATATGTGATAAAAACACAGCTGAACATTAACTGGTCTCCCAAACTGGTCTGATTTGCTGGTTTTAATGAGGTATTGAGCTCTTTGCCAAGCTGGAAACCAGTTTAGGCTACACTGTAAAAAATATTTTCAAAGCTGTAAATAAGACAAAGAAGATTGTTGTGAAGACTTCAGTTTCTACTTCAAAATTCCACCATGTTTAATTCTGATTTAAAAAAAGAAACTTGCTTTAATGTAATTGAATTCATTTAAATATTTATAAGGTAAATATAGAATGTATTTATTTATTTTATCTATTTGTTTATTACATATATAATAGTATTGTATTGTATTTTGAGTCTTTCTACATCAAAAGTAATGTTTAATGCTGATCTTTTTGGTTTAATCTAAATTAAAGAAATAAATTAGGGCTTCAAAATCGATTAATTCGATCCAAAATAAAGTTTGTTTCAAGTATATTGTGTGTACTATTAATATATTATATAGATATATATTATTATCTATATATATAATATATATATATATATCAGTATTATTATTTTATTATTTGTATTATTATTTTTTTAAACAAAATGTTTCACTTTGCTACTGTTTAATTCAATGCACTACTTGCTGTTTCTTTGTAATTATTTGTGAAATTTACAAGCAATTTCTGAGTGAAAATCAGCACCATTTTTTTCAGTGTAGTAACTAAAGACTAATGAATAACTATTCAGTTGTACTTACAGGCGTAACCAGTAGTTTGATCTATAAAAGAGGATCTTGTAATCACTTCAGGTAGAGAGTGCAGGGATTCAGGAGTGCAGTAATGGGATTCCTCAGCATTCCTTTAGGTTTCTGCATAAAGACCTAATTCTGACTGGAGGGGAAGGGAGAGATGAGACTGTAGATATCACGTCCTCTCTGAACTCTGGTTTTGTTTCATATTGCCCTGGTGACAGGCAGACCTCGTCTCCAGAGTTATGGCCCTTGGCTTTCACCCTTTGACCTTCAGTTCTGTGTTTAAGCACAGAGCTTCTCTTGTTGTCTTGTGTATTTGTGTGTGTGTGTGTGTAAAGCTGGTGCTTGCTTGTGAACATGACACTTGTGTGAGCATGTAGCAAACCTCATGAAATCATAAAAGTGTCATGTAAAATTTCATTACTTAAACACACACACACACACGCGCACACACACACAAACACACACACACACACGCACACACACACACACACACACTCATATGCATGCATGTCACAGGGTTTTCTGGAGAAGGCTGATGGATGAGTAAGTCTGCACGAAATGCCCAGGAACAGACAGATCAAGAGTGAGATGAAGGACAGATAATGGGAAAAACAGACTCTTCTTTTCTCTTTTTTGTCTTCATCCCCTGTGATCTATTAAGTGATCTAGAATATCACTTACAAAACCATAAAGTGGTGCAGAAAATTGTTTCACTTCACACAGCGGTGATATCTAGTTTTGAATAGCTCTTTAACAGCAGGGAAAGAATATCTCACAAAGAATTGAACCAGTATTTTTATATTTTTTATTCTGTGGCATAAACAAGCTTTCATAGTTATAGTATTTATTTATAGTTATTTATCATTTTTTCATGTACTTAATTTTTTATTTGTTTTTTTTCTACATAAGTATAAGTATTAGTAGTTTTAACACATTTTTAGTTCAGTTTGAATGATTTTAGTACTTAAAAGTCATTAAAAAGTTATTTCAGTCAGTTGCCAAGGCAACATTTTTAATTTTCATTTCATTTTTATAAGCTTAAATGTTTCATGTAATATTTATATTTTATTTTATTTATTTATTTTAGTTAACAATAACAACACTGACATAGTAACTACAGTGAAACTGTGCAATTAAAATGACTAAATTAATTACTAAATTACTTAAAATTGAACTAAAATTTAATTACATTTTCACTTATACGGTATATGAAAATATAAGAATAAAAGCTAGTTCACATGATTAATAAAAACTACAAGTGTATAAATAATACTAAAATGTCACTGGTCTATTATGAAACAGTAATAGAATATGTCTAGACGCAGAATATAATGTTGACTGTTTGCTCATTGACTATTATTTAAGTTTAGGTTGTTTTCAGTGGCAGTGGTTTTCTCTGCACAGCTTGTTTTTAGATAAACGCCTCCCTTTGATTTAAAACATTTCCATTTCAGTCAGACGTTACATATCGTGAGGTTCGTCTGGTCGCTGGTGCCATCTCTTCATTTCTGGACATTTATACACACAGTGTGTGAAATTAAGCACATAATGTAAGCAAAAGCAGAAATGAAACTCTCTGTTTTTAGAGGACGCCTCAGATTATTATCATTTTAGACATTTAAGAAATCTGTGCAGATCAGACCTCAAATAACCTCATTAGTTTTATTATAAGACGTGTGTTTTATGAGGTTTTTAGAGATGTAGACTGTCTGTAATGATGTGACTTGAGCAGAATCACATCTGAAGACTCAGAAAATATCTCCAGACATAAACAGAGGAGAAAAAGGAGGAGTTAGACATGGAGACGGGATTCCAGGAAGGCTGTGAGGAGAGCTTTTAGTAGCATGTAACTGAAGTCCAGTAACGACTCGAAACCTGTGCAGTTTATTAAAGTGTTTCCACACAATGGCATAAACACACTAAACACTACAGCAAGCATCAGGTGTGTTTACTGCACAGATGTATGGATGCTTTGTCTTTTGGATGACTGGAAAACTCACTTCCTGTCCAAGCAGCCTAGATTTTCCCAGAAAGTGGGTCCTGGCAGTGGGCATCTGTTTGGCACATGTTGTGTGTGTGTGTGTGTGTGTGTGTGTGTGTGTATGTATGTGTGTGTGTGTGTGTGTGCGTGTGTGTGCGCGTGCGCGACAGCAGTCATGTCTGTTTTTCTCGTTTTAGAAAGAGACTGTTTAATTTAAAAAAAAATTTCCTTCTCTTTCTTTGTTTTTTTGAAGTTTGACTGGACTTAAAGTTCAGTCTTAAAGGGACAGTTCACCCAAAAATGTCATTCTAAAAGCTGCTCCTTTCCAGACAGGAATCAGGAGCTCTCAAGCTTCAAAAAAGCACCATAAAACTCTTAAGTCTTGTTTGCTGCCAGGATTAGATTCAAATATGAAATCAGGGTTAAAGGCAGTGACAGAAAATATGCATCTTTAAGCAAATAAAATATTACATTTTGGTCTTAAATTCTCTATTCAAACATTTGGGTCCGTAAGATTTTTTTTATGTTTTTGAAAGAAGTCTCTTCTGCTCACCAAGGCTGTATATATTTGCTGTAATACAGTAAAACCAGTAATAGTGTGAAATATTATTACAATTTAAAAGAACTATTTTCTATTTGAATTTATTTGAATATATAATTTATTTCTGTGATCAAAGCTGAATTTTCAGCATCATTATTCCAGTCTTCAGTGTCACGTGATCTTCAGAAATCATTCTAATATGCTGATTTGCTGCTCAAGAAACATTTCTGATTATTATCAATGTGGAAACGCTCTGTCGCATGCTTAATATTTTTGTGGAAACAGTGATTTTTTCAGTATTCTTTGATGAATAGAATGTTTAAAATAACAGCATTTATTTGAAATAGAAATCAATTGTAACATCAATGCCTTTAATCCTTGCTGAATTAAAGTGTTAATTTCTTTAAAAATGACTCCAAACCTTCTAGAAGAATATAATTTACAAATCATGTGGAGCAATTTTATGATATTTTTATAATGCTTTTCTGGCATTTTTGGAGCTTAACAGCTCTAGTCCCCATTCACTTTTATTGTTTGGAAAAGAGTCAACTCTGAGATTCCAATAAACATCACATTTTATGTTCCTTACAAGAACAAAAGTCATAGTTTGGAGATGATATGATGTTGAGTAAACAGTGACAGAATGTTCATATTCATATGTTTTTCTCTCTGTTTGTACTTGTGATTTTCTCTCTGTGCTTGTTCTCTTCACCTCTCTCTGCTAGATGCATTAGAGTAATAAAATGTCTCTTAGGGAACAGCTGTTCTCCTCATTACCCAGTATATTCAAGACTCTTATCAACACACACACACACACACACATTGTTACAGTGTTTTCCAAAGATGTGCCAGAGATCCAACCGTTTTCCATTCTGCTCTTATCCATGTAATACACTTTATCTTTGTTACCTGACAGCGTCTGTCTGCTCATAGAACCCCTCCCCAAAACACTTTTGATTTCCAAAAATAACACCCTGTCCCTCTTTAGCATCTGTGTTTCCTGAGGACTTTTCCATCTTGGCGACGGTGAGGCCTAAAAAAGGCAGTCAGTCCTTCCTGCTGTCGGTGTATAATGAACAGGGCATCCAGCAGCTCGGTCTGGAGGTGGGACGCTCTCCTGTCTTCCTGTACGAGGATCACCTGGGCAAACCCGGCCCGGAGGACTACCCGCTCTTCAGAGGGGTCAACTTGGCGGACGGAAAGTAAGACACACCACAAGCTGTGTAATAAATATGAAATATGTTGTGTGAGTTTGTCACTATTTTCTTGACACTGGAAACTGCAGGGCCGGTTACGTAATGTCTGGTTAGGGTTTAGTGTGTCTGGTTTTCATTATTAGCTTTGTGCGACATTTAATCTGTCACACGGGTGTGAAGCCAACACCTGCACAGGTGAGCAGACACAGGTGTGACGCCCTGTGTAACCACATAAACACTGCAGAAACACTTAAATAATACATATACATATGGAAAACTTTGGATGGATGGATGGATGGATGGATGGATGGATGGATAGACAGACAGGACAGGAGACAGAAAAGACAAAGAAGATAGATAGATTGATTAATTGATATATGGATAGACAGATGTATAGATGGATGACCGACGGATCGACAGATTGACCCTCATTCGTGTGTTTGTGTGTTTGTGTCAGGTGGCACCGTGTGGCGATCAGCGTTCACAAACAGAGCATCACTCTGGTTTTGGACTGTAAGAAAAAGGTGACACGGACGCTATCCAGAAGCCCTCACCCCATCATCGACACCAAAGGCATTGTGGTCTTCGGGACACGTATCTTGGATGAGGAGGTGTTTGAGGTAAGGAGGAGTCACATCTTCTCAAAGCGTCTCCTTAGAGGCTTCTCAAGCTTTTTTTTGCACTTTTGTGGCTCAGCAGTTCGACGCGAGCCGTTGCTGTCTAACAGTAAGAACTGAGATCCAGTGGTAGATAGATCTCATTTGTGTTGGGCTGTGTTTCTTCGCTCTTTTTGTCAGTGTGTTGTGGGCCTTCAGCAGGGATTTGTGGTCATGTGTCTGTGGTCTTCACTGAATGTTGAAGTGTTTCAGCACGTCTCTGTGACTGTGTCCAGTGGAGAAGTGAGAGAGTAACGTGTGCGTGTTTGTTTAGCAACTCGTCGTGGTTATGTAGTGCTAATGTAAGATTGTAGGGTTACCCTCTGGCACAAGGGTTTATAGACTGTCATGTATGCTTGTCTGTTTAATAGTCAGGTTAACCATAAACATTTAAAATAAGTATAAAGTACGTGTGAAGTGTGGTTGTGCTTGTATTTGTTCAGACTCTATTGCTCAGAAAGACATGTCATACTACTCATGTTATGTGTGCAGGCTGTGTGTCCCTTAAAGAGACAGTGATAGTGAAAAAAGTGAGATGGGTGGAAAAAAAATATTTCAGTTCTTTCGCATTTGCTTGCAAAACGTTAACATTTTCCGGAGAAATTTTGTGTTCACTCGGGGTGTCTTGATAGCAAAAACTGAAGGATTGTGGGATTGGAAGAATCCGTGAGTGGATGTGAGTCATTCAGAAGGACTGTAGGTAATGTTAGTGTTCATCCCGAGGGTTTTGACCGCAGACGCACAGGGTTCATGGAATGCTGATGTGTCTTTAAGGTTTGGTCTACCTTTCTGTTTGAAGTTAAACTGTTTGGAGAAAATGGAAAGAATCGTGTGTTTTTTTCCACAGAGCGAGACACCGAGTCACCACAGAACCTTAACCAAACCCCTGCCGTATACACACAGCAAAATCATATTTCATTTCAGAGCCTGCACATGTAATTCAATTCTCTTAAACGCTGACACATTTCACTATGGACCTGTAAGATAAACAGAGAGAAGAGACGAAAGACAGGGGAATAAGAGGGAATCTCAAAATCATAGAGAAAACAGACAAGAAGAGTGTGTTATTTGCATGAAGCAGATCTGTTGAGCAATATTGGGTTAATTTAGGTGTGCATACAATTTTGTTCTAATTGTTTCTTAAAATATGATAGAAAATACTGCATGTTTGTGAGCCTGTGAGCTGCCTAAACGACGTTTTTTTTGCATCATAGTCTCACTTTTTAGGGTGCAAAATGGTGCTGTCTTCTAAGATGTCTCATTCTGGCTGAAATCAACAACAGCATGTATACTTAATAGAAGACAGTCCCAGAATGCATTGGGATGAACTCAACGATGGCAGATGAGAGATATTTTGACTATAAATATACTTAATTTGTATGTGGTAATGGACAATGTTGATATAAATAGTTCTGTTTAATTAAAATGCACCCAATATTTGTGTTTTTATGCTTCTATTTTATGCTACCATCAGGCTAACATGAAACTCTATCGGAACCAGTTGAGTGAAACATTAGATTAAATGTGATTTTCTTAAATAAGTAAACTTCATATTACTTGAAAGAAGCACTCCAAAATATTTATTTAAAGGTATAGTTCACCCAAAAATGAAAATTACCCCTTGATTTACTCACCCTCAAGCCATCCTAGGTGTATATGACTTTCTTCTTTCAGACAAATGCAATCAGAGTTATATTAAAAAAATATCCTGGCACTTCCAAGCTTTATAATGGCAGTGAATGGGTGTTATTTTTACTGTTGAGAACTATTGTGAACGCACGTACGACAGTTAGCAGAAGCTAGAGATTACGGTTTATAAAATTTTAAATATGGATATTTTTCTTACACAAACGCATCGATTTTCCCCCTTTCCTTTTTCCCCGCACCTTCAGGAGGCCTTTATTCACACCATGAGCAGTGTAGGCGACACTATTTATATGCGATCGATTGACACTTCTATTAGGCCTTCTTTGGACTGATTGAAGTAAATCGTAAATTATGGGGCAATTTTGCAATTTTGGTTGTGAACTATACCCTTTAAGCGTAAAATAAGTACGTGACTTTGTTCGCTTTTTGTTCTTTTCAATAAACTTTGGAATTCAATAATTTTTACAGTGTATTTGTATAGTGAGATTTTGCACATGTAGAGAGTTCCAAACACACACATGTAGACAGTAGACAGCAAGGCAGATGTTTATCTTCAGTCTCCTGCAGCATCACACTGTTATCAGTTTTAGGTTTGTCAGATGGAAAAGTTTGCTTCATATTTAACAGTGCATAAATATCTCACACACATAGAGGCAAAGGTGATGTTTTTGTGGAAAGTTCTGGTCAGGATGAGGAGTTTGTGGCTCATGTCTACTGACATCATTGCAGGGCGGGCAGTTTCCCAGCCACATGCTCTACAGGTCAGCACAAGTGTGTGTGTGTGCTGTTTGTGTGGTGGGGTGTGTGTGTGTGTGTTTGCGGAGAATCTACTCCCTCGAGTATTGGCCTAACAATCCTACAGAAGTGTAGTTGAAATCAGCATGATTCACACGTATATTGCACCTGTTGCCTTGATCTGTCTTTCATCATTCTCTCTTTGACTCTGATTAGAGAAGAAAATGACGAGAGAAGGAAGAAAGGCTATTAAAGGCAAAGAAATGCTTTTTTTTCCTTAATGTTTAGAGTTTCACTTTTAAAGGAGAACAGCAGTTTTAAAGGCAAGAGAGTTGACATAAAGACATGAGATTACAATCACTAGATATTTAACTTCTATAATGTGATGCATTGTGTAATGTTTCTGAGTTGAACCAAATATTGTGTAGAAAATAAAGGGGGTGGGACTTGATTATTTGAGTCAGGATTTTATTGGTTGAAATGTGTTAGGCTGTGATATGATTGGTTATTATTTTTCCTGTATAGATGACTGTTCAAAGGTTTAAAAAAAAAAAGTAATACTTTTATTCATTAAGAATGCATTAAATTGATCAAAAGGACAGTAAAGATATTGTTGCAATATATTTCTTTCAACTAACTGCTGCCAGCATTTTAAACTTTCTTTTTATCAAAGAATCCTGAAATATTAAACAGCACAACTGTTTTCAACATTAATAGTAATAAGAAATGTTTCTTGAGCAGCAAATCAGCATATTAGAATGATTTCTGAAGATCATGTGACACTGAAGACTGGAGTAATGATGCTGAAAATTCAGCTTTGCATCACAGCAATAAATTGCATTTTAAAACATATTCAAATAAAAACAGTTCTTTTAAATTGTAGTAATATTTTACAGTATTACTATATTTTTTATTAAATAAATGCAGCATTAGAAACCTAGTTTGAAAAATATAAATTCTCATGACTACGAACCTGGACTATTTATTTATTTACAATAACTATATTTGTCTACAAGTTTTGCAGTTCTGTTTGGTGTTGCTTGAATGACAAATCGAACATTTAAATATGCAATATTTGTATGTAAATAGGATAAAAAAGCCCGGATGAGGGAGAACATTAAAGAAACATTGCACAGATGTTTTGGTTCAGTAGTTTCCCAGTATTCCATATTAAACGTTATAATGGTTCCTAGTGAAAACACAGTCTGAATAATCCATCATTGAGTGCTGCAGTTGAAGAAGCTGAACATAAAAGACCAAGAAACTTTTGCTGTAGGGTCAGAGACTCCATTATAATTAAATGGAGAAGTGAAAGTGGAGGTGAGTGATGGAGAAAAGGAGAAATGAAGGAGCGAATGCTGACGGAGGGTTGGTGGACAAAAGGAACGCAGGGAAAATGCAGTGGTAGACATGCCTGTTGCTTTTGGCAATGATCTTAAAGGTCTCCAGACGCTGCCACTGTGTGTGTGTGTGTGTGTGTGTGTGTGTGTGTCATGTCATTGGATGGTTTGGTTTCTGTGGTTGTTTTTTTTTTAACTCTTGAGAATGTCCAGACGCTGCCTGGATGTGTGTGTGTTTGTGAACACCGTCACACGTGTGAGCGTCTGCATGCGGCAATTGTGGTCTCAAGTTTGCCCAGATATTCAGTCGCTCTTGTGGAGCGTTTCATGCTGCTTTGTTAAAATCTTTTGCAATTTCTCCCACAGCACGAGTCCATGTTCTAATGCGGATCACATGTGGCCTATTTCCCGTGTCTTGGGCTGATGAGGTCATAAGCAGCTGCAATGATGTCATTTTTAAACAAACCTAATAAGTACAAGACCTCAAGCTTTGAAACTCCAGTTAGACCGGATAGAGTGTGTTTGTGTGGGTGAATCTAACACAAACTGTCAAGAACATGTCTGGGTCATATTTACCTACAAAATCAGTCGGAATTCACAGTTTTTAAGGGCTATTAAGATATTTTATATTGTGTCTACATTTTTTATGATAATTTACAGAATTACACAAAAACTCAAAACACTGCCATTACAATATTTATAATTTAATATCTTTTATTAATTGTATATATTATGTTAATCATGTATATTTTAATAGTTACATATGTATTAGTATTATTATAATTTTTTATTATTTACCTAAGGATGTCATTTTGATTTCCGTGTTAAACCGGTTAAACGCTCCTGTAGAATTTGACCGATTAATTACAATCAGTTAAACGGTGCGTTTTGCAAGATTCAGTCCATGGACTTCCGTTTATTCACCACCAGATGTCACCCTTTCATTACATTGACTTTCGCACAACACAGACTGTTGCATATCACCCCTGACTACATATCCTATCATTCATTGCACGATTTGCACACTTCACTGTTTGCACTCATTGCACACAGCTGTTTCTGATTACCTCATTCACTATATAACACCCTCTCTAACCACATTTCTCTGCTGAGTATTTTTTAGCCTGTACCCCTTTCCGAGTCTCCTTGTTTTGCCTTGCCTTGCCTGTTTTTGCGGTTTTTGATCTTTGCCTGTTTTCTTGGATTTCTCCCTCTCGTCTCGCCCCTGTGATTCTGTCTGCTGATCGGTGACCTACGCTAGCCCTGTGACTATTCTTGTTTTTTGCCCGCCATATACGTGTTTGCCATTGTTTTGACCCTGCCTGTGTACTACGTCTCTCTAATAAAGCCTGCAGATGGATCCACACGTCTCACATCTCGTCAGCCCCGTGTAATAATTTTATTTAGTTCTGTAGAGGAATATCATTCATAATTCAGTCTGGTTTATTTCTAGCTCAGGTTTTAAAGAACTCGATCTGAGAATTTGAGGTCCACCTGATCAAAACTGACTTTTGACTTTAAATAGTTTATACTTTTAGTCAGCTACTACAGGCCTAGCGAGAAGTTGATGTCAGTGTTATATTACAAATTGAATATGTAAATTTTGTATTCTCCCTGGCCCTGGGTGAAATACAGTTATGATTATTTGTAAGCTTTTAACAGAGGTAATTATTATAAGTAAGCTATGAGTTAAGGTAGCAAGCAAGGATCGTTTTGGCATAGTTTAACCTTGAAATTATATGAACCAAGACATTCTTCTTTATAAATGAAGCATGAATTTTATTGGCTATTCTAGATCACATAAACTTAAGCTAAAAAACACAAACATACAGTTCAGAGGAAGGAAAATCTGTTAACGGAGTTCTGAGTTTCATAGCTCTACCTCGTTTTCACAAGTGATGTAAATTCACCTTAAGAATTCACACGAGAAACTAATTTAAAGTAACCAGTTCTAGATTGAGAGTTGTTGTTACTTGCATACGGTCTGCGTTGACAGCCTGAGGTGACATCCGCGGTTGCTGCGGCGTTCCTCGGAGGGTCTTTGAGGGAACCCGTCACTGCAAGCGCAATGGCCGGTGAGTCAGGATGACATAGTACCTTTGGGAAACCCTCGTTGTTGTGATGAAGCAGATGGCGCAAGCATCTGCTCGAGAGTCTTAGACTCTTCAAGTTTGTGACGATTTCCAACGAAGGTATCAGAAGGGTTGCGTTTTTTTAGATGAGACTGGTGCTTTGCATAGTAATGCTCTGTAGCACAATGTATGGGACTCTAAAAACACCCCCCAGCGACCCAGGCCAGAGCAGGAGAGCAGCAAGTAAGAATAGCGCCTAACAAGGATGGATTCGAGTTCTGCATTCGGGGTTTTGCTCTGTGGCATAAGTCGACCCCTGACGCTGGCATTACATCGACTTCTGCGCGAAGGCAGGCGGAGCGTGAGTACCTTAACAAGAGGCCCTTTAATTCATCAGATGAGCGACCACCCTCATACAGTTTAGTGTTAATACTTCTATACAAGTCTACTTAAAAGCACGACATTGTACATACTATTAAAGTTTTCTTAATTTAATCATTCTGCATTTGTCGTGCCTATTCGTTCAAGATTAAACTTCACATATTACCCATTTTAATATCCTTATCTCATAAAAAGGGATAATTAAACACTGGTTAACGTTGCATCGATTACATGAAACATGTCAAGCATATATAAGACATACAACATATTATTTGTGAATCTATGCTCTGATAATTTTATACTTTCAATGATTAGCAACAATTGTCAAACGAAATCTTGTCTCTTTCCTTTGGAATGCAGGGAAAAAAGGGACGCTGGTCCCTTCGGTCACTCTCAGTCAGACTCTGACAGGTACTATACTGCGAGAATCTCCTGAGGACAGGAGATATAAAATTGTCTCTTTTGTTGATGGGATGTTAGTATTTATGACAGTCTCCACTGCGTCATGCCAGGGATTCTATCTAGCTTCTGAAAGCCCCGCTAAAACGCTTTTAAGTATCCTTACGAAGTACTAGATTTTTTAGCGTATCTATGAGTATAGCCAACAGTCCAGGGAAATGCCACTTCACCTCATTGCATGCCATGAAGTTTTATGATTGCAGATAGGCTAGGTTTTTTCGGCGAGACGAACTCGAAAACCCTCCATGTAATGTGACGGTATTGGAAGTGTGTCGTGTCTCCATACATGTAGAGTCGGGTCCTGTATGTCGAGACATCAGATGACTACAACGTTACAGAATACTCAGCCAAACAAGGATCCAGCAGCTCTTCTGAGGGACATTGGCCAGGTATGGACACAGCAAGAATTTTGTTAGCCCTTAAACAGGGCCCCCGATCTTTGGAGAACCATATTCGAGAGTTTCTAGCCATCGCTCAACTATTCTGATTTACCCGACTGCTTATTGATAGAGTTTTCTGTGATGGCTTAAATCAACCTCTTAGGGCTAAGCTTAGACGCGAGAAGATCCACTGTTCATCATTTTTTCTATTTTTTTTTTTCTTTTTTTTTTGCTCAGTTCATTGATTATGCTTGTGTAGACGGTCGGATCTTTCGTTACTGTGACGGATGCTCGCGGAGGAAGAACGCGACACAGGCTCTGTGACTAAGATGGCAGGCTGTACCAGAGCACGCCTCCCCCACAAGGATGGCGGGATACAGCGGAGCCTGACCGCCAATAATGCGCAGCGCCACACTAGAGCCCACTCAGGATGGCCCGCGACACAACAGCATTAGTCAAGTCCCTGTTGATTTCATGAGTCTAGTCATGTCACAGCTGATCGTCATGAGTCCGGTCGGGTTTCGGTTCGTTATCCTGAGTCGGGTTTGGTCACAGCTGATATGCTTGGGTCTAGTCAAGTCACAACTGGTCGTCATTAGTCAAGTCTAGTCACAGTTGATCTTCCTGAGTCGAGTCTAGTCACATTGCTCTGTTCTTCCTGAAGTCAATCAAGTCACAGATAATACTCCTGATGTCAACTCAAGTACCAGCTCAACTAATCTTGCTGAGCAGATCTGGTCTAGTCACATGATGCTGATCTCATGAGTTAAGTCCAAGTAAGTTATTATCATGAGTATAGTCAGTAACAAACAGATACTTCCCGAGTCAAGTTCTTAGTCCCAGATAGCCCGCTATCTTCCGGAGGTCATGTCTAGTTCACAGTTGATCTTCTGAGTTCGAGTCTGTCACAGTTGCTTCTTTCCTGAGTAAAGTCAACAGCTCATTTCATTGAGTCAAGTCAAGTCCAGCTAATCTTCCTGGTAGGATCTACGGCATCTGTTGATCGTCATGACGTAAATCGAGGTCAGCAGTCTTTATTATCCTGCAGTCTGAGTCAAGTCACAGTGATATTCCTGAGTCAGTCACGTCACAGCTGATACATACGGAGTCCCGTCACGGCAAGCCTGATCATCGGAGTCCCGTCACTCGTCACGCTGGTCTCCCGAGCTCCCGTCCAGTCAAAGCCCTGATCATCGGAGTCCAGCCCTCACAGTCACAGACTGATCATCCGGAGTCCAGTCCCGGCACAGCTGTCTTCATAGCGTCTCCCACTTGTGTCTCAGCTGTCCGTCCAGAGGTCTCGTCACGTCTCAACTGTTAGGTTCCAGAGTCACGTCACAGTCAACTGATTAGCTCCAGAGTCACGTCACACGCTCAGTTATTCATCCAGCAAATCCCGTTGCATCACAATGCCCGGATCATCCAGAGTCATAGTCCGTTCTTCCGTCTGTCAACAAGCCAGTTTCTCAAGGTGCAGTCCTTCGGATGATCCCAGTCTGAGTATCAGTAGGGAGGGATGCACCGCTGGGTCTGCACGCATTTCGATCCATCTCGCTAGGTATCCAAACCCATCACTCTAACCTTCTGTTCATAACTAATCCCCCTGTCTGAGTTGTTTCCCCCTGATGGGATCGCCTTTTGTTGCGTTCTAGGGCTGCATACACCTCCACAGAGCCTCCAGAGGCGGAGCACCCAATATCAGGATCCTGCAGAGTCGGTGGCTAGACGCTACAAGTCTATCCTGAGGTGATGGCTTGCTCGCCCCGGACTGTGCTTATCCCCGAAGCGATGGTGCCCGCTGCGCAGTTTCTCCAGAAGTTGGCGCGCGCCTCCTGCGAAACCTTCCGAAGCGGCGGTGCTCGCCTTCAGCTCCTTGCGCCCCCTGCGTGGTGGCGCTACTAGAAAGTACATCTCAGCACCGTCATGTCAGCGAGCGTCGAAGAACCCTTCAGACGAACTTACCCTGTATCCTGAGGGCGCTACTAGTATGACCCAATATCCAGAGGCGCGGTGGCAATGGAACATCCGAACTTGACGAGAACCTCCAGAGTGTCAGTAGTACCCACCTGTGCGAACAACTCCTGCCCCTCGTCCTGTTCGGACAAGGAGCAGGGGGAGAACGTCTAATGAACTCTCTGCCTAGGTCCTGCATTGCCTCCGGCCAAGGAGGCGTCCGAGTGAACTCCTGCCTATGTCATGATCCCAGCCAAGGAGGAAGCTCTATGACTCTCTGTCTGTTCGGCTATCGCCAAGGAGAGCCGTCTATGAACTCTGCTGCTCGTCCCTCATGTTCCGGCCCAAGGAGGCCTGGTACTGCTGAACGTCCTGATAGTCCTGTTATGGCCATGGAGGCCGTTTATGAACTCTCTGTCTGTTCTGTTCCCGCCAAGGAGGCCGTCTATGATCCTGTCTGTTCTGTTCCGGCCACAGTGAGGCCGTCTATGAACTCCTGCTGTCCTGTTTTTTCGCCAAGGAGGCCGTGCTCTGTGAACTCTGCTCGTCCTGTTCGGCCCAGAAGGCACTAAGCCGGAGATGCCCCCGTCTATAACTCTATGATCTGCTTCTGTTCCGGCCAAGGAAGGCAGCTATATTGACAACTCCTCATGCTCGTCCTGTTCGAGGCCACGGAACGGGCCATCTGATGACCTACTTTGTCTGTCAGGTCACGGCTATGGAAGGCCGTCTGGGAATCATAATCCTGTCTGCTCACGAGTGTATATGAGAGGCGTTTGTGAACTTTTGTACTGTACGACCCGAGCCCATGGAGGCGGTCTGACGCTCAGTCTTGCTCTATCAACCACAAATGTTTGTCTGTGTTGTCTGTCTCTGACTCTCTCGTTGTGCTACAGTATCTCCATGAGTCTCCTGAGACGCATTGGTGTAAGTGTGCGTTCACCAGGGGGTTTCCTGTTCCCCTGTGCCCCGCAGTGGTGCGGTCCCCTTAGGACTGTGTCGCGTATAACATAGGGCTGGTCTATGCGTTGCCTAGTAGCTCCGCCGTGCGTGGTACCATCTGAACTATGCCCTTGGTGGTCCTCTGCCCCGCCGTCGGGGCCTCTGTCTGCCACCGTTTGGTGATGCCTCAAGCTCAGCCGTGGTGGTCAACTGTCTAGCCAGCTATATGGTGGTCATCTGCCTACGATAGTGTGCTGAGCGTCCTGCTGCGCCGACCGAGGTGAGTATACGGTCTGGACTCCAGTGGTACTTCTCGCTCCGCCGTGGGGATCATTCTCCGTCCCCGGTATGCCTCTGCTGATGTGGTGCGTCATCAGCTCCGCAGCTCTGACCCTCTGAATCCCCCTGGTCTCTCCAGCCCTTGCAGATGGCCTCCGTCCCCTCCCCCTGTTCAGCCCCTTTACGCTCACCGCCACCTGGCTCGATGTAGTGTTTGGAGCCATCTGGAAGCCGCCTCCTTGGGGGACGGGGCTCTGTCAGAATTCAGATCAATGGACTCTGTTTAATAACCCAGAGGTCAACCTCTCATTTCATTGATCTCGCAAGACACAAACTGTTCCATAGCCCACCGGACTTCAGTTCACATCATTCTTTGCACAATTTCACACTGGATTTTTCCCCTGATGACTCATGCACAAATCTGTTTATAATTACCTCATTCACTATATGAACACTCCACTCTACCACATTTCTCTGACTGAGTATTGTTTAGAATTGAACCCCCACTCCTTCGGAGTCTCCCTGTTTATGCCCTTGCTATGCCCTGTTTTGCCGCGGTTTTTGATTCTATTGAAGTTCTGTTTCTTGAATTTTCCCTTCGTCTCTTGCTCTTTGATTCTTGTCGCGCTAGATTCGGTGACCTACGTCAGCTCTTAGCCGATATTCTTCTGTCTTGCCCTCATTTTACCTGTTTGCCATTGTTCGACCCTGCTTGTTATACCACGTCTCTTTAATAAAAGCCTGCAGAAGGATCCACACGTCTCACGTCTCGTCAGCCCGTTACAGATTTCAAAAATGTATTTATACATTTTTTCAGTAATTATCAAATCTTTCAAAAGGTTTGCCTGCCTATGCGTTAATAATATGCTACTGACATATATAAAAAAATTGCCTTTTTAGACGAAAAAAAAAGCAAGCTGGAGTAATAAGTTGCATTTTATTATTTCTTGCAGAAATAGGCGCGTAGAATGTTCACAGACATATAATAAACACTGTAAACATAGATAAGGCCTTATTTTAGCTTCCCCTCACTCCAGCAAACAATACTTTCAATGCAACTAGTATGCTGAATAGAACAAGAATTTAAAATATAAGAAGCTATAGCTATATATAAATGCACAAGCCAAAACGAATGATCATTTAGGCTAAAACGAAACTGAAACCAAGGTTGGGTCTCTCATTCCACACAAAATCAAATGTTTCCGTATTCGCGATGTATTTGAATGCCAAATTATTATTTATTATGTTGCCTACTTCACTGGCATTCCAATATCCACGTAAAACAAAGTGTTTTGTATAACATCACGGCGGTACAGTGATAACACTTAACAGCACAGACTTTACTACTATTTGAACTGAGCAGTGTGTTTTTTCCCATATGTTTGACTGACTATATTTTATTATGATAATGAACAGGCTACATTGTCAAGGTAGCAAAGCTTAACTTTGTGTGCGCGCATGCGGCGCCGGCGCAATCACCTGAAGTTTTTCCTTCTAACAGTGGAAACAACTACACCTTTTAGTCATAAAGATAATCGGAAATTGTAAAAGGTTTGCCTTTATTTGTGCACATTCACAATAAAAACAAATCTTTGCTTATGCCTTTTGTAAAATTAAGACTAAGACAAACAGGACGCCGCATTTGCTGCCATCTGGTGTTCATTCGCCCGCCAGCCACAAAAATGAAGCCGCAAACTCATGCATCTAAGGCCTCATTGTGCACCATTTAGTTAAGTAAAAATATATTTCTTGTATAGGCCTATTTATATTATTATTATTATATAATATATTCTTTATATATTTATCTATAGTGTAGTTATGTTGATTTTTCTCCGCTCACAGAATACGCTGCAGTCGTGGATGATAGAAGACCATTTGTGAATCCTCTATGCCTTCTGTGTTTGTGCTTTTTGCGCATGCTAAAATTAATCCCGGTGAAAGAAATGTTATGTATTTTGAACGGTTCACAGACACTTATGCTTCTAATTTATTTTAATTTATTTAAAATAATTTGTCGGTTAACGCGTTGAATAATCGCGTTAATGAGACTGTGAGTTGTCGGTTAGGAAATTAACCGAAATGAACATCCCTAATTTACCTTATAATAATGATAATAATAATAATACATATGATTTTTACTTCTGTGGTGCTATACGTATTGATTGCTAATATAGTTATCATTATATCTTATAATTTATACTGTATATTAGAGTAGTGAGATAATTTATAGATTTAATATGTTTTTATAATTGTTATATTATTGATATAGCTATCATAGAAGTAAGACAAATAATAAATTTGATACTATCAGTTGATTAATTATACACATGTGATTTTGGGCTGTAATACAGTGGGTACGGAAAGTATTAAGACACCCTTAAATTTTTCACTCTTTTTTATTTTGCAGCCATTTGCTAAAATCTTTTAAGTTATTTTTTTTCCCTCATTAATATACAAACAGCCCCCCATATTGACAGAAAAACCCAGAATTTTTGACATTTTTGCAGATTAAAAAAGAAAAACTGAAAAATCACATGGTCCTAAGTATTCATGTGCTGTGACACTCATATATTTAACTCAGGTGTTGTCCATTTCTTCTGATCATCCTTGAAATGGTTCTACACCTTAATTTGAGTCCAGCTGTGTTTGATTATACTGATTGGACTTGAATGGGAAAGCCACACACCTGTCTATGTAAGACCTTAAAGCTCACAGTGCATGCCAGAGCAAATGAGAATCATGAGGTCAATGCAACTGCCTGAAGAGCTCAGAGACAGAACTGAGGCAAGGCACAGATCTGGCCAAGGTTAAAAAAAAAAATTCTGCTGCACTTAAGGTCCCTAAGAGCACAGTGTCAAGCCTCCATAATCCTTAAATGGAAGACGTTTGGGATGACCAGTACCCTTCCTAGAGCTGGCCGTTTGGCCAAACTGAGCTATCGGGGGAGAGAAGAGCCTTGGTGAGAGAGGTAAAGAAGAAACCAAAGATCACTGTGGCTGAGCTCCAAAGATGCAGTCGGGAGATGGGAGAAAGACAAGTTGTAGAAGTCAACCATCATGCAGACCTCCACCAGTCGAGGCCTCTATAGGCCAGAGTGGCCGACGGAAAGCCTCCTCTCAGTGAAGAACATGAAAGCCTGCATGGGCCGTTTGCTAAAAACACCGGCTCTGAAGACGCCAGATGTGTGCAGAACTATAGCTTCTATGGTTGATGAGACCAAGATACGGAACTTTTTGGCCTTAATTCTAAGCGCTATGTATGGAGAAAACCAGGCACTGCTCATCAACTGTCCAATACAGTCCCAACAGTGAAGCATGGTGGTAGGCGAAGCAGCATGCTGTGGGTGTGTTTTTCAGCTGCAGGGACAGGACGATTGGTTGCAATTGAGGGAAAGATGAATGTTGCCAAGTACAGGGATATCCTGGACGATAACCTTCTCCAGAGTGCTCAGGACCTTAGACTGGGCTGAAGGTTTACCTTCCAACCAGACAATGACCCTAAGCACACAGCTAAAAAAAACGAAGGAGTGGCTTCACAACAAGCTCTGTGATGTCTTTTTTTTTTTTATGAATGCCCAGCCAGAGCCCTTGACTGAAACCCAATGAGCCTTTGAACGAGAGACCTAAAATTACTGCTCCACCAACGTTTACCTCCAACTGACAGAACTGCGAGAGGACTGCCAAGAGGAATGGAGAGTTTTTTTTTTTTTTTTATCCCAAATCCATGGTGTGAAAAACTGCCCTGTTGCATCTTTCCCAAACAAGACTCATGGCACTGTAGTATTAGATCAAAAGGGTGCCTTATACTAAATACTGAGCAAAGGGTATGGCAATATTAGGACCGATGTGATTATTTCCGTTTTTCTTTTTTTTTAATGGAAATCTGCAATAAATGTCAACAATTCTGTGTTTTTTTTTCAATATGGGGTGCTGTGTGTACATATTAATGAGGAAAAAAAAATTAACTTAAATGATTTTAGCAAATGGCTGCAATATAACAAAGAGTGAAAAATTTAAGGGGGTCTGAATACTTTCCGTACCCACTGTATGACTCAGACATGTTTTCATGAGATTCATCCAGTGTGTGTGTGCAGTGCGTGCACATGTGTGTGTGAACATGTTGCATTTGTGTCGAAATGAAATATGGCAGGACAGAACGAGGAATCGAGATGTTTTCGAGTGCTGAAGGGAACCAGTTGTACTCTGGGCTCCCTACCAGAAAAGTGTGGGGTAGTTCCTCCATTTTTACTCATTTGCAGCAATGCCATCTGTCGCCCCCTTCTGCTGATTACAGCCATGTGACACTAATTTAGAAAAAGTCGTGTTTTTTTGAAACATTGAAATGTGTGTGTGTGTGTGCATGCGTGTGCATTTACAGTGTTTTGGATGTGCACGTCACCACAGGCAGCTGTTGAAACAGTTAGTTCGGACTCCAGAGAGAGATGTGGGGAGCTTTTGGCGAAAAAGACACTCATATTTCAAAGTTGCTGACAATGCAATGTCTATTATTCTCTCTCTCCCTCTGTCTGTCCCACATTAATGTGATACATTTCTCTCAGAAATCCCAGAATAGATCTGTCGTCTCTGTACACCTCTGTGTCTCTCGCTCTTCTTCTGTTTCTGCTTTTCTCTTGCCTGTTCTGCTGCTCTTCACCTCGCACGCTATGCGAACAGAAATATTGTATGTTCAAATCTGGAGTGATGCAGAAAGTCCAAGGGATCATTTTACAGACCTGATTTATAAAGGACTATGTATCATCTCGAACTGCTAAAAGTTTTATTTTATTACATCTGAATGTGTTTGATGTTATGAAATAGTGGTGAAATGATAATCGAAAGCTTACTTGTCAACAGATGTCTGGTAATTTGCTACGGATAAGAGTGTGTGCTAAAATTAGCGCTGGGTGATTGTTTAGTTTACATTAAGAACAGTAGATTTGTCTGTCTGTGTGTGTGTTTTGGGCCGGTTTGAAAGGTTTGAAAGGTTTGAAATGTGTGTGGATTTAGGAGACTCTGGATTTTGGATCTGAATCTGGTGTCAAGTCCAAACACATGTTTACACTGGCAAACAATCCAGAGCAACAGCCAACGAGAAATGACTACAGTCATTGTTTCTACAGTAAAGCCTTAGGAAAATGTCACGAGTGACAAAGAGAACAAAAACAGGGAATGAAACCAGGAAAGATGTTACACTGTTTTTTTTGTTGTTGAAAGAAGTCTCTTCTGCTCACCAGGGCTGCTGCATTTATTTGATCAAAAATACAGTAAAAACAGGAATATTGTGAAATGTTATTACAATTTCAAATAGCTGTTTTGTATTTGAAAATATTTTAAAATGGAATTTATTGCTGTGGAGCAAAGATGAATTTTCAGCATCATTACTCCAGTCTCAGTGTCACATGATCCTTCAGAAATCATTCTAATATGCTTATTTGTTGCTCAAGAACATTTATTATTATTATCAAATATGAAAACAGTTGTGCTTCATATTTTTGTGGAAACCAGGATTTTGTGATCGACAAAAAAGTTCAAAACCAACATTTATTTGAAATAGAAATCTGTAACATAAATGTCTTTAATGTCACTTTTCAATCGCTGAGTAAAAGTATGAATTTTTAAAATAATATATTTATTTTCATACAAATGTAATTTCACCTTACATGCATTTCTGTAAATGCCATAAATTAATAATTACATTTGCACGCACTTGCATGCCTAATTACAAAAAAATTTATGATTTAATAAAAAAGATTAATTTATTTATAAAGATCATCTGTGACTCATAATACACAGTGAGCAATTAGGTCCATCTGTTCAATTTTAGGGATGCACGATATATAGGCCACCATATCGGTATAGGCCGATAAATGCTCATTTTTTCTGTTATCGGTATCGGCCTGATAAGAAAATTTGGCCAATATCTTAAAGCCGATAAATAATGCATTATTTCCTTCAGAGACACTTCAGATGCGCGCTGTTCGTTTGCAGCCTTTTGTGCAATTGTACGTTGTAATATTGTGTTTATTTGATGTATATCTGGTTTATCTCATATAGAATGCGTTTGGTTAAGTTAAAAGAGCGCTTCAGTTTACCGGGGATCGTCTTTAGCTCAGCGCACGCAGCTCAATCAGCAGTGCACAACATTAATAACTATTATTGGGAATGTTGTGTATATAACATTTTAATGAGAACATTATTATAATAAAACGTTGTGCATTCTTTGGGTTTAGTTGCTGTGTTTCAGCGCGTTGATATGGGAAGAGCGCATCCACAACAGGATCACACATTCTGACTATAGCACGCAATAACTGCATCATTTTGTACATATATAAGTTGTAATATCATGTTTACGTTGTATTAATATTAATCTCAGGATGCATTTCCGTGAGTTAAATAAGCTGCCAGCAAAACACTTCAGTTTACCATATTCATTCAGCTCTTCAGCTTCAGCACGCGCAGCTCAACGGTTGCTATTTAAAACAGTGGTATTAATTTATTATTTTTTCAAAATCATTGATACGTTATTAATAACAACCACTTGTATTTTTCTATCAGCAATATGGTTTAGTAATTAAAATCATTTAATTATTGTCCGTGCAGAGGCTATTCTGTTTTATTGATCTGTGGCGCATTCATTTTGATTCTTTACACGTGTAATGATGTCCAGTGACTTGTTTGCATTATTTATGCATTATTTTATTTATTTTTAAGACTTTTTTATGACTAAATTTGGTTATGGGAGAGTAAAATTATTTTTAAAACGTATACTGTTGCTTATGTTGAAGTGTTTGGGATGTGGTTTTTAATGTGAGACTTTTTTTTTGTAATCAGGCTCTCAAAAAGTATATAACAATTTGGATATAGATTTATCGGCCAACATATCGGTTATCGGCTTTCAAAAATAAAGAATAATCGGTTATCGGTATCGGCCAAAATTTTCATATCGGTGCATCCCTAGGTATCATTAAAACAATTAGGTTTTTATTAAGAAAATGTCTCCTGGATTTACTATGTTAAGTTATATGGCTACTAAAGTAAGGTGTAAAATAAAGTTCAGTAGAACAGCATTTATTTGAAATAGAACATTTTGTAATAGTATAAATGTCTTTCACTTTTGATCAATTTAATGCTTCCTTGCTAAACATATTTTGCTGAAATCAAAACTTCAAGCATGTTACCCTGCACCAAAGTTCCTCTAAGTAAAAGAAAAGTTATGCAAGTTATGTCTCTGTTATGCAGTGCATCCTCTAGAGCTCTATGTTCTGCTGTTTGCTCGACTCCAGAAGCGTTTTGTTTTGCGGTATTCTCTGTTGCTCTTGTGTTTGCTGTGCTGATTCTGTCTGGCCGCTCCACACAGCCTGGAGAGCCTTCTGTGCGGCTGTCTCTCTCTCTCTCTCGCTCTCGCTCTCTGTGTTCCGTGATGATTTAAATCTCTTCCATTAGATAATGCGTGTGTGTGTGTGTGTGTGTGTGGTGTGTGTGTGTGTTTGTGTGGGCGCTAGTCTCTTCACGTTTGACTCTAAACTTCTGTCAGTTCCAGACATTCATCTTCCTGAGTTCACACTCACTTTGCCCACATTTTCTCCACCTGCTTGTACAAGTTTCCGCGGATCGCTGTGGGAAAAATGTGTATTTGTGCGTGTATAACAAGGAAGAGTCACCGATTAGGCTGATATATGAATCTGACTGGTATAATAAATCAGTGCGGCGCTTCCTGCACATTTGCAAATGGAACGAAACAATGCTATTTTTGCAATGATGATGCAATGTCAGCTTTTGAATAATGCTTTATTCATTCAGTTGCACACATAGGATGAGTGCAACAACTTTTAACCCTCAAAAGAAACTAAAATGATCACATCAATTGAAAATCACTGAATAAGACAAAAACAACTGCTGTTATAAACACTCTAATAACATGAATTAACAAGAAACACGGCAGTGCATCATGGGAATTATGCCGGAATATTTTCATGTTTTTTAAAAATTATTTCATTAAAATAACATTTATTGTAATTAAGCCACTTTGTTAATGTGTGTGTGTGTCATGGTATGTATACTGTGTATATATTTATATAAAATATTTTAAGATAAATTTAGAGTATAGTACATTAAAAAAATATAACAGACTTTATATAATTAATAATAGTGAATTTTTATATGTGTTTTTATATTTACAAGATACAGCTTATTACTATTTATTATATATTATTCATTATTATATTTATATACTATTGATATATATTTCTAACTTGTGACTTGTAAATCTTTTTGACTGATTCATAGAAAAAATATATATTATTGAATAAAATAAGAATAATAATATAATAATTAAAGCACTTTTGTTATGTTATCTCGACTACTAATCATCAAGAGTGATTCAAATGGATGAATTTTTGATCTTTGATTCATAAGGGTTGTTTGTTTGTGAATCACATTACACTGCTCATAACGAAGATGTGTTGTCTGTTTGTGGGGGTTTTTGTTTTTTTTTTTTTTGTGTTTTTTTTTTGCTGATGCTACAATATTTGACTGTTTTAAGTTATTTCTTGGGATATCATTTATCATAATCGTACTAAGATGTTTGTCATGTTTATCTTCAACTACCTGTTGTATCCAGACCAGGTTTTTTTTCAGTTTGTGAGTTTTTTTGTTTTGTTGATTGATTCAAAGATCATTTGTCTGAATCAGATTCTAGTGGTCATGATTGAAAGGATTGTGTTGTGTGTGTTTGTGTGAATGTGGGAAGGAGAGGAACTGACTCTCAAATTATAGTAATATGGACAAATGGGGGATTAGTTTGCAGTGCGCCATATTGTGTGAAGTCAGGAAAACCCAACGGAATACCTTTCAGATGGGAAGGGAGTTTCTGTCTCATAGTGTGTGTGGGTGTGTTGAAGTTACAGTTGCTGGTCATTGTCGCCCTAATCCAATTGGACATTTTGGAGTCCATCAGGTTCTGATCAACTCTTCCTCCCCAGGGGACTGTGACGCACTTTCACGTGTGTGTGTATGTGGGTGTGTGTGTGTGTGGTGTGTTGTCTTCCCTGATGTGTAAAAAAAAAAAAAAAAAAAAAAAAAAAAAAAAAAAAAAAAAAAAAAAAAAACAAAAAAAAAAAAAAAAAAAAAAAAAAAAAAAAAAAAAAAAAAAAAAAAAAAAAAAAACAAAGCTGGATGTTGGCAATCACTGAATTCATGATGAACGGTCTTGAACTGAAAAATTTGCGTTACTTTTGCATTTGGCATTATTACATATTTTCTAATTAAGGCGGTTCAGTGCGTTGAACACCAATCTGTATGTAAAAGCGCTATATAAATAAAGGTGATTGACTTGACTTGTGTGTGTTTCCTGTCATATTGCCAACAGGGTTTCTACTTTCCGTATGATCATGTTTTCCAAAAACCATGGTTATTGAATAAAAATGATACAGCTGTTTTTGCAGAAAGCCCAGCTATTTCTCTCCTGTTTCTATGTGTGTTTTGAGTTTTGGATGAATTTGACATAATGCTGTTTTGACTTCCTGATTCGTATGAAGGCTCAGCTCGTTCTGTTTGTGTGATTATTGTAGATGTTTTTTCATGCATTAGTATAGATTTCATTTGTAGGGTTGGCGAATCACGAACCGTTCTTATTCTGTTTTTTCTGTTAACAATTCTTGGACAGCTGCATTCTTCCAAACACTTACTCTACTAATCAGTCTGAGCAGTCACTGAAGTAATCTGACTCACGTACTAAATAGCTATATAAAGTGATTATGACTAATTAGTGAACCTCATTCCTGCGGAATCTGTGCTGCATTAAAATATCTTTAGATGCCTGTCTTGCAAGAACTGTATTCAGTTTTTCTCAGATTTTTTAAATATGTTCACTTGAAATCTGAATGATCTCATCATTTGGCAACATACTGAAGGCATAAATTTTATGAATATATTTATAAATAATATTTTTAGTGTATATTTAATTAATTATAGTCAATTACATTACTATCATTAATATATATGTATAATATAGGATAATGAGTTAATGTTAATACTAAGAATTAATTAGAAAAACTACACAATAAAAAATACTTAATATTACTATATTATGAATATATGTATATAGATAGAAGATTATATAATATATATATATAGCCTAATATATATATATATAGCCTAATATATATATATATAGATATATATATATATATGGTAACTTATCTCATAATAATAATGCATTTAATTAATTATTCATATTATTAATTAGATTATAAATAATATATATTTTAGATCAATATATTTTTTGAATTTATTATATATATTTATTCTAGTTCCATGTGTATAACGTATGCGTACATTTATACAAAATAACAATGAAATGTTATAATAATTAATTAATACATTTTATTAATATATTTTATATTTAAAATATATAATAATAATAATAATAAAATATGTAATGTTATTATTCTAACATTATTAACATTATATGAATAATATACATTTTATACATTTTATATGGAATTATATGTTATTATTACCTAGCTCTTTTAAACATTACCTTAGTTCTAGCTGGCTATTATAAAACTGAGCTTATGTAGAGTCAAAATAAATCACGCTACTTGTAAGCCTCGTATGCTGTATAACATATAATTGTTTATCAACTGTGTATTGGATGGACCGTACTTCCATCCATCACAGCCTTATTTTTATTTGCATCAAATTAAATATGGCATCCACCCTCACGATATCCTATAGGAAGTAGAAATGTTGCTCTCTCTGATGGTCCTTTGTCTTATTTGTCTCTTACATGGCCTGTATCCAGTGCAAAGAAATGTCAATCCTCCTTATTTGTTTCATGCTAATTTCAGAAGTTCTAACAGTTGATTTCTTTGTTTCCAGGGTGACATCCAGCAGCTGATGATTGTATCGGACCATCGTGCTGCGCTTGACTACTGTGAGCACTACAGCCCTGACTGTGAGGTTCCTGCACCCGAACAGCCCCAGAACCAAGACCCAAACACTGATGAATATGTAAGTTCATGCACAGTACTTCCTTCATGATTCATTCCCTTTAGAGATGGAGGAGCACTGAGGACGTCCCAGAATCCTCTGAACAAAACCAAACCAAAACAGACAGCAGAGATGCGTTCCTTGTAGATTGAGCAACAACCTTCTTGCGTTGGTCCAAATCAGCTCTGTTGAAGTCAAGAACATCTTATCAAGCGTTTGCACACCCAAAGCACTTTTAAATCCTAAATCAAAAATAAAACCATAACGTTAGCCAATAATCCCTAGCCATGGCCATTTTAGTAACAGATATGTTTTAATGGTGAACCGTTATTCAGTTTAAATGGTAAATGATTTATTATTAGTGCAAGTGCTGCTCACATTTTCTTCCACAAATGTAGAAATCTGGTTTTGGTGTTACAGTTGGCATATCTGACAGCACAAAGCATGCACTGTTTGACTATTTATACATTTATTCAGCTTTCATTCAGTCTTTGGAATGAGAAACAAATTAAAACGGCGTAATAATTCCTGCCCACACTTGTGTGTGTGTGTGTGTTTCAGGCGTATAAATTCTTTATGGCTCTTTCCATCTCTTCGGAAAAGACCCAGTTGCAGGCAGTCTGTTTAGCATTTATTTTTCCAACCGAACGAAAGAGAGAGTGATAGAAGGAGGAGATGAGAGTGCTGAAGCAGGTCTCGTCCTGTAGAGTGCTTGGGATCAATATTGCTGACATATTTTATTGATAACGTAAAAAATGTAAAGAAAATACATTATTTGACAAATTCATATTCGAGTCTTTCTGGTAGAAATACGAGAAAGCAAAATATCACATTTCACATTTGTGACAAATTAAACCTTCAAATTTTGCCAGTAGTGCGTTTCTAGTGGATTTGATGCTTTAATCACACAGATAATAATTACTACACTGCGAAAAATGCTTTTCTTACTTAGATTTTTTAATCTTGTTTCCAGCCAAAATATCTAAAAATGCTTATATCAAGAAAGATTTTCTAGACAAGTAAAAAATATTGTCTTGTTTTCAGAAAAAACAAGTGAAAATTAAGTGAGTTTTTGCTTGAAACAAGCAAAATAATCTGCCAGTGGGGTAAGAAAAATAATCTTGTTTTCTGTTTGAAATAAGATTATTTTGCTTACCCCATTGGCAGATTATTTTGCTTGTTCTAAGCAAAAATTAACTTTAATTTTGACTTGTTTTTTTCTGAAAACAAGACAATCATTTTTACTTGTCTAGAAAAATCCTTCTTGATTTAAGAATTTTTTTTTTTAGATATTTAGGCTGGAAACAAGACAAAAAATCTAAGTAAGAAAAGCATTTTTTGCAGTGTATATTTAATCCCAGTTCATTCAGCCTGGGTTAACAAATATGTATTCAATTGACTGCATTTGGAAAATAAACTTTTTCCAGTTCTAATCCTGCATATATAGTAATAATGCAAAACACATAAAAAAATCATAAAGTCATTATTTTGTCACTAAATAAAATTCTAAATTCATGTTCAAATCTTTTTGGTAGAAATACCATGCATTTTAAATGTGTAAAATTAGTATTATGTATTATGAGTATACCAAAATATAGATGAGCAGACATGAACTAAAAACCACAAAAGTACCATTTTTATTTCATGGGGTCAGTTGAGTGTTCATATTCAGTCTCCGTCCATCTGGGTTCATTCAGATGCCAATATCCTCTGAGCACTACAGAGAGAGGAAGAGAATGCATTAAATGAAAGGCTGAGAGATTTAGCATGTGAAACAGATGAGAAAATAGTTTAAGCTGAATAATGTTTGAGATGGCCAAATGTTTGCTATTGATTCTCTATGGGAGCTGAGCAAACGGTGGGCTTGAGGGAATTGTGGGATTGACCACGGGGCAAAACGAATGGTGAGAATGTCAAAAGTGGAGAAATGCTGAATTGAATGCAAACGACAGGTGAGAAATCACACTTCACATTTATGTGACAAATAAAACTCTGAAATATTGTCAATAGTGCTGGAGTTTCTGGTGGATTCAATGTTGACCGCAAAACATTACAGGCAAAAATATTGTTTTTCAGGCATGTGTTGTTTCATAAAGAAAACATTCAAAATACTTAAAGTTTTTATTTTATTGCACTTTATCTATTTGCGTCTTTTAGATCTCAATTTCAATACATATCTTTAAAGGTCGTTTTCTCACAATTTAAAAGTTCTCAAAAAATAAATTTTCCCACTTCAGCAGCACATACACCAAACTGTACAGTTTTATTCATTTCTATATTCTGAAGGTTTTTACTAAAATGTTTGTTCATAATATATAATTTGACTGGTTTTATTCTTAAAAACATGGTAAAAATGCATATCTTTAAAGGCTGTTGAGTTTTTTCTCAACTTCAGCAGCACTTGCATGCACCAAAATTTACAGTTTTATTACTTACCATATTCTGAAGGTTTTTACTGAGGGATTTCTTCATATATCATTTGCCTGGATTTATGCAACATTTTATTCTTAAAAAACATGGTAAAAATGCATATCTTTAAAGGCAGAGAGTTTCTTTCTCCACTTCAGCAGCACATACATACACCAAATTTTACAGTTTTATTCCTATCTCTATTCTGAAAGTTTTTAATGAAGGGTTTGTTCATATATCATTCGCCTGGTTTTATACAACATTTTATTCCTGAAATTTTTTTTTTTTGACTGTTGAAAGATTTTCTGATTTATGGAGTAATAAAAATAGATATCTAAAATTCCTTCGGTAAAAACCTTTAACTCTAATATGTCAACAAAACGAAACAAGAATTTTGAACCTGATATATGCCAATTAGGGAATACATTTAATTTCATATTTAATTAGATAACACCTCATGTGCATATTTAAATATGACGTTCCAGAAAACATGTAATACAAAAAACATTTGCTATTCTTAATGTAATCAATCAACTGGAGAAGAATGGTGAAGTCTGTTAAATATTTGACCCTGTTCACCTGTAGCGTCTTGCCTTAAATCACACAGTTATATATTGCTATATTTAATTCCGGTATATTCAGGTTGGCTTGACAAATGTTAAGTTTTAACAAATGTTAAATGTCAATTGAATTCAATTAAATGTGTATTTGACTGTGTTTGGAAATAAAGTTTTTCCAACTCTAATCCTGCATATATGCATGTACCCTGAGAATCAAACCCATGTCCTTGCCGTTGCTAGCGTCATGCTCTAACATTTAATATTCAGGAACATAAATGACCAAAAATTAAAACACAGCTGTCAGTAATCTTCAGAAAAGTAAGCTTTCTATCGAAAAACTTTTGTGGCCAACATATGGTAAAGTTATCTCTGAGCTATGCCTGTAAAACGAAATTATATTCATGTGACTGCAGCATGTGGTGCATTTTCAGCCATACATGGACTTTTACATCTTTCAGGGCTTTGATGTCAGCATGTTGGCACGGAAAAGACCCTCTGCTGACCTCACGTTCACCTTTTTCAGTTTTGTGTGTGTCAGGAGCTGTAAATCTGAGTGTGGGGTATTAGTAGGGGGCAATATGAAAGAAAACCGCATGCACCGTCCTTTGACCAGTCCTTCAAAAGCCGAGTCCATCACTTCAATAACAGCTAAACCTCTTTACAGATGAAAACGTGATAAGTTATCCATTGCTAATGTGTGGGAATTTGGGAGAGAGAGGCAGAACGGTGAATCCGAGCTAGAGGTCGGCGAGCAGTTGGAATTCTTCACGTTCTTCTCTTTCTCGCTAGATAAGACTGAACATGGGTTTCCGCTGGACTCAGTCGGAGGGAATCCCTCCTTTCCTTTGCTCTTTCTTCTCAGGGGATTTCAGTCTATTAAATCAAGAGCGCTGAATTGCTCAATTAGCATGCCATGAGTATAACTCATGAATGAGAGTATGAATCCTGTCTGAATGAACTGAATAAAATAAAAAATGAAATAAATACAAATAAAATGTCCTACATATCATTTGTCATTCAAAGTGTCAGTAAATATTTAGCTATTTATATATAAATTTATACATACTTGACATCACGCACACACACACACACACACACACACACACCACACACACACACACACAAACATATATAGAAAATATGAACCATTTTATATTCAAATATTTACCATATAATTTCTCTAAATATAAATTTGAAGATAAAATGATGGTTGTGCTTTTTTTGTTGAGGTTGTTAAAGAAAACAAATTATGTTAACATATGATGCGTTCACATCCTGTCATAATTACCATAATTACAAGATGTCTATGCTTGAGAGACTCTTGAGAGACTCTACTCAACTCATGTTCATGTCCTCAGGCTCAGAAATCATTCGTTTTTTGTATTTCTCATATTGCCAAAATAAATCCATGTGGAGCTTTGTATCTTTTCGGGTAGTATGTGGTGGGATGTGCTGTTTTCCATCTGAAACGAGTTTAAAAAGCATTTTTCAAACATAATTATTTTGCATGCAGTGTGTATGATCTCATTCCATGAGACTACATGGAATATTGCCAACTATCCATATGCACTTGCAAAAGAACTAAAAAAGCTAAAAATGAATAAATGTACTCTTAACACTATAGAATATTCATATTAGTGGCACATTTTTAGGTAGATTTTTTCTGGAACACTGGTGATAATACAGTATTTTAAAATTTAATAACACTCAATATTCAACATTTATCTTCAGAACACAGAGGATGATAACTACTATTACGAATATCCGTACTATGAGGACATGGATGCAGAAAAGACAGAAGAAACGACAGCCGATGAAACGACTGGAACCGAAACTGAAGACCTAATGGTCAGTCTTATTTTAGTACTATTCTTTTATGTACTGATGTAGTGTTTTGTATATATTTTGAATGAGCTTTTATTTTTATGTTTTCAGTTTTCATTTTAATTTTAGTTTAAGTTTTAGCCATTTTTTATAAAACATTTATTTTTTCTGTTTAGAGTTAATTTATTTTTGTAACAACGTTTGTAGATCGGGAAGAAGGAGGCGGGAACCGGCGAACACGTAAACAAAACTTTAATAATAAAATAAACACAAAACAGCGCGACAGCCCCTCGCGGATGACTGTTGCGCACAACAGAACCCTCGCTCCGTTCCCACGGCTCTCGGCCCCGGCCCCTCTCGTCACAATTTTATTATAGTTTTAATTAATTTATTAATTATGGTAGTTATAGTTTTACTAATTTTCACTACTTTCACTACTTATTACTATCATTTTATGTCAGCTTTATTTTTAAATACCGAAAATGGAAGGCACTATTGCTCCACTAACAACGGCACTGTTGCTCAAAATTATCATCGATAGTTCAGTTCCCAGCATTAGTTTGAAGATAATTTTTTTTTACATCTTAAAAAAATAACATTTGAACAGAAATATTCCTAAATGGGATCAGCTGGATTGAAAAGGAATCAAGAAATCAGTGCATTCATCTAATCATTTATTTTCAACTGTTTTCAACCAGGTGTCTGTTCCGGATAGCGGTCGTGTGGTTACGTCGGTTATCACTAGTGGAACAGGAGGCTCCAGCAGTTCATCGAGTAGCTCCTCGTCATCCTCCTCTTCATCCTCTTCATCATCCAGCTCTACCACGAGTACTGGCGAGGAACCGTATGATGGCTACGATGGATACGAGACCGGATACGAAACATACTATGATGAGACGACCTCACGGCCTGATGGCTCCCGGACCATCAGCATCACTAGCACAGGCACAGGTACCGGTGGAGAAGTGGATATGGGACTGGGCGGTGAGGTGGATATGGGACTGGGAGACCTGGACAGGCGGATCATCACATCATCATCATCATCATCATCAGGAGGAGGAGGAAGTGGAAGAGACCACTCAACTGTCACAGTCATAAACACAGGAAAACTCACGGCTCCAGGTTCTGGCTCTGAGGCACCGGATGCGAGCACCACGAACTCATACTAGATCCGAGCTCGGCTCGGACCGTCGAGTACCGGCTCCAGCTCCAGCTCCAGCTCCAGCTCCAGCTCTACCTCGGTGAGTTTCGTTGGAACTAGTGATCCGAAACAGTTTCACTTTTAAGTGAGAATCAATTCAGTCACATATAAATATTTAGTGTTTAGTATAATGTATTAAGGTCCTATTTTACTGAAGTGGATTTTACTGAACTCCAGTCTAATTCAGATATAATCTTGATTTTATTGGTAACATTTAATAATACATTTTTTTAATAAATGTAATTTTATTTTAAAATTATATATATTTTAATATTTTAACTATGGTTTAAATATCTTTCATATATTTTGCAAGTTTTTCTTATTACTGCAATTACTGCATTGTTTAGTATAATAATGCATAAATATCCTATTTCCCTACCGAGGTTGGATTTATGATTTCACTCTTATTGAGTTTAGTTAGTTAGTTAGTTTAGTTAGATGTAGTTTTAGTTAGTTTTGGTTTGTTTGGTTGTTTGTTTTATTATTTCACGATTTCTATGTGTTTTAAATGTCTTTAAAATGTTTTGCAAGTTTTGCTTATTATTGCAATTATTGCAACATTCTCTTTTATTAGGCATGTCAGGAACATGTCCAGGTTATATTTCATTTCGGTTAATAAAAACAATTATATTGTAAATTTAAGTCTTAAAAGTTTGGTTAAAGAAAATAAAGCCTGTTTAGGAACTGTTAAAAAATAGGTACTACAGATTGCGAAGCTAATGAGAGAAGAAGCACCGGGTAGGCCAGAGCAATACTAGGACAGAAAATCGTAAAGCACAAACGATCTGGGTCCGGTTTTGTAATAAAAGGAATGCACTGACTATGGTACAGGCAACATTAATTGTCCCAAAAGTAGGCTTACTTTTCGTTGTCTTTGTGATATTCACACAAACGGATTTCAAATTTGAAAATCAATAGATAGATGTACATCCAGTGCACAAACATTTAGTTATGAATGGTTATGATATCTAAAGCCTTGTGTTTATCTGATGTGTAGGTTGATGGTGGTTATGATGATAACCTGTACAGTGAGGGTCTTGATCTGACCTATGGAGAGGGATATGGAGAAGGATACGGAGAGGGAGAGTATAATGTGGAAGGAGGCGGTGGCAGAACCAGCACTTCAGTGTCCGTAGGGGGCGGATCTGTTTCTTCGAGTGGCTCAGTTGGGGGCGGATCCAGCAGCGCTGGGGCCAGCGTGGGGGCGGGGTCTGTTGCCACGGGAGGACAGGGGGGAATTGGTGGAGAGACAGACTCCATCGATATCGACAACTTCAAGGAGGAGTCCATCACGGATTACACCGAAGCAGACCTGGAGAAGATGTATGATTATGACAACCTGTACCCTGACGGCGACAAAGAGCTGCCCGCCGAGACCGATGAGATCTACGGACAGGTGACCTACAGCTCCACCTACCTCTGTGCAAACTTATAGGAATAATTCTTTTACTCGTCTTCATGTTGTTCCAAACCTGTATGCCTTACTTTTTCCCCGTTTAACAAAAAAGGAGAATGTACTTCCCACTCTTTTCAATATAATTCCTCACTTTGTGTTTCACGGAAGTCAGGCTTTGAACAGCATGAGGGTGAAGTATAGTTCATTTTTGGCTGAACTACCGTAGCAAGTTGTCAGAATTGTTTGTTTTATTTATTACCTGCAATTACCTTATTATCTGCATTTATTACCTGTTATAATCCATATTGTGGTTACACTGATATACACTGATCTGGATTGAGTTAAACTGAGTTTGTGTTTCCAAAGGTGGATGGACTGAGAGGAGAGAAAGGGCAAAAAGGAGAGCCTGCAATCATTGAACCCGTAAGTGTCACTTACTATGCTATACATATACACAACCGTTCAAAAGTTTGGGGTTGGTAAAATTTTTCTGCTCACCAAGGCTGCATTTATTTGATACAGTAACACAGTAATATTATTAAATAATATTACAATTTAAAATAACTGTTTTGTGTTTGAATATATTTTAAAGTGTAATTTATTTTTGTGATGAAATGTCTTCAGTGTCACATGATCTTCAGAAATCATTCTACTATGCTGATTTGCTGCTCAAGAAACAATTCTTATTATTATTAGTGTTAAAAACAGTTGTGCTGCTTCATATTTTTGTGAAAACCATGATATATATATATTTTTTAGAATTCTCTGATGAGTTAGAAATTTCAAAAGAGCAGCATTTTAGAATATATTAGATATTAGAACTTTAGAAAAATTAATAAAGGGTTTTGCTTCACTTCTGATCAATTAATGCATAAATTGCTTAAAAAAAATCTCTTGACCTCAAAAATTGGAACAGTAATATAAATATATATATATATATATTAATATATTACACGTATAGCAGATTTTGGACAAATTAAATTCATGATGTAACATAAATACCAGGCAATAGATACAAAATGCGCCTCATCGCTAATAGCTTTATCTTATCGACTACTGTTTAGTACACCCCTATGTTTTTTTCTCGATATACAGGTGATATTGTAACAAAGTGCTAGTTCGGGAAAGAAGGAAAGGCGGGACGGCGAAGCATTCAACAAAAACTTATTAATAAAATAAAACAAAAATACGCGCGACGCCCACCGCGGGACGACTGTTCGCGAACGAATACAGAACAAACACAAAATAAAGTCAGACGCTGCGCTCCTCCTCGTAAGTCCAACACTGTCGCCCCTCCTCCTTTGATCCTCCAGAGACTACTACGTAGGACTCGCCGAGGACCCGGTTGAGGTTGGCGTAGGTGTTTTTTTTTTTTGTTTTTTTTTTTTTTGGTGTAACTTTAGAGCATAGAATTTCCTCAACCAAGAGGTGCCCAGATTGAGGGTCCCGATGGCTCTTCGGCCACCGCAGAATATCAGTCACACATATATATTAGGGCTGTCAATCGATTAAAATTTTTTATCTGATTAATCACATCCTTTTTCTGTGATTACTCGCACTCTTCATGAAATTAAGCATAGACCATTATCTTGTTTCAAATGTTTATTTTGTCATAATTTGCTATATCTAGCAAAGTAAACCAAAAGATTAAAGGGTGATTCTCAAAAATCTATATTTTCTGCAAGCTTTTCAAGATAAATTTAGATGTCTTTTCAAAAAAGGACACTTAGAAACTCCAAAAGGACACCAAAGAACCAAATGATATAGGGAGCCTATATAGCACATATGGAAGAAAAAAAAAAAAAAAATCAGATTTGTATAGTATGTGTACAGTGGAACAGCAGAGCTTTTTTTTTTTACATTTTAGAGAAGTCAAGTTGCGGAGATACCCGAAACCAGGACCACATGAAGAGCCCAAAAAAACTAAACAACGAATTGCTGACTGAATCTACTATACAGAACACGGATCAATTCCCGTATAAACTTAAACACAGCAACATAATCATGACAAATCAAAACATTATCGTGAATGTGTGTGGAAACAACGTGAATGTACGGAAATGTCTGTGCCTGTACATAATACATACATAATACAATGTGCGATCAGTGCATCAAGAGCACTCATACACGTATTATTATTACTGACTCACGCATGCTTACTGTACTGTATGACTCCTGTATGCCACCACAATCGTCTTTAGCTTGATTGCAGTCTTCATCCATCAAAACTTTACTAGCGAGACTGGTTATCCAGTCGAGAAAACATAGTTTGCGTCTCATCTGGCCATACAGCGGTGGGATGTGTTGACAATCCGTTCAGTCTGCACTTCACACAGCGCGACGTGTGAGGGCTCACGCTCTTCAGAGACAATCACAGAATAAGACAGAGCTTGTGTTTTAAAGCGAAACACACTGGAATGAATAATTCACTTAAAACGCAACGCGTCTCTGTTCTCTCTGCAATCTCAGCCTGGTTTCCTTTATGTTAGCGCTGTTTTGGACAGATTGTTTGAATGCATTCGCTTACTGGATCATTGGACTGAAAACTTTCCTGGAGTTTAGCAGCTTAAAATGATCTGATCGCAAGCAGAGAAGCAAAAGTGGGTTAAAGGGTTAGAATAGAAATTGTGCTTCCGTAATTTTGCGTTAAATAATTTTAACGCGTTAAGGATTGTAAAATTAATCGACAGCGCAAATATTTATATATATATATAGATATATATATATATATTATATATATATATAAAGAGCACAAGATGAATGACAATATAGAAGTTAAAAGCATTTTAGATTTTTTCCTGAGGTGTTTGGCATATTGACAAACCTCTATTGACACAAACCCAAGGAAGGTTTCCAAGTGTGGTCTTGCATTTATTACATCTTCCGCTCACTTTCACATCCTTCCAATTTTGCATTCATGCACATGTTCGAGCAGCTTAGACTGAGACACGTGGATCAGTTGTCTGTCCCGGATTCATTTTGGATTTACACCTGATTTGCGTTTTTAGTTCTAAAGGAACAAGTCACTCCTGTTTCAGACTCTGCAGTGTTTCAGATTCGCAGATGTGTTCACCATGCAATTAAATTTGCATGTTGGGAATGATTGTCTGTCTTTGCATTCAGTCTCTATTGCTCACATGGCTCTTGATGTCTAACAGCTGTGAGACTTCAAACAGATGTCACTGCAAATCACTGCAAACAAAAAATTGTTTTTACATGATATCTCCCCAATTCTTACATTTCTGTTTGATGGAAATTAAAGTGTTGCAATGAAACAGTCATTACTTCTGCATATACCAGAATCTAATGCTGCGCTTTTATGGGAGTGTTATTTACTTGAAGACGGAACATGAAACTATGATTTTTCAAATAGACCAATATAAAAATGCACTTTAAATAAATGACATGGCCGTTTCACTTTTTTCAGTGTACTGTTACAGAGATGCAAGAACAGATCAATGAGAAGATCAGAGTTAAGGAAAAGCACAAACATGCAGATCAGGACAGCTGGTTTTAATGAAGGATGACCATGTGGTTTGCAGAGAGAAAAATGCTCAAATCACATGCTTCTTTCTCTCGTTTCGGCTCACATATAAACACACACACACACTTTGTCCACTCACACTTTGTCCACTCTGTGCTTTTGGACATGTACGGAACGCACCAAAACAAAGCGAACATGCCCACTGCCACGACAGCACACTCGGATGATGCCTTCAGGACAGAACTAAGACCCACAGCATCTTTAAAAAGCACCAGATTAGACCAAGATTTTATAACAAACAAAGGCCGTTAGTTCTTTTTTATCTAATAGTTCTCTGGATCTTAAGTGAGGCTGAGCTCTGCATATGTAATGATCCTGCACGTTGGGCTCTGGACCTCTCAGTGACTGTAATTCAATCTTCATAGACTTTTTGAGATAGTTGCACTGTTGTGGTTATGACGCAACTCATGCAAGCACATTTTGAGAAGTAATTGATCATGGCTGATGACTTCCAGACAAAATAGCTTGTATGTCCTGATACTGATCGCAGTATATTTGGTTACAGCTGATCCGATTTAATATGATTTTCCCAAACATATGTGCCATGATGGAAATCTTTGCATGTTTAAACAATATGCAGTGTCTAAAACACCCTCAATCTTTTACCTTTTAAAGGCAGCAATATTATACACCATGTTTAATAAACGAGTGTTTAATGAATACATTTATGCATTTAGTAGACGCTATTATCCAAAGCTATTATCCATACAATTCCTTCAAAAACTAAAATAGTTCATTAGTATAACTTTATCCTGTTCATGGTTATCAAGCAACCATTTATTGCCTGTTTTACAACAGTTTCGTCACACAGGTTTTTGATAATGGCTGAAAATACTACTTTGTGCTTTTATGCCAGAGTCTAATATTTTTGAGGCATGATTTAATGGACTGTGATGGTTTTAAATCCTCTAGGACTTTAGAGTTGATTCTTATAAAGAAAATACAGTAAAATAAAAATTTGAGATGAAAAAGCTTTTTAAAAAATTAGGAATGCTGTGGCAACTAACGGACCAATAACCTAAAATTAATTTGTCAGTCACCTTCTCACAATATCGACTAAACTGAAAAAAAACCAAAAAAAAAAAAGCTCTAGCTTTTAGATGATTAAATTTTAATAAGAAAAATGCAACAAATACTAAAGACTAAAATAAACACTGAAAAAGGGAAATACTGTAATTATTTTACATACTTTACAAAAACACGCTAGCTTTTTTTTTGTTTGGTTGTTTATTTATTTATTTCCAGATTTCATATATCTTAAGCACCCGATAGCCCGATTTCTATCCCCCCCATGCCTCACCATCGCCCTCAGAGCCCTATTCTTTAAAAAAAGTATTATTTTTCTGGCACAAAACCGTATTAATTATTTATTAACAATATTAATGATTGATTATTAACTATTTAACACCTAAATACAACTAATAAAACAAACAGTTACTGTTAACAAAAGAAACACTATAAAAATTGTTCGGCGTTAACTTGAAATAAGGCTGAAATAAAATACAAATAAGCATTAGCTGAAAATGTCAACCTTTACAAACTTCAAGTAGACTAGAAATAAATGGAACTGGAAGTGAATGAATTATAATTATTTACTAAAACTAAAACTGAAATAAAATATATTAAAGCTATATAGAAATATATAAAAAAATTAATAAAAATGACAACCACATAACAAAATTATTAAAATATAAACTAAAATTAAAATAAACACTAAACGTATAAAAACAAATGCTAATTCAAAATAAGTTGCAAAAACGTTCCATATATTTTCCCCTTATTACATTATGCTACATTTAACCTGTTTTCCTCATGAAAAGAGCAGTAGTAGATGGCATGGCATTCCAATCATCCAGTCAGATTTTTAAAGTGGAACCGTAACTATCAGATTAAATCTAGAAGTTCTGGAATGTTGAGTCAGGTATGCTGCAGTCTGACGATCATCTCACATGCTTCATAAACAGTCAGAGCCATGAGAAGCAGGCACCAGTGCTTTAACAGACTTCCTGATGCTGCTGTTTGGTATGATCGTTACAGAGAGCCGCGGCCAAGAGCAGATCTCACATACACACAGTCCACAGAATTGTAAATGATTTTGACCAAAGCTGTGGTGCTCTCACACTTCAGATCTTATATTGAGGTTGCAGCTTGTGTTTATGCTGTTACTCTAATGTGTTTGTATTTTTTTCTGTTCTTATAGGGAATGCTGGTTGAAGGCTCACCTGGTCCAGAGGGTCCCACAGTAAGTCTACTTTCCTTCACAAAACCAACCAGTTGAACTGAATCCTCTGAGTCAACTGATTCGCTAAAACAAACCTTCCAAACCAACCAGTTCAATTGAATCCTCTTGAGTCAACTGATTTGCTAAAACGAACCTTCCAAACCGACCACTTCAATTGAATCCTCTGAGTCAACTGATTCGCTTAAACAAACCTTCCAAACCAACCAGTTCAATTGAATCCTCTTGAGTCAACTGATTCGCTAAAACGAACCTTCCAAACCAACCAGTTCAATTGAATCCTCTTGAGTCAACTGATTCGCTAAACAAACATTCCAAACCAACCAGTTGAAATGAATCCTCTTAGTCAACTGATTTGCTAAAACGAACATTCCAAACTAACCTGAGTCAACTGATTCGCTAAAAACGAACCTTCCAAACCAACCAGTTCACTCGAATCCTCTGAGTCAACTATGAACCTTCCAACCAATCAGTTGAACTGAATCCTCTTAGTCAACTGATTCGCTAAAAACGAACCTTCCAAACCAACCAGTTCACTCGAATCCTCTGAGTCAACTATGAACCTTCCAACAACCCTCAGTGACCGAATCCTCTGACGGTCACCAAATGATTCGCTAACAAACCTCAAAACAACCAGTTCAAGAATCCTCTGGAGTAAACGTGACTTCGCTTAAAACGACACACCCGTCCAAACCCAAAACCACGCCCCTTACAATGAATCCTCTGAGTCTACTGATTTGCTAAAACGAACCTTCCAAACCAACCAGTTCAATTGAATCCTCTTGAGTCAACTGATTCGCTAAAACGAACCTTCCAAACTAACCTGAGTCAACTGATTCGCTAAAACGAACCTTCCAAACCAACCAATTCAATTGAATCCTCTTGAGTCAACTGATTCGCTAAACAAACCTTCCAAACCAACCAGTTGAAATTAATCCTCTTAGTCAACTGATTTGCTAAAACGAACATTCCAAACTAACCTGAGTCAACTGATTCGCTAAAAACGAACCTTCCAAACCAACCAGTTCACTCGAATCCTCTGAGTCAACTATGAACCTTCCAACTAATAAGTTGAACTGAATCCTCTTAGTCAACTGATTCGCTAAAAACGAACCTTCCAAACCAACCAGTTCAATTGAATCCTCTTGAGTCAACTGATTCGCTAAAAACGAACCTTCCAAACCAACCAGTTCAATTGAATCCTCTTGAGTCAACTGATTCGCTAAACAAACCTTCCAAACCAACCAGTTCAATTGAATCCTCTTGAGTCAACTGATTCGCTAAAACGAACCTTCCAAACCAACCAGTTCAATTGAATCCTCTGAGTCAACTGATTCGCTAAAACAAACCTTCCAAACCAACCAGTTCAATTGAATCCTCTTGAGTCAACTGATTCGCTAAAACGAACCTTCCAAACCAACCAGTTCAATTGAATCCTCTTGAGTCAACTGATTCGCTAAATCGAACCTTCCAAACCAACCTGAGTCAACTGATTCGCTAAAACGAACCTTCCAAACTAACCTGAGTCAACTGATTCGCTAAAAACGAACCTTCCAAACCAACCAGTTCACTCGAATCCTCTGAGTCAACTATGAACCTTCCAACCAATCAGTTGAACCGAATCCTCTGAGTCAACTGATTCGCTAAAACAAACCTTCCAAACCAACCAGTTCAATTGAATCCTCTTGAGTCAACTGATTCGCTAAAACGAACCTTCCAAACCAACCAGTTCAATTGAATCCTCTTGAGTCAACTGATTCGCTAAAACGAACCTTCCAAACCAACCAGTTGAAATGAATCCTCTTAGTCAACTGATTTGCTAAAACAAACATTCCAAACTAACCTGAGTCAACTGATTCACTAAAAACAAACCTTCCAAACCAACCAGTTCACTCGAATCCTCTGAATCAACTATGAACCTTCCAACCAATCAGTTGAACTGAATCCTCTTAGTCAACTGATTCGCTAAAACAAACTTTCCAAACCAACCAGTTGAACTGAATCCTCTGAGTCAACTGATTCGGAAAAAACGAACCTTCAAACCAATCAATTGAATTGAATCCTCTGAGTCAACTGATTTGCTAAAACAAACCTTCCAAACCAAACTGGTTCACTAAAATGAATTGTACTTCCCAAAGCTACTTCAGAGCAAGACTGTGCTATACATTGCTTCATAAAAAAATAGTAATGTACACGACTATTTGATGGAAAAGTGAGCTAGTAACTAGGAAAGCTGAACTGTTTTCTAGGCCCAGTGACTATTGCTGACAATGCTAAGCAGCTGTATATCTGTTTTGTTTCTTGAGATTCATTCTTGACCTACTTATTTATAAAGCAACTCTTCTCTCAGCTGGAGCATTGATGGGTCTGATGGCTCTTTAGGGACTATAACAACATGAGTTCGAGAAATAGAGCAATGGAAAGAGTCCAGCAGTGATCTAGAGTCCCATGTGTGTTTGTGTGTTTGCGATGGCTTTATATGTGTTTCTGATAGTACCGTTGTGTTGTTTTAGGGTCTCCCCGGTCCTCCAGGTTCATCGGGATCCCCAGGTAGCCCTGGAGAGCCCGGCGAGAGGGTAAGTAACCACGACAACAAAAACAAGATATTGAACACATTCAACAGCACTTAAAATTGTGTTCTGCAACATGTCTAAGTTTGTAAAATTGCGAACAGGGTCAATGTCTAAAAACTAAAAGAAATGTCCAGATATTTTCAACAATAAATTAATATATTTAATTTGAATATATAAATATATACATTGTTAACATGCATACAGGAATATATCAAACTAATGTGTGATTAGTCACTATCATTGCTAAGAACCTCTTTGGACAACTGTAAGGCGATTTGAATACTTGATATTTTTTTGACACCTCAGATTCCAGAGTTCAAATAGTTGTTCTCTGCCTAAATATTGTCCTAACAAAAATACATCATAACAAACCATACATCAATGGAAAGTTATTTATTCAGCTTTCAGATGAAGTATAAATTCAATTTTGAAAAATTGACACTTAAGACTGGTTTGTGGTCCAGGGTCACACACACAATAAAAATGTATCTATATCTATATATATAATATTTAAACAAACCATATCTTATTAAATGTGAGTCCATTTGTGAAAACTACAATTATAACAAAAATCATGTTAGTATTTAATTTAAGTCTAACTAAGTAATATTATTTTACAGTAATGATTGTGTTCAAGAAATTATGAAAGTGGGTACGGAAAGTATTCGACCCCCTTAAATTTTTCACTCTTTGTATATTGCAGCCATTTGCCTCTAAAATCATTTAAGTTAATTTTTTTTCCTCATTAATGTACACACAGCACACTATATTGACAGAAAAACACAGAATTGGTGACATTTTTGCAGATTTATTAAAAAAAAAACTGAAATATCACATTGGTCCTAAGTATTCAGACCCTTTGCTGTGAAACTCATATATTTAACGCAGGTGCTGTCCATTTCTTCTGATCAAACTTGAGATGGTTCTACACCTTCATTTAAGTCCAACTGTGTTTGATTATACTGATTGGACTATATAAAAAAAGCCACACACCTGTCTATATAAGAACTTACAGCTCACAGTGCATGTCAGAGAAAATGAGAATCATAAGGTCAAAGGAACTGCCCGAAGAGCTCAGAGACAGAATTGCTGCAAGGCACAGATCTGGCCAAGGTTAAAAAAAAAAATTCTGCTGCACTTAAGGTTCCCAAGAGCACAGTGGCCGCCATTCCTTAAATGGAAGACGTTTGGGACGACCAGTACCCTTCCTAGAGCTGGCCGTCTGGCTAAACTGAGCTATCGGGGGAGAAGAGGCTTGGTTAGAGAGGTAAAGAAGAACCCAAATATTACTGTGGCTGAGCTCCAGAGATGCAGCGGGAGATAGGAGAAAGTTGTAGAAAGTCAACCATCACTGCAGCCTCCACCAGTAGGGGCTTATGGCAGAGTGGCCCGACGGAAGCAAGACACATGAAAGCCCGCATGGAAAAAAACACCTGAAAGGATCTAAGATGGTGAGAAATAAGATTATCTGATCTGATGAGAACAAGATAGAACTTTTAGGCCTTAATTCTAAGCGGTATGTGTGAAAACCAGGCACTGCTCATCACCTGACCAATACAGTCCCAACAGTGAAGCATGGTGGTGGTGGCAGCATCATGCTGTGGGGGTGTTTTTCAGCTGAAGGGACAGGACGACTGGTTGCAATCTAGGGAAAGATGAATGCGGCCAAGTACAGGGATATCTGGACGAAAACCTTCTCCAGAGTGCACAGGACCTCAGACTGGGCCGAAGGTTTACATTCCAACAAGACAATGAACCTAAGCACACAGCTAAAATAACGAAGGATGGCTTCACAACACTCTGTGATTGTTCTTGAATGGCCCAGCCAGAGTCCTGACTTAAACCCAATTGAGCATCTATGGAGAGACCTAAAAATGGCTGTCCAAAAACGTTTACCATCCAACCTGACAGAACTGGAGAGGATCTGCAAGGAGGAATGGAAGAGGATCCCCAAATCCAGGTGTGAAAAACTTGTTGCCTCTTTCCCAAAAAGACTCATGGCTGTAAAAAGGGTGCTTCTACTAAATACTGAGCAAAGGTGTCTGAATACTTAGGACAATGTTATATTTCAGTTTTTCTTTTTTAATAAATCTTCATAAATGTCAACAATTCTGTGTTTTTTTTTCAATATGGGGTGCTGTGTGTACATAATGAGGAAAAAAAATTAACTTAAATGATTTTCGCAAATGGCTGCAATATAAAAAAGAGAGAAAAATATAAGGGGGTCTGAATACTCTCCGTACACACTGTATATATATATATAATTTTTTATTCTATATATATATATATACGTATATCATAAAATAATACAATGTATTTAGATTTTTTACAAATTCAGGGTGAAATATGACCTGAACATTTCTTTATGCATTTCACCATAATGTACAAAATTAAATTAAAATTTTAACTTTAGAGCGATAAAATTGCACTTATTAAAAGAGATTATATTAATGATCAAAATGATGTTTAATGAATTACCCATAATCTTTTGCTATTTTGACAGGGTCCTAATGGTCGCCCTGGTCTGCCTGGAGCTGATGGTCTTCCAGGACCTCCAGGGACTGTCCTGATGTTGCCTGTATGTAAATCTGAGCACAATTACCGGATACACACTTACAAAAACTACACAATAAAATGAAGCACAAACAACTGATTCATACACATTTGCACGTCTTTTAGCTTTTAGAATTAAAGCCCCGTTGCCCTGTACTTACTGAGATCAGTTTTAGCCTGTAGACGAGATCTGCAGTGCGTCATTATGAATGTTCAGAGCCGTTAGTTCTTGCACTGGCTTGATTTATTTTCAGAGTGGTTTAACAGTGATAATTATTTCAGAGAGATATCAGAAACATAATGCTCCCTTTGCTGCTGTGATTCCCCATCAATCTCACGCTGGTTAATGCGGTGAGACATTTTGCAAATTCCACATCATACTCCCAGCTTTTCCAAATGTCCTCTTTCCCAGCTGTTACTCCAATACAGGTTTTTTTTATTATTCTGGAACGTGTATCGACTTCACAATGTCTTTCAGTCGAGAGTTCTGGAATGCTTCCATGGCAAATCCAGATGTTCTGAACACCACATTAAAAAAGATGTTGTCCGTTTTGTAAATGTGTTTACAGTCAACATGTGATTGTACTTAAACCCCACCCTAAACACTACCTCTCCTCACCGCCCCAGAAATACCCATGAAAATCAATACAGAGTCATGAAGCAAAGGTTCACTTTGAAGCGTTCTGACTCTTGGAAGTGTAGTGAATGAGTTCAGCCACCAGATGTCTCCAGTGTGATCAATTGATATCTGCACAGAGATCGGAAGGCCCAGGAAAACACATAACTGCATAATACTGTACTAGCAGAGGCGGACAGTAGTGAAGTATTTTTACTTTACTCAAGTAAATGTAAAAAGTATCTGTAGCCTTATAGAGTGTTATATTTGGAAACTTTACTCACCTACATTCCAAAGCATAATGTCATACATTTTACTGCACTTCATTTCATAAATAAAAGTTGTTTGTTTTGCCTTTAATACTTAAGAACATTAAAAATGTAGTACTTTCTTGTACTCAAGTACATCTTTGCATTATTTTTTACTTGAGTAAAAGAAAGAAAGTAATATATTTCTAATGTAATTAAGTATTAACTGGTATTTAATATGAAACGTAGTGCAGTAAAAAGTACAATATTATGCTTTGGAATGTTGTGAAGTAAAGTTTTCTAAAGAAAAACACTCTGATAAAGTACAGACACTTGAAAAGTACTTTTACAGCAGAATAAAATACTTCACTACTGTCCGCCTCTGCTTACTAGTCATACTATTTCTGCTTTTCTTTATATGGAAGAAATAGTAAGAGTAGTATGCTAGTCTGAATTCAGCTCTAGAGTACATTTGGAATTACATGCTACCACACGTATTTTATTTTATGTATGTATGTACGTAGGTACACTGACTGCAGTGTTCAAAAGTTTTATCTTATTTTATGTTATTTTACATATAATGAACTTTTTAATATAGATTAAACAATTTAGAGCTATTTTATTTTAAACTGCATTCTTTTTTTAATTTATTTTTTTAAACATATAATGAATATTTAAACATTTTAACTTTAGAGTTATTTTATTTTATTTGAAAATATACTGAACATTTTCAACTATGTGAAACACTTTATATCTATTTTATATTTGAATACAGAATTTTTGTTTTTTTAACATATAATGATCTTTTTAAAATAGATGAAACACTGGAACTATTTTATTTTTAAATGCATAATTTTATTTTATTTGAACATATAATGACAATTTTAAAATAGATGGAATACTTTAGAACTATTTTATCTTATTTTATTTGAACATATAATGAAAAATTTTCAGAGGATTTTTAAAATGTATTTTTATTGTATTTTATGCAAATGAACTGTATTTATTGCTATAACTAAATGCCACTCATTGAGTGTAGCATGCAACTTATTCAAGCATCCAAAACAAATCATCCAGTTAATGTTAAGATAAAATAAATGTATATATTTATTTTACATTTTTATTTAAACATTTTATTTTCAAGTACATTTTACTTAATTTTATTTAATTTTATTTGAACATATATAGAACATTCTAAAACAGGTAGCACTCATGCTATAATGTCTAACATATTTCTTTCAGTCTGAATGCTGATAGTTTGGTACCGTTCTGTCTCTGTAGTTCCGCATGAGTACAGGAGGGGACAGCGGACATAAAGGGCCTGCAGTTTCTGCCCAAGAGGCTCAGATGCAAGCCATCATGCAGCAGGCCAGGGTAAAAACACACACATACACTAATACACACACACAGACACACACACACACACACACATGCATCTCTATGCAAACTAATCGCTCCGTGTCATTATTATATAGCTGGCGATGAGGGGTCCAACCGGACCCATGGGTTTGACGGGCCGTTCTGGTCCTCTGGTATGTCTGTAAATCTGTTTTCAGTCTGTCGAAATGATGATATCTATGATATTATAATGAGTCTGATAATGTTTCATGCTTGATTTGATTTTCCCAGGGGCCTCCTGGTGTGTCTGGACTGAAAGGAGAGTCTGGAGAATCAGGACCTCAGGTAGGCATCACATATTACCCACAATCCTCAGCTTTTTGACAGTATTTGAAGACAGTTTAATGCAGGATAGAGCTGTTCTGAGACCTGTGTGTGTGTGTGTGCTGTGTTTTTTAAAGGGTCCTCGTGGTCCACTGGGATCCCTTGGCCCTCCTGGAAAGCCTGGTAGAAGGGTAAGTTTGCGTTTTGTTGTTATTATTATTGACCTGATCATTCTGTATAAATAGATTTATGAACAAGAATCATGTTTTAGGGTCGACCCGGCTCAGATGGAGCCAGAGGGATGCCTGGACAGACGGGACCAAAGGTAAAACTAATGAGATTAACGGTAGACAAATATCTTTTAGCTCAAGCCAAGTCAAGTCAAGTCAAGTCAAGTCGTGTCTTTATTGTCAATTCTTCCACATTTACAGGACATACACACAGAGAATTGAAATTGCGTTACTCTCAGACCCTTGTTGCATACAGATAACATAAATACAGATATTTACAGATTATATACAAAATACAACTATACAAATATAAGGTAAAATGTAAAAATATATATATAAAGCACAAGGCATATGGCAGATAGAGTGAAAACCAGTAAAGTAAGCAACAGTGCAGATATAGTGATTGTAGTGCAAAAAAAAAATTTGTAGGGGGGGGGAAAGGGGGGGGGGGGGGGGGGTGCAAAGAGCTTATTTCGCTGATTTAAAGTGACAGTGGTGTGTGTGTATTTGGGAGGGTGGAGTGGGAGAGTCCGTTAGAGGGTCAGAGTTCATTGGTGCGTGGGGCAAAAGAGGGGAGGGGGGTGCAAGGTCGGGAGGGAGTTCAGCTTCCTGACAGCCTGATGGATGAATCTGTCCTTCAGTCTGCTGGTCCTGGCCTGGAGACTCCGCAGTCTCCACCCTGATGGCAGCAGACTGAAGAAGCTGTGTGTCGGGTGGGTGGGATCACCTGCAATGCAGAGGTCTTTGCGGGTGAGACGGGTGTTGTAGATGTCCTGAAGGGAGGGGAGAGAGGCACCAACGATCTTCTCAGCTGCTCTCACTATGCGTTGAAGTGTCTTGCGGCAGGACGCGTTGCAGGCGCCATACCACACAGTGATGCAGCTGGTCAGGATGCTCTCGATGGTGCCTCTGTAGAAGGTGCACATGATGGGGGCCGGGGCTCTGGCTCTTCTCAGTTTGCGGAGGAAGTAGAGACGCTGCTGTGCTTTCTTGGCCAGTACAATAATGAATTGTGCGCAATAAGATGACAGAAAGTAAAAAGGGCCAACTTTGATTTCATGTAGACAAATTACAGTAGTAAATAATTGTTTCTTATTTATAAAATGTTAATATCCTGCCATTCTGAACTGTTTCCTGTGTGTGCTTCACAGGGTGACCGAGGATTCGATGGGCTCGCTGGTTTGCCTGGAGAAAAGGGTCACAGGGTAAACACATTTAAAATAAGTGGAACACTTCAGAGCTTTTATTTTATTTTTTGTTTATTTAATTTAATTTCAATTAATTTCAATTAATTTCATACTTTACAGCTTCTTATCCAATCTTATTTTAGTATAATTGAGATACTATTTTATTTTTTTTTATTTTTTTTATATTTGATAGTTTTAGTAATTTTCTTCTGTTTGTCATTTTTTTGTAGTTTTTAATATGTCTGTATTGTTTTTATAAATTTTTTTTTTTTTTTTTTTTTTCGTCAACTTAAACATTACAATGATCATTATCTGAAAATTTTTATATTATGTTTTATTTTCTAGTTAACTAAAAATATATTTTTAATGGGTTTTCTTTTATTTTTTGTTTACTATAATAACCCTGTTTCTGACCGGCCAGTCTTAAGAAAATGATTTCAATTGAGATCAGCATTTAATGTCCATTTGTGTATTTATTTGGCAGTAAAAGCATCACAGGGTAAACACATGTTTATGAACATTTTAAAATATGTGAACAGCTACTTTATTATATATTTTATTTTATTTCCAAATACATTTGAGCATTTAAAAATAAAATAGGTGGAAAACTTTAGAGTTTAATTTTATTTTATTATTAAATGGCTTTCTGCAATACATGATTCTTTAATAAAATGATTTTAATTGAGATGAAATTTAATTTATTTGGCAGTACTCATGTAAAAAGGAGGGTGATTCATTCTATGAAAACTAATGAGTGTGTCTTTGTGGTTGTTGTAGGGTGAGATGGGTCCTCAGGGGCCTCATGGGCCTCCAGGAGAGGATGGAGAAAGAGTAAGAGCTTCTTCTTTTAATCCCTTCCTGTTTCCTTCATCATCTGTGTTATTGTTCTATGTCTAAATGGATCACAATGATGACATCATTTCCTGTATCCCAGGGTGGCGATGGTGAGGTCGGACCCAGAGGTCTGCCCGGAGAATCGGTGAGTTCATATTTCCTCCAGTATCCCAGCATGCTCTCTTATCCTCTGCTATCCGCCACTAGATCATAGTGTTACGTAACACAACATTTCCTCCAGTGGAGTGAAACAACAAATCCATTCCACTCATTTTTTTGAGGTGTCCACTGCATTTTGCTTGTTATGGATGTGAAGTGAGAGAAACATTCAGAGACAGAAAATGTAGAGGAGATGAAAATGTTCAGTCAATTAACCACTAGTTAATATAACAGTTTAAGACTCTGTCCAGCAGGGGGCGCTCCATGTTCACCATTTAGATTGAGAGTGACTTTATCTGCTCTTGCATATACACATAAACACAATCACTTATGTCTGATAAGATGCACAAAGTATGTTTTTCAACATTAAAAAAGGTCTATACCTCTATAAAAGGTCTATACCTAAATAAATAGTATTCTGGGCTTGTGTGCATACCTGTCAACATTTGGGTACCAAAATCCGGGAGACCTCTGGGGGTGGGGGTATGGTCAGGGTATCTGCAGGATTTTTCAAATCAAATTTAAAACCTTTAGACCTTTTTTAAAACCGGCCCCATTAGTATATTAATTAAAAAATATATAATTAAACAATTATATTAATTGATTAACCTAAATATATATGGGTCATAAAAATATGGGTCGATTTCTGCTTTGGTCTGAACAAAAATAGCAGAAGTCCTATTGAGAAATGCATATTCATTCTCTGCCAGCAGGTGGCACTTTCTGAACGGCAGAAATATAGCGGTTTCCCTGGTAACAGCAGTAGACAAAGCAGTGTAGCACCTGACTTTGAAACGTGCAGCGCTCAAATTTAATCAATTAAATCATAACCTTTTGAAGTTTAATCATAAAAAAATTAAGAAATTAATCACAATTAATACTTTCTTGTACCATTTACGACTTTTTATGGCCTTAAATCTCATACAAGATTTAGGAGGGTGCCGATGAGTGGTGGTGGTGGTGATGGATGGCAGAGGCATATGAAATGCACATAAATAAACTTCCGAAATGGCCAGTGTGCCCTGTGCCTCCGCTAAATGATTGTGCCATTGTGATTTAATGTGCCGAGTAACATCATTTTCCCCACCGTGTCCGATATTAAAATCAGTGTGACATGATTTGCAAAAGGCGTGGGCATTGTCCATATGGCTTCCGAGATATGAAATTAAATTCTTCCGTCCAGCTGTTGTTAAATTTACATGTATATTTAGTTTTTTCACCGGAGCACAAGCGTCACTCGAGTCTTTTCCTCCCATGTCTACCACTTGATTCAACTTCCCGCGTCTGCTGCCTGTGCAGATATCAACAGAGCAACTGGGTTGTAGGTTGCCAGGTTGAGGGCACAAATGGGTTGAAATTTGTATGATGTGTCGATTGTGTGAGTAGGATGCATTTCATACAAGATCTGGCAACTGGACAACCTTGGAATAATATATTGATGTGATTATTCATATAACGAGGTTTGGGCTATACAAATTACGAGAGTTTACTGGGAGAAATAACAATGTGGGAGATGGGTGTGAAATACGGGAGACTCCCGGGGAAAACAGGAGTGTTGACAGGTATGCTCATGTGTTTAAAAAGAAGCACATGAGATGAAGAGTCATTTAAGTGACATAGAAAAAGGTTTTATTTTATTTTATTTTAACATTTATTGAACATAAAAAAAGGTGTAACATATATCTAATTAATTTTGTTTCTAAATGCGTTATTTAATTGAATTTAATTTTTAGTTAATGTAAATATGAAATAAATAGTACTCATGTTTAAAATGAAGCACATGAAATGAGGAGTTATATAAATGGCATAGAAAAGCTTTATTCATGTTGTGATCACATGAACGGGCAAATTCCATTTTGTTTAATTTTGATCATTTAAAAATAAATGGAACGCTTTATAGCTATTTAATTTTTTTATGCTTTATTTGAACAAAAAGGTGTAACACTTTTTATTTTTAAATACATTATTTTATTTTATTTGTATTTAATGTAAATAAGAAATAAATAGTACTTTAGGCAAGTATGTTTAAAATGAGTCATATCAGTGGCATAGAAAAAGCTGTTTTATTTATGTTGAGGTCACATGACCGGGCAAATGCTACCCACTTATCAGACACTTTCAGCTGAACACAACTCTCTGTTTCTCCGTCTTCTCTTATTCAGGGTCCTCGCGGTTTGTTGGGCCCCAAAGGTCCCCAAGGGCCTCCAGGACCTCCTGTGAGTACAACCTTCATCTTTATCTGAATCAATTTGTTAGTTTTCATCTGAGTCAAGTCATCAACCTTCATGGTACTGTATTTATTCTCTTACGCTCTGATGAAAAAATAGCTTAATTATTAATGTCCTAACATTTTTTAAAATGTGAGAATATATAAATGTGTGAATGATTTTTAAATGTGTTAAATTAGTTTTCATTTTTTTTATCCTTCTTTTATCATTTTAGGGTGTGACTGGTATGGACGGACATCCTGGACCTAAAGGAAACATTGTAAGTCTGAGACACACACACACACACACACACACACACACTTGTGCATATACAAACATGCTTATACACGCACATATTCACTTCATTATGCTTCTGTTTTCACCCATCAGGGTCCTCAAGGTGAGCCAGGACCTCCAGGACAACAAGGCAACCCCGGAGCTCAGGTATTTATCAAGCCACGCCCACTCAGACACGGTCTAACCCACCCGACATTAATCAGTTAATGTCCTCTAATTCTGTCCTCTTCCACAGGGACTTGCAGGTCCTCAGGGAGCGATCGGACCTCCAGGAGAGAAGGTGAGATCGCGTGAATGGATGATCAATGGATGCTTCTCTGGTAAGGGATTAAAGCCGTTATTGGAGTTTGTGTGTGTGTGTGTGGTGTGTGTGTGCGTGGTGTGTGTGCGTGTCTATTGATAATGTTTATTTTTGTCTATTATTAATGTTTATAAAAAAATCTTTAGAAAATAAGCAGCGAAGCAGTTTTATATTAGTATTATTATTATTATTATTATTGAAAACCTTTGACCACCAATCAAAGCCATTTTGCTGTTATGTGACAAGAAAACCATAAAACTATAAATCTTTTTGAAAATAATGATAAAGATGTATACATTTTATTACTTCTTACTTACACCACTTGATATTTTTATAGTGATTAATGTAAAATATTTACTGAAAATAATATACACAGTTTTTTCAACTCTGCATGAATACAAAGCTTACATATCTAAGAATTTGTCACATGTTTGATTTTCTCATTCTTGACATTCAATATTTATCATTAACCCGTCTAACCGGACTAGTGTTCATTTAGTTAACAAAATCTATGACGAAAAATGTTCGTCAACGAGGTTTTTTTCCCCTGATGACGAGACGATAATAAGGTCATTAAACGATAACTGAGACTAAATGAACATGCAATATCGTTGCAGAAAAAAGACGAGACTAAAATGTAGTTAAAAGAACAAAAACTTTACCAAAACTTTTTAATTTTTGTTGAAAAAAGTGGAGCCAAAACATTTCAGACTGCTGTACAAGACTCTATTATGCGAGCGTTCATGTTTGTGGTTGCCAGATATCAAGAGCTCAAATCCCCCGATCAGAGCTCTTCTGTTAAACGGATATGTACTCTACCCAGCTCTTTGCTTTATGCAATCTGGCAACCATTCACTCGCGCTCTCCCTGTGGAGATGCCGTGATTTGAAAACACAGACATAAAGGACTGTACAAGTAAGCTGGAGTTCAGCAATCTCTGTTTGAGGTATTCTGCTTAAATGAAAGTGTCATTCAGCCAGTCTGTGTTCTGCCATGGATCTCGACTGTATTGTTTGCGATAGTGGTTGCGGATTGTAACATTACTTACGCAACCTCTGTGAGTCTTTTTGCCGTTGTTTTAAAAGAGAAACATTAATGCAATTTGGAATGATTGGAATTACTATTAGGAATTTCTCTGTTTAATATTTGAGAGTAGGTTTTTGTTACACCAGTTTTCATAACGTAGACAGGGCGAGTGATCTGAAGTCTGGTGTTTATTTAGCCTCTAATTGATATCCTGTTATAAATCTGTACACTAACGTTAGATGAGGTGAAATAAACCATGCATACGAGTCGATATTCTATTGATTTGTGCTTATTGGTGAAAGAGCAACTTCTGATGAAATGTAAAAATACATTTCCCAAATGACAACAATCATTGCAATTAAAATTGAGCAAAATAATATATTTCTTTCATAATTTTAACCATTATACAGTAAGACGACAAGGGGGCGGGGGGGTTTTTAAGTTTCCACTGACTAGACTAAAATTCTCAGACATTTAGTCGACTGAAACTTGACTAAAACTAAAACAGGACAAGTTGACTAAATATAATAAAAACTAAAAGTTACATTTGACACAGGACTAAGACTAAGACTAAATTTAAAATAACTGACAAAATTAACATTACTACACACTGCCCACTTTAACGTATTGTTCTCTCTACTGGAAAATCTTTATAGATGTGTGTTGAAACAGGAAAAGTGTTCTGAGGTTAATGGATTGAGTGCTTCTGCTGGTTTTCCTCTCTGTCAGGTCCCACTGCAAACTCGGCTGAGCAGGATGGGCAGGAGCTGACGGCCCTCCAGTGAGTCCGGGAAATACCCACACCCTCACTCAACACACACACATACACACCACACACACACACTGCTCACGTCGGATCAGCTAAGCTCCATTGTTTCAAGAGAGATAATAATTACAGTACAGTGATCTGCCTGGCAGTTCTTCAGAGACACACATTGTTCACATCCGATCACAAGGCCTATTCTCTACACATTTCATAGCTTTATATCTAATTATTGCAGCATAACTTGTCATTTCTCTTTATCTTTGTGTCACAAACACAGGGCCACCCAGGAAAAGAAGGGCCATCCGGCGAGAAAGGACACTTGGTACATGTTTATCCTTTATTTCTCTATCCGACGAGTTTCTTTACACACAGTTCTCTTGTACAAATCTAGCTTCAGATGTGATCAATAACTCCATCCATAACTGATTGTGTTTGACAGGGACCTCCGGGTCCTCAGGGGCCGATCGGATATCCTGGCCCTCGAGGTGTAAAGGTAGGTGTTTCTTAATCCTCATTGGTCATAGCAGCACTCATAATGATCTCTCATTGGTCAGTGGATATTGTAGTTCTGTAGTAGTAAGTTGTAAGTGAAAAGTCACCCAACTCGTTTTGCCTCTAGCGTTTTCCTTATAGTGAAACAGAGACGGCACCCTGCTAATGTTTCTGATACTTTCCTGAGGCACAATCATCTGAACTTTATAACTTTATATATTTTAGAAATAAAATAAAATAAAATTCAAACTTAAAATATAGTTAGAAGTCAGTCTTCACGGAAAATGTAATCCCATAATGCATTGTGAAGAATCCATAATGCATTATCCAAAATGGCAGATGAAACAAGATAATTGTTTAATATAAATATACCTATATTTCATGCCAAAATGCATAGATTAAAAAATGTGCAATTCAATTAAAATGCACTATTGTAATCCATTGTTTATTATTATTATATAGACAGTGGAGAGTCCAGTGGCTTACCAGGGCTCAAAACAGAGCTTTAATCACCTAAATGGTTTTTAGACAGCATTCGTGAGACAGTGAGTCAATCGCAGGGGTTTGGTTTCTCAGATGTTTTTAAGTTTTGATGGACTCTGCTGATCTTTTTTCTTTTGCTCTTTCGCTCTTTCTATCTGCAGGGTGCTGATGGAGTCCGCGGGCTGAAAGGAAACACGGGTGAAAAGGTAATTTCAGAGTGTGTTCGTGTGACTGTGTCCGTCTGGATACGAGCTGTGTGTGTGTGTGTGCCGACGGCTAATGCACTGCTCCTGTGTCATTAATGTTTAATTTATGCTTCTGAATATGGAAACCGGTGTACTCCAAGATGCATTTTTGACCTTCCCGCTTTGGTCATTAAAAAGTTGTATCCTGCGAGAGTGCAGCAGGAAAATAAGATCAGGCCTCGGCAAATAGCAGAAATACAGTAGCAGTTGCCATGGAGATCGGTCCTTTCGCATTTGTCAAAAATGGGGTATTATGTGCGAAAGGAAATTTGCAACGCTCTCAGTGTCATATCTTCATCTCTTTCTTTCTCAGGGAGAAGACGGATTTCCAGGATTTAAGGGAGATATGGGCATCAAAGGCGACAGGGTAAGAGACTTATTCGCAGGTTGAAGAGGTTATTTGTTTTTGGCTTTATCTCTGGAGAATTATGGGATTTGATGTCTCTTTTCACTTGGGTCGATCTTTAATTCTCAGAGCATCTCTGAGGAAGCACATAAATCGCAGTGAGTCTATATTTAGTGGTGCATCACTATTACTTTTGCTCATACTTGCTTTGGGACTTGAACAGATTTAGACATACACAGAAAAAAGGACCCCAAGGACCATAACCTGGGAATTCGGCCACATAGAAATGTGCTAAAAACACCTTAGCGATCACGTATCCCCAGACGACACGCTGCTGAATCTATTTCAAAGACGTTTTTCACACAAAATGCCAAGAAATGTTGTCATTGTGGACTCCAGAAGTCGGTTGAAGGGCATGTATAATATTCACCCAGCCTAACTGATCAGATTTTTTGGTGTTATAAAGTCCGCTGACTGTAATAAGCAAACGTACACCGCTCTGGGTTATTAGGGACCAATATACAAATGCTTCTGGATGTAAATATACATTTATAGAAGTGGTTCACAGTCTTTTTGACTGTAATGTCACAATAATATTCAAAGGCGTCCCCTTTTTCAATTGACAGAAATTAGGATTAAAATAAGTAAAATAAATAATTTTATTATAATTAAATAAAAAAGTTGACTTTAGAAGAAATATATTTGTGTGTGTGTATATGTGTGTGTATATATATATGTATTGGTTTCTAAAATATATAGTTATGAATGTAATTTTGTTAAATTTAAAAGTTACATTTTAATTTTGAAGTGAATTCCATTAGTAAATATATCATTGTCCATTTGTCACAAATATAATCAAATATATTATAAATATAATATAATAATTATACATTGTCCTTTTAGTTTTCTTTTAAAGCTTGTTTTAGTCTTATTTTAAAACTTTTAAGTAATCTTGGTGCCCTGTGTTTGCTTTAAAAAACTATTTAATTATTAGCAATAATTACATTGTAAAATTCCTGAAATTTGGGGTGGAATTAAAGAGAAATACTTATTTATGTTGTCTTAGCTCATTTTAAATCTTTTGTGTCTACTTTAAATCATTTTAATTATCTTGACACCATCTTGGAATTTTGCTCTAACTAATTTTACTTATTTAAAAATAATTAATTGTAAAAATTTCAGAAGGTTTGGGGGTGAATTATCTTTAATAAAAATCTCACTTTTTAGTTGTTTTAGCTCATTTTAAAGCTTGTTTTGTCTTATATTAAAACATCTTGAAACACCCTTGGAAGTGCTTTAAATAATTTCATTATTTCAAATAATTAAATTGTACCATTCCAGAAATTTGGGGGTGAATTAAATAAAGAAAATATTGTAATTTTTGGTTGTTTTAGCTAATTTTGTCTTATTTTAAAACATTTAAAGTCATCTTGAGCCCCCCTTGCAAGTTTGCTGAGGAATTTAAAAGAACTTCTTCTATGCTTTTTAATGTATTTTCCCCCTGAAAGCCATTTATTATTTATCCATCCAGTTATTACATTAGTTAATGTTAATGTAAATTTAAATGAATGTAAATGAGCTCTGATATGATTGGCTGGCATACAGCTGTGATTGTCAGTCATTCATTGGGACAGGCCTGTAAAAAAAATCTACAAGGTCTCATATAAATCCTAATGTATTCAGGGAGAACTTGGTGCCGCCGGACCCAGAGGTGAAGACGGGCCTGAAGGACCCAAAGGAAGATCTGGTTTACTTGGAGATGCTGGACCGCTCGGGCCGACCGGAGAGAAGGTGAGTGTATATCTATACAGTATATGCATCGTGAAGTTTGTCAGTGTTTTGTCACGACGGATTAGTTATATTTCTTCTGTGTACTTTGATTTTAGGGTAAGCTTGGTGTACCCGGGTTGCCAGGTTATCCAGGAAGACAAGGCCCCAAGGTAAATACACCCGGTCTGCCTGTGATTACCCAGCATCCACAGTGGCCGTGTTCGAGTGTGTGCATGTATTGATAGAAGGACAAGGTTGTGTGTGTGCGTGCATGCATTAGAGTGGGATTGGAAGGCAGACATGTTTGAACTTCTTGATCAAAGCTAAGTGGATTTACCCATAATGCCATCTGGTGTCAGCTTTCCGTTTGACCGTGACCCAGCATGCACTGCTGCAACAGCACTTTTCTTCTCTTCTCCTCCTTTTATCCCTCTCCCCCTCCTCGCTTTGATGGACCTGTGAATTAATCTCTCTCTCTTTTCCTCTTCAGGGTTCTCAAGGATTCCAGGGATTCCAAGGAACCAGTGGAGAGAAAGGCACGAGGGTGTGTTAAAAAGAGAGCCGTATGGATTTGAGTTTTCCTGTCTCTTTTTATTTCCCTCACACACCCTTTTTCCTCATCTTATTTTATGTTTTTTTTTTTTTTGAGTAGTGAAAGATAGCTCTCACTGGTTGTTCTCTCGAATTTTGAGAAAGAAATGCAGGGTGTTCATTTAGGCTAACATAATGCAAAAGATTTAATATAACACGTATGTCAGATGTAATATAAACCATTTCAATAAATGCAATTTGATTAATCTTATAAAGTGAACCAGAAAATCAACTTACCTCTATTCCAATTAGATTTTTATTCTCTGTCATGTGATATCAAGATATACAATGCGAAGCAATTCAGAAATTCAGAAGCACCGTTAGGGGAACATTTGACCCCAAACAGGGTTATTATTATTAACTAAAACTAAAACGTTTGAAACATTCTAATTGAATAAAGATGACGTTATATAAAATATAAATATTATATGGCAAACCTATAATGACTTGAACATATAAAATAATAAAACTAAACTAAAATCATAGTAAAAAACCTAATAAAAAGGACAAAAGCAGAAACATACAATGACAAACTTCAACTAAAATTAAAAACTGATAATATAAAATAACTAAAACTAAAACTGAAATCAAAAATAACTTAATCTAAATCGTTATATTTAAAATAAATAAACATTAAACAAAAAAAAAACTGAAATTATAAAATAAAAGTTAATTCAGAAGATAATAAAATATAATAGTAGATGAATAATATGTTGAAAAATATTTTACTCACTCATGTCATACCATATTTCAGGCAGAATAAATAAAAATGACAACAAAAAAAACAATAACAAAGTGTCTAATAAAAATAATCATTTCAACTTGTGCTCTCTATATTAGAAGTGAAATCAGGGGTTTTATCTCAGTGTATGGAAGCTAACAGTCTCTGAGCTGTAGTGTGTGTGCTACCCTTATGGCTAAGAAAAGCTGGGAAAGGCCCTGAGTAAACTCCCAGCTCTCCGCACCGATGCTTTATTGGCTGTATATCATCCCATTTAAGCTGAGAGCAGCAGCCGGCTGCCATTAGGAAGACAATGCAGTCTCCCATAAACACATTACAATCCAAAAACCTCTTATTCTCTCAAGCCATTAAATACACACACACACACACACAGTCAGCATCTCCACTGCATTCATCTGTGCTGCAAAACTTTCTAGTTCCGCCATTACTGTCTGGCATGAAGTATTCTGAATGAGAGATGCTAATTAATCTACAGATAATACTTAATCACAATGTTCTACTAGGCTGAAACCATTGCTTATGTTTTTGTTGAAATTACACAAATAATGACTGAATTTCCTGAAAAGAGCACTTGAACAGAAAGTGAAGCGCGAGAATTGAAAAGCTTACATTTATTTAGTTATCTCTACTTCTGAATTTTAATAATAAATGTTATTATAAAAACAAAAATAGTATTAAATAATAATTGTTCTACATGCAGTTTAATATTATATCATTAATGTTAATTTCAAAATCATTTATATATATTAATATATACATACATATTTTAATATGTATTTTATTAGAACTTATACATATCGCATATCTTTTAAACTAGTTAATTAATATTTAGTCACAACAATGCACAGTTTAATTATTAAGCATTTATTGATTAGAATTTATTCATTATAACATAATAATTTTTAAAAATAAATAAAATAAGAAAAGTAATAATAGGGAACTGATTGATATAAAATGTTTTTTTTTCTTTCCATTATTTCATATATTATTCACTCTCACAAACAGGGGACAGCAGGGAAGCCGGGACCCCGAGGACAGAGAGGACCTACGGTAAGACAACAAAGTTAGGACAAAAACAAACAATACGTACCCTTTTGTGATCAGTGTAGGACTTATTTCACTCACTGCTTTCTCATACTTCTTGTGATCTTTTCTGTAGGGACCCCGTGGTGAAAGAGGGCCGAGGGGACCAACTGGGAAAGCAGGACCAAAGGTGAGGCTGTCCTTTTTAACCACTATTTTGTATTTGTGAAATTCTATAATTAAATGAGATGATGCTGTATTGAGGCAAAGCCCTTTTCAGGGGTCTTCTGCCTTAGTAAATAAATAATGTAACATCCAAATGTAAAAACACAAAGAAAATCGGATCATGCATGCATTCAAGCATGCATAAAACAAGTGTTTGGCACATAAAAATGTAATCAGGAAAAGCACCCCACACCCCGACTGACTGAAAGAAAACATCTCTGGCTTCAGTAGATTTTAAACCTCTTTCATCATTTGTGGTGCTCTGAAAGCTAAACGTGTTGACAGGGGCAAATGGCGCTCCTATTACATTTCAAAACGCGAGGTTTGTCTCCACGGCTCAGCTGGAACTAATTCAAATGCAACAGGGATTTTAGCGATCTGCATATCCTCTATCAGTCGAACAAATCTTTAATGGCACTCATTACCTCTGGCAATAAGCATAAGTCTTACATTATCAATAATTAATCCCATTTGCATGGACATTTATACAAACATTCTGAAATATTAAAACGTTCTGTTTAATTAGCCTTTTCTCATTTGCTTCTCCTCCCCACCTTCACAGGGCAACTCAGGAAGCGACGGCCCCCCAGGACCACCCGGTGAACGGGTACAGTATAAATAGTAATTGAATCCTTCCAAAGTATCGATTATTGCTTCAGAGAGAGATTGAACGCTTGTTTTTTTCCCCTGCTTTACAGGGTCCGTTAGGCGCAGCGGGACCTACTGGATTCCCCGGCCCTAAGGGTCCACCGGTAAGTGACGTTAACACTGTAGAAATAACTATAGAAATCCCTCTTTCATCCAATCATCTGTCCTGATTCTCTCCCTCTCTCTCGTTTTCAGGGTCCTCCCGGAAAGGACGGGCTGCCCGGACACCCTGGCCAGAGAGGAGAGACTGTGAGTGGCATCTGATATGACCACACACACACTTTCATTCACATACTTATGGCAATAAAATGTATTTTCTTCTGACAGGGTTTCCAAGGTAAAACCGGACCTCCCGGACCCCCAGGTGTAGTCGGACCTCAGGTAAGTGGAACACAGAATGCTGAAGTTCAAATTTTCGAAATGATTCTAGAATTACACAATCAACAGTGCCTTTAATAAGATTTCAATAAAATGGGTTAGTAAAATGGGTGAAAAAGGGTGAATCTCATTATATGTCATAAAATATTTGGCCCTTAAAAAAAAAAAAAAAAAAAAAAAAAATATATATATATATATATAGAAGGGAAAATAATAAAGAATTTTGAAGATCAGAAAAAGAATGAATATTAAGAAAAAAATTGTTTTTCTAATTTGAATCTCCATTCTCTATTTGTTTCATTAATATTAAATTCTCCAGAGGATTTTAAGTACTGTAATTGTATTTTACATAGATTTTAAAAAATAATTTTTGTATAATCATACAAAGGATGGAAGAAAGGACAAGCGGTCATGAAACATAATATCATGCACAATATCAAGAAAAAGACATAATCAAAATAAAAATTTTTCTTTAGCTAAATTTTAAAATTTAAATTTTTTGGATGAAATATATTAGAAATGTAGCCTTTAAATAAATAACGAAATAACTATGTTAAGCGAATATAAACTTTACTAAAACTCAGACGGTGTTGTTATTTTTAACTAAAACTATTAAAATAATTTTGATAATTTAAATAAAGTTGAAATTAAATAAAATATAAATATTAAATGAAAAAATTTTTACTTGAAAGGAAATAACTGAAATAAATGTTTAAGCTGAATTATTAAAATGTCTAAAACTGAAATAAAAATGACTTAATGACATAACAAAAGCACATAAACACTTAATCAAATTACTAAAACTTGAAAAAAAATGGAAAACTTGAAATATGAAAATAATAAAATAAAAGGGCTGCATCTACCTTCCGCAGAAGAATAACACATTATAAAGCATTTCGCTTAGAAAACAGCATGCCCCACACACCAATCTGTTTTTCCAGCATGGGTACCACAGGCTGAGGCCAGAGACATGTGCTACATATTCATGAGGCTGTCACCAGCCATCACTCGCTCATTAGATTATCTTAAAGGTGTCCTAAGGTTGTCACTGGGGAATCATAATGACTCCATTAGGTTACATATGGGCCGTTTGTTGGCCTGTCTGTGCTTTGTCTCCTGACATGCTTTTGTTTATGCGGTTAGATGTTGGCGCTGACTGGCTAATGAATTATTCATAAGCAATCATGATATTCTACTTTTTATGCAAATGTTGAGGTGGGCACAGGTTTCAACAATGCCAGGCACAAACATATGAATGTTCAAGTACACATGCTCTGCCATGCAAATGGATGCATATAATCTGATTTTTGCATAATTTGCATATCCACTGATCTTTTTGAAACACCTGTAGCATCTTTATTAATGTATGTTTTCCAGGCTTTTTGATCACTTTCTTTGATTATACTGTACAAACACACTTTTGAACTATGAAAGAACTTGGAGTACAACCGTTCTTTGTGTTCCAGATGCATCGATTAAAAATGGACTTTTAAATATGACTTCGTCATAATGAATCATTTGTTTTGCTCTAGATTTAAAATGTTATCGTTTGAATTAGTCATATTTTGTTGAAATAGCAATGTAAATAAATTAATTGTGCAAACTCTGCAAATTGCTTTGCTGAGGTGAATTAAACTTGATTCTGCAAATCAAATTTGAATTGAATTGATTCACTGACGAATCGTCAATTAAATTAATTCAGTGCCAACCCAAAGATTAATCGACCCCACTAAATAAAATATATAATATACATTTTTATATGAAATATTGTATTTAAATATTAAGTAACTATATTAAATATTAATGTAAATTTTTAGATTCATTATTATTACTCTTAAAATAAAATGTGGAAAAATTCGTAATAATAAAGCAAAAGTCAAATAATAAGTAGGTGTGTCCTAAATGTTTGACTATGTATTTGTAAATGAAAACTTATTATAGGTTTATCATTTAATGGTTTTATTTTCACATTGTTCCTCTCTCTTTTCATGCATCTTGACACCCATTTTTAAATTGTTTAGATTTTAAGATGCTCTTATAAGAAATATAATATACATTCATATTTATTTCTGCATTAAAAACCATAGCTCATTTTTCATTTCGATTTAAAATGTTATCATTTGAATTAATAATAATTTGTTAAAGTAGCAATAAATAAATAAATCATGTTGAAAACTCTTTTGCTTTAAGGTGAATTTCCAAATCTCTTTTGAATTAATTCATTAGGAATCGTTAATTGAACTGATTCACTGTCGACTAGGGCTGTCAATTTTTTTTCCGAATTTCGAATATTTGTCAAATTTAAAATAAAAATCCACATTCGAATGCAAAAACGTTGCATTCAAATTTAAGGTCTGCGTTAAGGAGGCAGCCTTATCAGTGGCGCACGAGATGCGATGGCGATGTAAGTGTCGTTGCATTATAATGTTTGTGTTAGCCTATCCAGTTGAAGCCACTAGATGTGGCACTGCTGCGTTGTTCATTCAAAATATTGCGGGGAAAGAGAACATCAACGCGGAGAAGATCTTGTTTACATTTACGGCTGAAACCAAGCTGTTCACACAGAACACATATTTTGTGCACTAAAATTAATGCATGGTTTTTTTTAACTTTGAAACAAAAAACCTATATCGAGACTTTATGGGGTTTCTCCCATCCAACTGCATCTGATGTTTTTAAATGAGAAATGTACTCTGTGTGATTGGCTTTCCGCCCTTTGTATTAAGCTATGCATACATACATGATGCTGTTTTGTTTATAGTTGTTTAAGCAACTTAATTAATTATAATTGGTTTATAAACATGATTTTAAACATTATGCACTTTTTTCACAGATAGTCATTTTGTCTTATGCTTTGAATAAACGTGCATTAGTAATATTTTGCTCGATGTGCCCTCTTGTGGCCTCAGGAGAGAAGCCAAATGTTTTTCTTCACCCTAACTGAAATTATGCGTTTTAAATTCGAATATAATTCAAATTTTTTATAATATTTAAGTACAAAATTCAAATTTTTTTTTTCAGCCATTTTGACAGCCCTACTGTCGACCCAAAGATTCATTTACCCCACTACCTTACCCATAATCCATCTCTCTTTCTGTTCAGGGACCAACAGGTGAGACAGGACCAATGGGAGAGCGAGGCCACCCTGGACCCCCAGGACCACCCGGTGAACAGGGTCTACCTGGATCTGCTGGAAAAGAGGGAGCAAAGGTGCAAACAAATTCAGGCCATACACATGTCAACATTTACACACAATAAAGTTACATATACACAGTCCCAAATCCAGTATCTATCTGTCAAAACCGGTTTTCATCATATCTGGTCTTTATAGGGAGATCCAGGTCCTGCAGGACCCTCAGGTAAAGATGGACCTCCAGGACTAAGAGGCTTCCCAGGCGAGAGAGGCTTACCAGGACCTGTGGTGAGTCTCACGAATGAAACATGCCTAACCATAATTATTCAACTTTGTGTAACTCGCCCGTAAATTCTGCACAGGCGAGCATCTCTCTTTTCATGCTTTGAGCTTTTTAGTTTGTTGTTCAGTATAAATAGTACATCCCCGTGTCACCTCTACCCATCAAACGTGTCGTGCAGCAGCACATGGATGTGTTTGTGTACGTTCAGCAGTTTTATGTGTCTCTCTGCAGGGATCAGCAGGTTTGAAAGGGAATGAAGGACCTCCAGGGCCACCTGGACCCGCTGTAAGTAGACATGCTCCCTCTACTTGCCTATCTTTTCTCCAACTGCTTTTTTTTTTTTGCTTGTTTACCTTGTTTTCTCTTTCTCCTTTCTCCTTTTGCTCCACACACTGGGTTTCGGGGGATGGAAGGGGGAGTGAGTACAGTGATTCAGTTTGTATGACATGGATGATTTACAGTGTATATATACAGTACCAGTCAAACATTAGGACTTACTTGATTGAATTTATTAGTTTTGTATACTATTTAATTCATGTTTTAGATTGAAGGTGCAGAAAGCATCACCCTACACTAATGTTCAAAAGTTTGAGGTCAGTAAGAAAATAATACTTTTGCAACAATAAGGATGCATTAAATACATCAAAAGTGACAGATTTCAAATAATCATTGCTTTTTAAACTTTCTATTCATAAAATAATTGTTAAAGAAATGTATTACAACAGAAAACTGTTAGTGTTATGTATTATATTACTGTTCCTTTACTGTCTTTTATCAATAAATAAAGCCTGGTGAGCAATGTCTCTTCAAAAATATTGTACAACTCTTACTAACTTAAACTTCTGATTGGCAGTGTACTGTGCACATCTTTAACGTGTCCCTTTTAATGAGGTTGGTTGAAAGAAGTTGCTCAAATATGAATATTTATATTCAATATTGTATTTAAATATGAAATACTATATTACATTTTTTATATGTAATCATAAAGATATTTTCATATTTACTATTAAAATAAAACTGTAATTAAAAAAGTCAAATAATAAGTAGTTGTGTCCAAATGTTTGACATGCACATTTATAAATGATAGATGATTAAGTATGATCAAATCTATTCCTCTTTTCTCTCTCTTTTCATGCAGACTTGACACCAGGATTGTGAATATTCAGATTTACTGATATCTTATATAATGTCGCAATATGCATAGTTACATAATCAATATCTTGAAAACAGCATTCATATCATATATGCACACAATCATATATGCATGCCAGCTGTCAACACCTGATTATTTTTTTTCAAGAACAAATGCATAATTAATCAAACAGATCATCAAGTGTTCAGTAGCAAATGGAAGTTGTTGCAAGTAAATCAGTTATGGAATTTCATATTCACATATTCATAGGGCTCTCCTGGTGAACGTGGTGCTGCTGGCCCAGCTGGACCTACTGGCCTCCCAGGCCGACCCGGACCTCAAGGACCCCCGGGCCCAGCTGGAGAGAAAGGTGGACCTGTGAGTACTTCCTCAAACATGCTCCATCTTCATTTCTGAGCCCTGCTTAGCTCCATATGATTAAATATACAACTATAACCTCTCATATTAGGGCGAGAAAGGACCTCAAGGCCCAGCCGGTAGAGATGGTATTCAGGGACCTGTGGGACTTCCAGGCCCAGCCGGACCCATCGGATCCCCAGGAGAGGATGGTGATAAGGTACAGAAGAAAAAGAAGTGGTAGAAGAAGGTTTGAGAAGTGAAATTAATGAATTTAGGACAGAGATGTGACATGTAATTGATGATCATGGTTGAATCTGGTGGGTTTGCAAGATGATTAGATCAGGATGAAGAGAAGTGAAGGTCACATCACACACACACACACACACCCCAAGATCAAACCGCTCAGCTGTCCCTGATCAATATTTTTCTCTTGAGGAATGGATGGTGGTTCGATATTTTGCTCTTGCATGCAATTAAAAAAAAAGAAAAAAGTTAAATGAAGCTTTGATAATACAGGAACCTTAATGAAGTCACGGCTGCATTTACAGTATGTGCTCAAAAATACAGTAAAATCAGTAATATTGTGAGATATTATTACAATTTAAAATAAATGTTTTCTATTATAATATATTTTAAAACGTAATTTATTAATCATTATGATAGTTTTTATGTCAAATTTGTAATGCAATAATGCTGTTCTTTTGACTGTATTCAACTGTTTTCAACATCGATAATAATGAGAAATTTTTCTTGAGCAGCAAATCGGCATATTAGAATTATTTCTAAAGGATCACATGACACTGAAGACTGATGTATTGGCTTTTGAAAAATCAGCTTTGCCATCACAGGAATATATTTCATTTTAAAATATATTACAATAGAATGTATTATTTTCCAAATTGTAATCATTTTCCACTATTACTGTTTTTACTGTATTTGTATCATGAATGCAGCTAGCTCTAGTGAGTATAAGAGACTTGTAAAAAACTGGGGGGGGGAACAGACTTTACACACCACAAACTTTTGAAGGGAAAGTAAGATATAAGCAAACAAACAAAAGGTTCAAAGTAATATCATGAGGACATTCTTCTAAAACTCTTTAAATAAAAAATCTGAGAATAAACTGTACTAAAACAATGACGGGGAGGCGTTTAATGTCATAATTCTGTGACTTTATTCTAGTAATTTTCACTTTATTCACAAAATATGCCTTCAACATTGTAATGTTAAAAATCCTTCCTTGAGGTTTCTATTGAAGTCTCTATTAAATCCTCATTAATAGAAAAAGCATAAAAAGATATTTTAATCAAGATCATCATGTGAATATTTTATAAGTGCTAGTCTAAATTTTCTGGTTCCAGGCCTTCATGGTTCAATAGTTATTCTGCTGCCAGAAGAGCACTGGCATGGTGTATCATCACCAACACATACCAGCCTCCTCAGCTGGCATCTCGCCCAGCACTGAAGTGTTTCGAGGAATGGATGGTGGGGGTGTGATGAAACAGGATGGGTACACATTTTCCCCTTCACTTGCCAAAGTGGGGTTAATGCCCACAAAGGACAGAGTTGTGTTGCTTGTGTATATATGTAATTTGAAATTAATCCTTTGAACTCTAATACAATGAGCTAAATAAAGACCGCACAAGTGTTTGCAAATCAAATAAACCAAATAAAAAAAAAAATTTTCTAACCTAAGGATTTAAATCTAACCTAGCATAATCAAAATTAAAATCAAAATAACATCTTCGGTGTGCTACCAACATGCCCCACCATAACTACACTAACTAAACAAACCAAAACTTACATTGGGTGGCAACACTACTAAGCTAATGAACTAATACATAAAAAAGATACGTGGAGTGAAATGTATGTCACGTAACATCTAAACTCTCTCTTCAAAGTCTTACCAGAGCGGGTGAATAAAGAGCACGGACACGTACACCACGCTCAACTCAAACATATCAGATGGTAACACTCGCCAATATCTGGAAACATCAGTTCAGACAGTATAATCAGCAGGACACCAGCTTGATTACAGAGCCATGAACCAAAAACATATATGAAAATGGTAAAATAGACAAAATGTTTGGGGTCAGTAAGATTTTAATTTTTTAATCAATGAATACTTTTATTCAGCAAAAACACATTCAATTTATCAAAATTGATCGTTAGCAGCACAACTGTTCTACATTGATGGTTATAATTAAGCAGCAAATCAGGATATTAGAATGATCTCTGAAGGATCAAGAGACACTGAAGACTGGAGTAATAGCTTCTGAAAATTCAGCTTTGCCATCAAAGAAATAAATTACATTTCAAAATATATTAAAATAGAAAACGTTAGCTTAAATTGCAATATAGTGTAATATATTTGTGTTTTTCACAAGATTGCTGTTTCCTTAAATAAGTGCAGCCTTGGTGAGCAGCATAAGAGACTGCTTTCAAAATCTTACTGACCCAAAACCCCTTGAACAGTAGTGTACTGGAATTCTTTAGTTAATCCTTCTTGTGTTATGTGTTTCTGTAGAGCTGATGGCCGAGGCGCGTGTCATGGATCAGATGAGCAGTGGGGACAGCTCCTCAGATTCCCACAGTTCCTCATCCTCCAGTAGCGGGGACAGCTCCAGCAGCAGTGACTCAGAGGATCGCCCCCCACATAATTTGGCCCCAGCTCCCCCCCAGAGCACCTCTGCTCTCAACACATCTCAAAGCCGTGTGGAGGAGAGCAGCGGGCATTTAATGAACACACTTAGTGAGTTTCAGGGCATCTGGGTGATTTTGGTTGGTCTATCACTCTCTTTTGTGTGTCTAATATGCTCATGTTTTGATTCATTTCAGAAAATGATCTCCAGTTGAGTGAGTCTGGGAGTGAAAGTGACGATGACTAACTGCAAAGACGTGTGGGACACCTGATGCTGAAAGAGGGTCAGGTGTTCAGGAAGTGTTTTCACTAGTTAACTTTGTGATACCTGAATCCAAATCCCTGTCAACTTCTCAGTTAGGAAATCTTTTTTTTCCCCCCAGTAATACTTGGATCAGCAAAAGCTGTGCAATTGGACACATTGCTGGGGGGGGTTTCTGTATTGGTAAATTAAGAAAAAGTATTTATTTTGTTGAGAATGCTACTGCATAGATGTTAGTTTTATAGGAATGTCCTATAATTGCTTCCTCAGAGGTTATAGAAATATATCTGTTTGTGAAATAACTGTTTAGAAAGGTCACCATGGTCTTCTTATAATATATACATCTTTTTTTTTTTTTTGAGGCTTAAAATACTCAAGCACAAGTGATTCAGCAGCATATTATAAGGAGTCTTAAGGAGCACCAGTAAATTAAGGTGCCAAGCTCAATCTCAGATATTTACACATTACCCGACCTGCAATACTTGAATTTGTCTCTCTTTTGATAATTCTGAGACATTTGCTTATAACAAACTGTGCCTTGTATATAAGGTGTATTTGACTATCCATCCCATTCTCTTGCATTTAAGTATACCCTTTTTTTATTGCATAAAAATATATCCATTTAGAGGTAGAAGTCTCTGTGTTGTGTGTGTCTCACTGTATGCCTCTGGAAGGCCCAAAATCAACACTCTCACTCTTAAAGGATGTCCTTAGCCAGTTCTTCTTGAGCACTAATTGCAAAATATGATGTGCCATTCAGTGTAATGTAGCAGGGTTGACTGGTGTGGTAAATGTAGTTCTGTGGGAAGTGTTTGATCATTAAAATTGTGTGTAGACTAAAAAGATTTCTTTTGTGATATTTGTTTGTTGATCATTTTATTGTCTTCATATAGCAGAATATCATTTTCAGCATCTGAGCTGCAAAGTTTAACTGAGCTTCATGTTATAGACCGATTAATTTGATCAAATCTTATCGAGTAATTGTGAGATAGGAATTGTTGCTCTAATTATGTTGAGGGTTTCAACATAAATCTTTTTGAACGTTATGCAGTGGCTCATGAGACATGCATCTTTTAGATGAAGAGAGACTGTTTGGAGGCACAAACTTTAAAACATGCATTGGTTTGTTTCTGAAACAAAGATGTTGAAATAATGTTCCCTCTATGACCCTGAGCAAGTGTGCATGTACATTTTTTATTTATTTTTTTGCGTATACTGTAACAGTGTCTCTGTGCTATGCATGGTGATTTTCATAGCCTTTTCCCATGAAACACTGTCAGATGTTTATAA
>JADLZN010007231.1:0-25015 GCA_018155175.1 Sinocyclocheilus anophthalmus
CCATCACCGTTTTTGTCAAATGTCCGAAAGGCATGCTGGGCAAATTTTGAAGCATCGCCATAAGGAAAGAACTGAAAGACACAAAACAGATTCAGCAACTGGCTTTCAGTACACTTTTTAGTAACAACTAGATTGGTCTACTTAAAGGGATAGTTCACGAGGTGATTCCAGGTCGTGGGTTTACCTAAAAATGAAAATTTGCTGAAAATGTGTTCACCCTCAGGCCATACAAGATGTAGGTTGACTTTTTTCTTCAGTAGAACAAACCAGATTCTTACACAAACTTGCAGTCTGTCAGTCTTATAATTGAGGTGAATGGGAATCACGGCTTTTTGATCGCAGACTTTAAGTGCATTACCGCCACCCCATGAAAGGCTAACACGTAGTGGGGTGGACCAGGGACACTCCTAATTGAGATTGTATATTAGAGGGGTCATTGAGAGATAGGTGGCGGTAATGCACTTATAAGTGCGATCCACCGTAAAGCAAGAAGAAGAAGAAGAAGCCGTTCCAGGCGCCTGCTGTTGAGAACGCGCTCAGGAGGACGCGCCACTGCTCAGGACAGTTCGAACAGTTTGGACATTGCGTGAATCAGAGATAAAAAACTATATAAATACTGTTCAGATTCTTGCACAGACCGATCGTTTTGTGTTTTTACACATCAATGTATCATCACGAGCTGCATGGTTTAATTTGGTTTTGTTTGTGTGTTTTTTTTTTACTCTCAAAGCCGTGATTCCCATCCACTTTCATTATATGACTGACAGACTGCAATGGGTTGAGTTAAAAATCTCAGTTTGTGTTACTGTTCTATTTTTTGGTGAACTATCCCTTTAATGGAATAAATTCGGCCCCAAAATTATAATTCTGTCATCACTGACCTACTAACGCTCGACAAAAAATAAATATGTAAACTTATTATTTATTTATTTCAATATTTTGCCTAAAGGTTCAATAAACTGTTCAATTAAAATATAGATTTTCAGAATATTATTTCATATGTCAGGCTTTACAGGGTTAAAGAAGACTTGGAATATAGCACACAAGTCATATGGGCCATTTGTATAATATTTTTATGGTGATTTCTCATTATTTTTTAAGCTTTACAGTCCCTGGTCACAATATGATCTCATTTTATGGAAAATATAAAGGTCAATATTCTGCTTAACATCTTTTGTGTTCCACATAAGGGTTTGGAACAGCATGACAGACTTTTCCTATTTGGGTGAACTAAAGCCTTGACATTATTTTTCATTATGTTTTTAATCTCCATCACGTACCTCAGGGTCACACTGATAGAGTAGGTATATCTAATGTATAAAGCATCCCTTTGACTTCCCTCACCTTGACATAGAGTTGCTGGAACTCTTCCAGATTGAGGATGCCAGATGGACAGTCCTTCAGGAATCCCTTGTACCACTGCTTCAGCTCAACTTCGTTGAACTCTGTACTCTTGGTCAAGTCATCTAGCACCTCAGGAGCAAGCTTGCTGTTGTGTTTCCCCATCTTTCTACACCTCTCTGTGGACAAGGTGGGCAAATAGCCATTAAAATACATTCATGCTTTATAGATTAGCAGCAGCAATCAAAAACAGAACTGTATTATGGACAGCAGGTCTCTTGACAAGATTAATGTGAAGCAGTAATGCAATATAACTGCAGCCGTGAATTGCACCATTTCACACATTTCTCATTACTTCTGCCTCAAGTATCGGAAACATCAAGAGTATAAAGCAAGACTGTATCATTAACAAAAACTATTATCATTAACAAAGATGTTTGTTAATTAAAATGGTATCGCATGGTCCCTCAAGTCAAGTTCCCATTCATTTTCTCCATAGAGAAATAGATAAAACTTTCAAAACAGACTTAACATTGAGCTCCGAGGTTAATAATCAATGGTGTTTCTGTTTAAGCCAACAGTCAGTGTTATTTCACCATTTTTGTTTAATTGTAAGTAAATTCATGTGAAGAACTACATGACCATGAATCCTGAAGAAAAAATTCCTAACTTTTTGAAAATAAAATGTCAAATATAGTTGAAATAATGTTCCATCATCATTCAATGTTGTTATCATATGTTCATGTAAAAATGAAACAACATTAAAGATTTTTTTAATCCCTATGGAGCAAATGAATCACTCTGTTCAACCATCAACCATCAGACTGACATTAACAACCAATCAAACATAAAACAACCAATCAGTGAGTGGCAATCACAGCATGAATATTAAAACAAATGCTAAACTATTTCTAACCTAACAGTTAAAATATATGAACAAGTGAAACAAACTAAAACTAATCTGAAACTTGAAATCATTATATAAAACAAAAATAAAAACAAGTAATTGTTTTCAACACTATCCACCTTATTTTAATGCAAGACTTCCAATGTCATTCACTTCCAGTTATCTCATGTGCAAAATTATGCTGCTTGATGTTGCAAACTGTTATTTCTTATCATATTATTTTAATGCTGGTTGCTGTGCAAATAGTTGAACCATTTACTGTACTTGTAATTTGTAGTTATTCGACCGTACAGTGCGTACTTGAAGTCTGAAGTCTTGTACATTTCACACAAATATCTTTGCCTTCATATTGCAAACTAAGGTCCGGATAATACGCGCGGTGTTAAACTAAGAGATTGATGTTCCTATTCTGTTAGCAGCTGTGCCTGCTATTCTTTTGGGGTTTTACTTTGTCGTGACATTATGGCTTATAACATGTCTGCCTCTGGCAGAATCTGAGATATATTAAACCAAATCCAAATTGCCCTGGGCTTTGAAAATGGATATATTTGGGTGCACAAATGACAAATGAGGCTCTGTGTTAATGAGTCATTATCTCCGCTCTCGGATTATTAAAGTTCATTAAATATTGAACAGGTCTAAATAGTTGACGAGGGGCACATGGCGACGGAATACAGCAGCAGTAGCTTTGCAGAGGAACTCATCTGAGACATTCTGAGACACGGTCGCCCACGGCACTATTTTCTCCCCCTGACGGAAGGTCATTTTAGTGGGATCATGATGACTAATCAGAGGTGAGCATTCATCTCCTCTCATCTTCTCTTGCTCTATTTCACTCCCTCTCTTTCACTGACCTTTTTTGGAATTCTGTGGTCAGGTGGCTTTTGCTAATCTTGGCATCTTTCTGATTAGTTAACTTTAGACAGGGGGGTTTAATTAAAGATCTAAGTGGTTAATGAACTATATGGCAGACAATATTCACCTCAAGGCTCTGGAAAGCTGATACTTTGGGGCTGGTGAGACAATACACTATTGTTTTCAATCAGAAAGGCTTCCATCAAACACTGCAAGCACTCATGCCCACAGGCCGACCTTTGTTAACTTGTTTATAATAAGTGACTGCTCAAAGAGCCGGCGTGCAAGAGGAAACAAAATCTGTCAATCATAACTCCAGATCCCTCCATGAAACTGCAAAGGAAATGAAGAACGGCTCAAATTGGAAAGCAATGTCGGTGGAGAGGCTTATGAAAGTTAATCTACACTCATATTGCTTTGGAACCTGTGAGTGATTTGTGTGGTTACCTGGGAGTTGTAATATGTCGAAGTTAAAAACACTGCAAATTTTTTTTGGAAATGGCCAAATTTCACAGGGGGGACTCTAGCTTGGGGAGCTAGATACATTTCGGATGTATTTAATTATAAAACCCTTTATAATCGATAATAACATTAAACTTATTTCATATTTTCTCTAAACCTTCTTGGATATCAAGACAGGCACCCTGCAATTCTGGCCAAATTAAAGATAACATTGTGTGTGAATTTGCACATTATAATGTAAGCATCATGAATGATCCCTTGTGTTTAATAAAAAAAAAATTTAATGAAAGAATGATTTCATAAAAAATTAGAATGATTAGTAATTGTCTCTAATTGGCCTGATTAGCTAAGCCCGCAAAACACTTCTTATTTACTGGTACAGTATTGTATTTGTAGACTATATTGAATAGTTTACACTTTGCATAAACATTTGCCATTACCTTTTAAAAGATAACATCACATTCTTCAGGACTCTACACTTAAATTTCTTTAATAGGCGCACTGTGCTCCTAATTTAAAAATTTAGGAGCACCTTCTGATCAATGACAGAAAGTAACCTTCCCATTATGAGGCGATATTTGACTCTTTAAAGTGTAAAGTTTACCATCGTAATGAAAGTTTTTTTTTCTAACTTTAATAAATGTATGTCATCTTTTGTATAAAAAAATTATATTTATAAACTTTTATCAAAAATTTTAATTAAACAATAAATTCAATTAAAATAATAAAATACAATCAGGAAGAATAAGTTACTAGTCAAATGAAACCAGCATCAAGAGTCATGTTTCACGAGGAGGGCACAGAACACAAATGAAGGAAAACATAACGATTTTTCTTTATTTACAGACTGTTAAACGAGACTCAGAGGTGGATGTTGTCACGCAACCACTGTGAGGCTTTAGAGGGGGCGTTCCTGTGTTTTGTGTTCCTGCCTGTTCTGGTCATGGACTCCATGGACATTTCCCATCATGCTCTGTTTTCATTAGTGTCTACCTGGTTCAGCTGTGTTCCATTTCCTGTTTGGTCCTGTGTTTGTGTATATTAAGCCCTGGTCTGCTATTGTCGGGGTGAGTTGTTAATAAGTGTTACCTCCTTGTGGTTCCATCATGTATTTTGGATGCTTATTTCTGTGGATTATCATTAAAGGATCTTGAAATGCATTTGGACCCGCTGCCTGTTGCCTACTTGTGTTCAATCGTAACAGAACAACTCACCACAACAAGGGATCCAGCAGTTTTTTATCATGCGCCCACGTCAAGGTACTCGTTGTGACCCTTTAAAGAAACTTTGTTCCATTTATCAAAGGGGATGTAATATTGAGGCTTATGTGGAGGAGTTTCTTTCGTATTGCCACCTTGTACCTGGTGATGATGCATTGCTGAGGGACTGTTTTTGGAGTGGGCTTGACCTGGATATCAGCCTCAACTTGCCTGATGAGGATCCATGTTGGTCCCTGGCGCAATATATTGACTTTGTTTTATTGTTTTGTGGATCTGAGTTCACTGTGGGGGAAGTGGAAGAGGAAGTCTCCCCTAAACATTTCTTTTGGGGGAGGGAGTAGGCCGTGGGCTCCAGTGGCCACTGAGTCCAGCAGACCAGGATTGCCATCATGCCACACACTGATGATTGCAAGTCCAGTGTTCGTCACCACTCCCATGCCACAGCCAGAGCCAATTCCCAAGATGGCTGCCATGTTCCAGTCAGAGTCAGCACACAAGATGTCTGCCATGTTACAGCCAGAGTCAACTCCCAATATAGCCGCCAGGCCACAGCCGGAGCCACCACGTGTCAGAGCTGCTTCACCTGATCGGCCAGAGTTGCCGCTTCACCTGTCCGGTTCGCCACACCAGTGCCTCCAGCCATTAACTCTTTCTATCTGTCCCCGCCACTGCAAGTCTGTCCTTCACTGCCATCCATGTGACGTATCACTCAGACGTCTCGTCGCGTGCATGCATGGCACAGCTCTACAATATGCGGTCCCGAGTCCTTCTTTCCACTCTTTCCGTATCGCTGTCCAGGTTGTCAGCCCTCTGTAGACAGTATCAGTCTTTCTCTGTGCTAATTGAGCTGACTTCTCTCGGTGCTTAACACGCGACCCACCTATTGAGGCTATGTGTGACGAGAGCACTGGCATTCCAGGCCGTCAAAGGGGAGGTTATAGGGTTGGTTGCCTTTCTCTGTACACGCCTAGTTCAAGTCTCTGATCCTAAGCCAAGTCCAGTCCAAGAATCCATTCTGGAGCCAAGCCTAGTTCAAGTCTCTGATCCTAAGCCAAGTCCAGTTCAAGAATCCGTTCCCGAGCCAAGCCCAGTTCAAGTCTCTGGTTCTAAGTCTAGTCCAGTAAAAGAATTTCTTCCGGAACTTTTTCTGGTCCTGAGCCAAGTTCAGTCCAAGACTTTGTTTCCGAACCAGGTCCGGTCGCTGAACCCAATCCAGACCCAGTTCCTCTCTGGCCGGCGATCCAGCCGGACCCACCTAAGCCATCATGTGCTCCACCAGCTCTGCCCAGACCGTCATCTGTCTCATCTGCGCTACCTTCTGGTCAAGCAGCTCCATCAGGTTTACTTTTGGCCTCAATCTGGTCTCTGCCCTCCGTTTCACTGACTCCACCGTGGCCACCGCCTTCAATTCAATCAGTTCCCCCTCTGGCTTTAATCTGGTCTCTGCCCTCTGTTTCACTGACTCCACCATGGTCGCCGCCTTCAGTTCAATCAGTTCCACCTCTGGCTTTAATCTGGTCTCTGCCCTCTGTTTCACTGACTCCACCGTGGCCACCGCCTTCAGTTCAATCAGCTCCACCTCTGGCTTTAATCTGGTCTCTGTCCTTTGTTCTGCGGAATCATCCGTGGTCTTCACCCTCTGTTTCGCCTCTGCCTCCCGTACCTCTCCACGGTCCTGGCCCTCCTTCCCTCCCCGTGTCCGCCTCTGTACCACCACCCTCCTGGACTTTGACAGTGTAGGGCGTCTGGAATCCGCCCTTAGAGGGGGGGGGGCATATGCCACACCCGTTTGCCTGCACCACTGTGAGGCTTCCTGTGTTTTGTGTTCCTGCCTGTTCTGGTCATGGACTCCATTTCCCATCATGCTGCGTTTTCATTAGTGTCTTCCTGGTTCAGCTGTGTTCCAGTTCCTGTTTGGTCCTGTGTTTGTGTATATTAAACCCTGGGCTGCGTTTCAGCCCGACATAACAGTGCAAAAAGTTTTTTTAAACGACAAGACTTGTCATGCGTTGAATCACTTGTTTCTGATGACGCAAGAGGTGCAAACATGGCAGCAGAGAAGGCCCGTTCTTTGTGTTCTTTGGGAAGAATACATGCTGAGCCTGATGAATATCGTATAAAATGGTTTCATACGGCAAATAACGCTCGATGTCTACAGTCCTGCCTTGCCTATCCAGAATAGAAAAGAGAACACCCATCGACGTGAAGGGATTTGGGGAACTGTGTTCCGATTATTGTGATCCACATTGGCCTCGCATTCAGGAGGTAAATACAAACATGGCAGGTGATAGAGAATCCACTTCTTACCTCTCTCAGACGCTGTAGTACAGACTCTATATGACCTTATCACCTATTTATTTGTAAGTATTAGGCTTACATTATTGTTGATCACTGTATGAATACTGGACATATGCTATTTGTAATTTCACCAAACATATATAGATACATAGGACTATATAGAAAGTTTTGAAAGTGTGTCACTCCACAAGCATCAAAAGATACCCCATGTAAGTAATAAGTCTGTTACCTCTAAGCATGTCTAGCACATCTTGCCTTAAGAAGTAGGGACCCAAAGACCGTGCTGCATATAACTTACATGAAGAGGTGAAGACACAGTTCCAGGGATATACGGGTTCTCTGAGGATTGCACTTCCCGTGCCTGTACATGGACTAAACATTGCAGGAACAAGTGTACTACTCCGTTGAGTGATGTTGACCTGGTCAAGGACGACTGCGTGCAGAGCTGCCTCCTATGTAATACCGTGCGTGGTTGATAATACATTGTCTGTGAGGGGCTGACATTTGGGGTGACAACCCACAACAAGAGAAAAGGATCTAATCCCCTGTTGCACACCGTTTCCAGATCAACATGTAATTCAAACGGAAACTGTATCAAAACATTCGCCCGGTTGGAGCTTGAACTTGCCCCAGGGCGGCTAGTGTCGGTGATTGGTGATAACTTTTTACCTCCTTGTGGTTCACACATGTATTTTGGGATTGCTAGGTTCTGTAGAGATACGCATTAATTGGATCTACGGAACTGCATTCTGGACCCGCGGCTGGCCACTTGGTTCCTCGTAACAGATGTATTTAAAATTCAGAATGGTTTGAGATTATAGTTTGAAGATAGGCTCTACAGTGTTGAATAACTCAAGGTATCCGTTTAAAAAGGAAAATGAAACACCAAGTGTCACGAACAGTTCAGTCATCGATTCATTCATACGACTTGCACAACAGTTAAGCGAAAGGAAGCTGGTTGACTGTACGATGTCCACATCATGGGACGACATGGTAAAGCCCCTTGCTGGGGGGGGGGGGGGGGGGGGGGGGGGGGGGGGGGGGGGGGGGGGGGGGGGGGGTGAGGCACAGATTTGTTCAAAATGCAGATTCAGTCATAAATGACACACTCGCTTTGTGTGGCGTGGAGATGCGCAGAGGTCGCGCTGGACGTTGTTGGAAATATTTTCATTGATGAATAGAGCAAATCCGAACTTTCGGTTGTGTTTTGGCATCCCATAATCTGTTCTGTGCGGAGCGGACATGCAGCGATAGAGAAGCCTTCAGATATTAGATGTCACAATCACAAAAGACGGCATTGCACAGCTATCCATAGACACAAATATCCTGCTACGGTTTTATTATATATTGCGCTACGTTTATGTGCAGAACTGGGATCACTTTCGTAGTCTTTTTAATGGATAAAATATAGAAATCACTTTGATTTCCAAAAACTAAGCAGTTGGAACTGGAACGCCGTCCCCCCTCGCAATTCACTCCCCGGACTCCGAACCCCCCCAGCAAAACTTTATCTCACTGGTTTTGGCTTGTTGTTTAAGCAAAACATACACTACAGGCCCAGATTGTAGCCAACTAGCAGCATCTGCTCGTCTGTGTCTTTGTGTGTGCACTTGTGAGACACACTGTGACAAATTTTAAACTTAGTGATAATAAATTGTTCAAATCAGTAGGGAAAACTGGGTAAAAATATTAATTTTTCCAATTAATTGTGATCTTCATTTGAACTATCCTGATATCGATTCTTGAAATCACTAGATTGATCTTTACTCTATTTTCAGTAGCTGTCAGTGTGAAAATGTATTTGCTGCACTTACTGTCCTGAAGCTGTCTGGACCCTGTTGTTATTTTTTTTATTTTTTTTATAATCAACAATTATTTTTTTTTTTGTTTTTTTTGTTTTTTTAAGTTAATGGGGATTGGTAGTTCCCTGTATCCATGTTTCCTGTACCATTTTTAGCAGCAAAATATACAATGATGGATGAGTCACCCTTTTGAGTCAGTTCTTTAAATGAATAGTTTGAAGAGAAAAACTCTTTTAAGTGCAAGTGATTGCACCGCGCCTCCATGTTAACTGTCATGCAGTATAAGCGCGCTGCTATTCAGCTTCCACACTCCGCAAAAACACTTGAAAATGTGCACATTTAGTATTGACATTATAGCCTACATGTAATATTGAGCGGCCCCATAATTTTAAGATGGGCTCACCCAAAATTTTAATTCTGGCTGCGCCAATGCAACATTTATGAATAAAATGGACATCATGAATAACGCACAAATCAAATTAAACTGAAATTCAAAAAGGAATTTAATAAAACTAAGAGCTTGTCAACTAATTAAATCAAATTAGAAAATATGGACTGGTCCGTGTTGTTTTAAATTTTTTTATGATTTAGTTTTTTTATTTTAACAATTCAATTTAAATTAGCTGAAATACGCTTATAGATCTATAATATATAATATAATTTGTATATAGATCTATATATGGGTAAAAAAGTTTTAGGGGTTTTACAAATCATTTCAAAAACTCGGGTCTCCTGTGACCATTTTATTTGGATTTCATCTAAGCGCTCCCCTCTTATACCGTCACACTCTACATCACTTTCATGAGAGCAGCAAGTGTGGCACAAGAATACGACGAATAAATCGCCGCTTACGTGTGTTTAGGAAAGGATATGAATGGCAACAGTGATTTCAATTGCTTTGGCTCAACATAGCAAAGTTGGAATTGATTGTTTTGGTGCACTTTTCTCAAAATAAGTCCCATAACGCTCACATGTTCAGTAAGTGGGTGGCAATTAGGAGGCACATGTATATAATTGAATAAATGAAGTCATTATGGTGCTTAAGAGTGATTGGGAAGGAATATGAATGGTAACATAATTTCAGTTGTTTTGGCTCAACATATAGTGAAGTTGGAATTGAATGTTGTGATGCACTTTTATCATTTTCGACTTCCTCTGGAAGTGGTTGAAAGTGGACAATCTCAAAATATTTTAGAACCTATTTACGCCTGTATTAAATGTCATTCACTTTTGATCGGATTGTCGAAAACCCATCTTAACAACAGGTGTAAAAAGGGCCTTTGAGGTCTGGAAGGTGAGGGATGTGTTAAAGAGGGAGAGGGGTTTTTTAAGAGGGCCAGAGACCAGCTGTGTTTGGTGTCCAAGGTGAAGGTTGGACAGAGCAGTCCCATGCTCAGCCATGGACAAGGCCCAATTTAAGAAAAGCAAATGTTGCAGCAAATTGAGCTTCCAAAAGCAACTCAGCTGATAAGAAATATGGGCAGTCTTAAAACGAATGGAAAAAATACAAAGTACACAAAAACCTTTAATCTTCTGATTGGCATGTGTTGAGAATTACTGGTTTAATTGGGTCTTAGAGTTACAATGGAAACTCAGTCTTCTTTTCCCAGTTGTTTGCTGTGGAATAACATTTCTCCTGAGCTTTTGTCTGAGTCAGTTCCTGCTTCATTTGCCACCCAAGGGGACGTTTCTGCTTATCAACGAATGCTGGCTTTTTTGTGTGGCTCCTATAGGATTATGACAGCTGCTTGCGGATTAGTCTAGCAGTGCTGAGGGAGGAAATGTGGGAGACATTGTAAAGGTGCTGCCATCACTACGCCACTTCTATTTATTTGAGCAAAGTGATGCTTATCTGTGAGGCGTTGCAGATTAATGCTTCATGTTTTAAGCTGCTTGAACCACATGCAACCGCCCTAGAGGTCGCTGGCTTGTCAGTGAAAAAGAAACTTCTGAAGGGCAGACAGACAGGGCTACATGGTTAGCTTTAGGCTTCCGAACAGGTAAATGACTGCTCTGATGGCTTTCTAACAACTGCTGTTTTGAAGCAAGCATTAAACTCCTCTCAGGAATACCAAAACAGTTCATTGGTAGTACACTCAAACATCAGGATTTTAGATTCATATTTACATGCATGTATAAGGGAAAATGTCTGGTTTTACATGCTTTAATTGGTCACCTTTCTTAGTTTTTTTCACTATTTATTTAATTATTTATTTATAACTAGTTGACTAGTATAACTAGTTATAACTAGTTAACTAGTTGACAGCTAACCAATTTAAATAAGTCTGGTATGAAAAATGTGCTTTTTTAAAACACAAAATTAATAGTCATAAAATGGCATGTACACTAATATAAAAATGTGAAAAATATTGTATGAAATAGGTTTAGATGTAATGTCACACTGCATTTCAGATTTTTCTTATATGTATATAAACTCAACACCAACATGAAATGGCATTTGAATTTTTTTATTTCAGTAATGTGATGCATTTGAAAGCAAAACATTATATACAAATAGTAGATAGATTTTGTTGGGAACCAAGATGTTGAGCCCCAATGTTTCCCAATTGTAATTTCAATGTTATATATATATTATATATATATACAGTATATATACATATATGGCTTGTTTAGAGTAGTAGTTGTAGCATCATCATCATCATCATCATCATTACTTCTATTACAGTAAAGATATTAAAGAGTTTGCATTATTTTGGCTATTTGACTACTGGTTATTTTCCCCACCCTTGCTACCTAGGTGACATCAGGTAAATATTGTTTTATTGTTTCTTTAGAATAACTTGAATATTAAGAGAAGGTGTGTGTATTAAGAAAGTAAATATGGTCTATTTTGAATTTATGTTGACTTTAAATACTATAATGAACAAAAAATTTATCGCTCTCACAAAATTTCTGACGAGACCAAGAGGTCACGCACATTAATTCTGCTTCATGTTCTTTCAGTGATTTTTTTACAGAGTCACGTATAGCTGTTACCTTCCCATCAGCAAGAAAACAGAGCAAATGTCTTCTGTGGCCTTGTTTCATGGCCTCTCCTATCACTTTCTGTCTTTCATCAGTTCTCCATTGTCACTCAGATTGATCGATGGACAGTGATTGCCTGTGTGGTCACTGCTGATGTCTTTGATATTCCAGCCACATCAGTCCGTGAGTGTTCCTTTTAAGAGCCACCAAATGAGATGAGAACCCTGGGAGCCGAGATGTGCTGGACACTGGGATATTGGCAGTGGATTAATTCTACCACAGCGCACACACATAGATGCACACACACACACACACAAACAAACACACTACAAAGACATACAGGTCTGGCGTTTAAATGGATCCAGGTGGGAAAAATATATATATTTTTCAAGGCTAGGACATTGTACTGGCAACAGTCAGAGATTGAACGAGAAAAGAAGAGATGACTCAATTTGAGTCTCTTACAGACTTTATTCACCTCAGTGACCCTCTGCAAACTCTTTCGAGATTGACACGCAGAAATGGCAGAAGCAACTGAGAGATGAAAAAGCAGTTTAGAGATTTCTAGATTTAAACCCTAAGAAAAAAAACCTAAGAAACACACAGAAACTGTCATATCTGTTTGGACTCTCATTCTGACGGCACAAATTCACTGCAGAGGATCCATTGGTGAGCTTGTGATGTAATGCTAAATTTATCCAAACCTGTTCCAGTGAAAAAACAAACTCGTCTACATCTTGGATGGCCTGAGGGTGAGTAAATTGACGGCAATTTTTCATTTTTGGGTGAACTACTCCTTCAAGACTGCTGACATTTCATTCCAATAAAAACTGTTGTGGCGTCTCTTTGAGTTTCTTGCCTGAGTGCATGTGTCTCTGCTGAGAGTTACCACCAATTCCAGTCACCACTGTCTTCCATCACTGCCTTTAACTCTCTCTCTTAACTCCCTATGACAGCTCTACGTAACAGGGGCCATGAACCTCACAGAGACAAATTGGGTGTTATCTGCATTGTCAGAAATAATAGATCTATTAAGTAGCTGTCATTTAAGCAAATGGAGCTCCAAATGAAGGTTCGGGAGGAGCATGTTCATCTAATCCTGTCTATCACAACACAAGGATAAATGGCTGCTTTCCTCTTTGCATTATTTTGATATACTTAGATAATTATTTCAAAATGACATTTGGTGCTTTCGGGAATGCAGCAGAAATCATGAAATTGATATTGTTATATTGATATATTTACAGATATTATTAAAGATAGAAAACATGTTTTAGTAACTAATATGGGAAATTTTTTTTAAACAAAATGTCTATATTCTGAAGAGATATTACTTAAATGTGTTATTAATATATAAAGGTTAATCAGGACACACACACACACTTATGCACCAGTCCAACACACAAGCACACATCCGATTGAGCGTCACAGACCTGAATGTAGAGGGTGCTTTAAGTACCCTGTAAGGACGCTAGCCTTTTCACAACAATATTCCGTCCCTTTTATGGTGGACAAAAGTGGCATGTTACAAGTGTGCTTTATCAAAACCCTGGGATGATACCACTGGTGAATAATTGGTTGTCCTGGTAACAGACCAGGAAGCTTTCACAACACTTGTGTCACAAAATTCAGCAAATAAAAACTGGTTAGAATCTATGCCATGGATGGATGTTCTCTTTGGCTTATTTTTGCTCTTTCTTCGCATGAAACAGCAAAATCAACTGATCTTAAATTTGATTTATTATTTTCTATTCAGGGGCTGAAATTTTAAGTTAGCCATTTCAGGAAGGAATTATCTCAAGTAAACTTAACCAGTAAAAAAAAAAAAAGGTAAGCTGCATAAAAAATGGCATTCACCTAGAATTTTAGCTATAAATAAATAAAGATTATTTAAAATAATAATACATTTTTATGGATGAATGATATATAACAGCACCATTTCAGTTATCGACCAATACCTAGAGGTCCCTCCTCGATAATTATTTTTTATTTCTTTTTTCTAATTCAAACATTATACTGTTTTTTTCCCAAAGTTTTCATAACATTAAATAACATAATATCACTTTAATTAATAATATAACGTAATAAATACAGTAAGTTGGAAAAATACAAAATCACGATCAGCAATTGTGGTTAATATTATGATCCTTTTCTCAGTCTACGAAAGTTTTATGGATGTTTACGTCACTCCTGAAGCTTTTTATGCCACCTTCTCATGACTGCAGTTCAATTACAGGTGAGTCATAAAATTCTCCACTGACTCATGTGGCATAACAACCAATAGTAGGCATAAATAATGCAGCTGTTTGGAGATATGCACGCTAAAGGTCAACCATGCTTATCTGGAGTCAAAGGGGCACATCCAAAACTGTCAGTCATCATCATCATCATCTGCCAAAGGAGCTTTTGTGAGCGAAAGAGGCAACATAAAGGAGATTCTTCAATTATACATGAACAGATCAGTGGGGAAAATACATAGTCCCTTTATTTTCCCCTGTATCTGTCCCTAACTGTACTTTTTCTCACAGCTACTAATGCACAACACACACACAGGGCATGGTGGCAGATGGTTCAGGGCAGTAATTTAAGGTAGTTGCAGTAGGCAAGGGGCTGCTGCGTCCCATGCGGGGTATGGGGCACAGACAAACAAAATTACTTAGCAACTGCAACTGCAGAACTGTAGCTATGCTCTCGAGCTGGGACACTAAACGTAGGATCTTCTAAAAGCAACAAATGCCTAAACAGAAATAATATAATCATTTCTATAGACGCATCTTGATTTTTGTCTATATATTAAGGTCCAGCATTGTTTTGGACCCCATTGTCTTTAATTGCATGGACAAAAACAGTTGAAATATAGCTCAAAATATTTTGCATCATGCTCTACAGAAGAAAGAAAGTCATACAGCTTTTGGATGAACTATCTCTTTGGGTAGAAGTATGTTGCTTTTTCAAAGACAAATGCTCCAGCTCAGAACTCACTGTTTTAGACTGTGCTCAGATTTGCCAAGGTATCAAACTCTGTAATCAAGTTCAGATATTTTAATATGAACCCAAACATTTCTCATTAAAAAAAATTCCAAAAATATCAAGAATAATTTAATTTGAGCTCTTTACAATTCCAAAAAAAGAGTCTAATTTGTGTGTATTTTTATTTCTTTTACATTAAGGATTTCCGGAGAAACATCTCAGACAAAGTTGATACTAATATGAAACATGGCTGAGAATCACGTCTCCTGAGCTATGAAAGAGCAACCCCTAAGCAATATTTTTTTTTCTCTGGGATAAAAACAACTAGTCATGTTTACTGGCTCTAATCGAGTCCCACAGCATCATGTTAAATTAGACCCTCTGGTGTTTCTATAGTGATATTTCCCCACTCCAGTGCTGAAGAAACATATTCTCCTCTCTCAGGAGAAGAGGGAAACCCAATGAAGGTCACCGCACCTGCTCTCTACATCTCAAAATATTGTATGTACTAAGTACTGTCATTTGTATCTGCTAATGCAACACTGTTGCGGCTGACGGCTGGAAATACAAAGAAGCATAATGCTGTATTTTGAGGAACCTAAAAGCACTATAGTTCCACTCCACAGAATACAATGAAACAACCTAATGCTTCCTCAAAAACCAAATGTTTTATGTTCTGAATTAGAGATACTTTTGTGCATTGAGTTTTAAAAAAACGGGTTAATAGTAATACCAATAAGTGTTATTGCTAAGGCAAGCAGGGTGAGTGATCTGAAACCCTAATACAAACACAAAATCAACCCACACCATTGCTACAGATTTGAATGATAGCTCACTCATGCGGCTTGTTGAGTAGAGGTGTGCTATTACCCTTCTAAGCATTTTCACCTGCCAGATGATGTCAGATGAAAAAACATATTTATTATACTGAATACTGAAAACAGAATTATACCACAACAATAAACTTGGCAGCAAGTTTTGCATGGGCATTCACCACTTACATAGGCCTATATATACAAATCTGGTATTAAATCTCATATAAATAATATGGTTACACTTTAATTTAGGGACCAATTCTCACAACTAGGCCTATTGCGTATTAGCCTGCATATTATAGCATATTGGTTGTTTCTTACTAAATACAGCAAATTTCGATCTGCATGAACCATCTTTAAGAGTCATCTACACTTAACAACTACCTTACTAACTATAATAAAGCAGCAAATTAGGAGTTTATTGGGCTAAAGTACAGTGTATAGGAGAAAGAAATGGTGCCAGCGAACGATAAAACATATGACCACCATAAGAAATTAACATGTATTAGGTCATTTAAATAATATAAAATTATACATTTGAAAAACCATTCAGCTTTAATTTCACCTTGTATTTTGGAACAATACGAAAAGATGGTTGTCAAAGATATCTAAACCACTAAAACCAAATATATATAAATCTTACCATGTTGGTCTGTCACTGCAATAAAGAGTACAAAACAGCAACATTGTAAAGAGTTGATTTCAATAAGCTCATGCCATCCATCTCTGTTAAGCAGAACAAAATATTGTACCATTAAACGGCTGTTCCAGATGCTGCAATAATACAACTTTGAGCAAAATCAGTATTTAGTATTCAGAACGGCATGTCACACAGGTGCACAGTCTTTCTGGGTTCATTTTATTGTGCTACATTTGATTTAAGTGGCTTGGCAGGCTGTATTTGAACTGTGCCCTCTCAAGGATGGTACTTGGGGGGTTGCGGTGGGAGTGGGGGGGGTGGGGGGTAAAAAGGGATAATAATGAAGATAAGTGGTGACCGAGTCTAGTGCCTCAATACCCTCGGAAATCTCTGAAAGTATGCACTACTTGGCGAATAAAATTGTAGTTTTGCATCGATACGTCTCAAGATCAATAACTACAACATCAAAAGATATTGAAATACCACCATCGCGGTAGGTGCAATGTGCAATATCCATTTATTTTCTATTGCCAAGTTCCATGGAAAATCAATTTGTGTTAAATCAAATAGGCTGGAAAAACTGAACATACCTGTCAGATCTAATGATGTGCGCAGCGCTAACCTAACTGGAAGGGCACAGTGCCATGGCGATTATCTGCCAACACTATGGGCCTAGTTTAAGCCCTGCACTTTAGCTATCCAAATCGTTAAAATACAGGTGTAATGCCGCTTCTCGAAACAGAAGCTTTTGAGTACAGATTTAAATACCGATCGCTCAACCACTTCAGAGTGGTCTGGACGCAGTCCATATGAAGCTGGATAAATGCCACCACATAAGTGTCACTGTTTCTCCTCAAACGAGCAAATGAATAAAATAATAACCGGTGAGAGCACTTTTATAGGCTCATAATGAAGGTTATTATAAGCGTTGCTAATAACAACTAAGCATCGCGCACAGATGAGTAGCAAGTATTTCCTCTATCACAGGACCGATGCACAAACTGTCAAGCAAAAGAATCGGGAAACGTAAGATCGCAGATCTCAACACACCTCTGAAATTAAGGCAGTGAGACTAAATTATATTCACTTAGAATTCTCTGATTCCACGCTCTCTCCTGTTGCTGTCTTTGATCTTGAAATTAGCTGATGATGACTAAAATGCAGCACATTTTTGTTGCTTTCGTTGACATGAACTCCATTAAATTTGAATATAGCGTGGGAATTGAAGATCGGATTAATATCCGTTTTGCGGAGACACACGTATGTGGCCAAGTGTAAATGGAACCATTTTAACAAGTCAAATAGCTATCCGATCAGAGAAAATGCATGAAGTGAGGTGTAAACACCCTATGTTTGCCATGGAATAGTCAGTCCTACTTCTCAAAATCAGCCTTATCATGGTTTGAATTTCATATCCTGCCTTATCTATATGCTGTTACATGTTGGGTAAAGCATTGAACAATTTGTTTCTAACACCCCGGGGCGTCATCCAATAACTCCAGCTGCTAAATGTATCTGACAGTATCCCCCTGTTATGACACTATACTTGCCTCTCACTCAAATTCAGAACAGGAAGCAGAGCAAAGAACAACAACAACAACAACGCCAGAAAAAAAAGAAAAAGATTAACAGAAAGGAAACAAGCCAGACCGCTTCTGTTTGACATGATGAACATGCACAATATTAACAGGATCCTATCTGAGGGTAAAAAACGCAACAGTCCTCATTCGTTCTTCCATGCAGGCATTCCTTTGTTTTTCCATATCGAGCCGCCCAGAGGCCATTAGATTGGTGCCGCCAAAAAGGATAAAGCCAAAAAAAAAAGCTGGCAACTGTGTGTGTGCTTAATTCCATAATTGCTCGCACAAATTTTAAATCTGCCATCCATCTTCCATGCAAAACCAGAGACAATGTGACGTTAATCAGTAAGAAATCGGTGCATGCAGTGTAGTCTGTGTAGTGCTACATAACTGCTCAATCGCTTGTTTGGGACAACATCAAGGTTACAGGGGTTGGATGATAATGTGTGCTGACCCTATGACCCAGGGGGGCCCAGGTCTAGTCACTACCAATTTGGTTCACTCTAAAAAAAAATCGTAACCCTATAAAGCCTACTGTACCATATTCATTATGCAAATTTATGAGGTATCTAAATTATTAACCTGATCAAAACTTACCTGAACTTTAGGTTCAAGGTTTACTTGATTATCTATACATCGTTTTGTTTATTTAGAAAAATCTTGAAAATGAGAGTATCAAAAATAATACGTCAGCCAGACTTTTTGAAAAACGTTCACACTCTTAAAAATAAGGTTCTTTATTGGCATTTATGGGTCCATGAAAAATGTTTAACATCCATGGAACCTTTCCATTAAACAAAAAGTTATTTATAGTGGAAAATGGGGTTTTCAAAAAAAGAGTTATAAAATAAGCACACACTTAGAAAAAATAATATATTTTAAGAAACGGTTACTGCAATGTTCTTTTGGTTCCCTTTTTAGACTTTTTTGTTACATCTCTCAGTCAGATTGATATGGATATTACATATATTTTGCCCATCAGTGCATAATTTCAAATATAGAGGCTAAACCCATACTGCCATATAAAGGTCTACCATAGGTGGAACCAATAACTCCTGATGTATCAAATATGACACTCAACAAACACACATATGCAAACATTTTTTAAATATATTCATTATATTTGTCAAAAGGTTCAATAAAATGATTTTAAAAGAATTCTGACTGTCAGGCTTTACAGGGTTAAAAGACAAAGCTGCTGCCATGCTCCTCCACAACAGGACAACTTTTCAGACATTTCAAACTAAGTACAGATTTTACAATCACCCTGCACTTCAGCAATTGAAGTTTGTCATGGTCAGGCCATAGACCTCCACTCTTCTCACCACTAAAGCCATCCCATATCTCTCTGCCCTCTGCCGTGTTTTATCTAAGCATGCGTAACCACTTCTTCATCCATTCATTATTTGAGCTTAATGAGCAGTGGCCGTGAGACATACTGAGCTCATTGAAGATTCATGGCCACTCGAAGGCCCATCCAAATGGCAGCATGGATGCAAACAGACGTGGTGCAAACACGCTGATGCTTTCACAACTCGCTGCTGATCATTTTAGTGACAGTTCAGTGGTGAGCACTTGGTGACCAGTGAACAGAGCACTCAAAGAACAGTCAATTATTTATTAACGTTGAGTGTTTATATGCAGATTGTTTACAAATGTAAGAGCACAAGCAGAGCCGACATTCCACATTTTTGTGTCCCCCAAGGGGTTAATAACAATTAGAGTCGAATAATACCCAGGATTGTTTGTCATTTTTTTATTTTTAGTCACGTATATTGTTTAATGATAACTGTAAGAACTAATCAAGTTAATTTTAATCGCCACAAGCCTTGGCATTATCTTGTACTGAGACTTTATTTTTTTCCGTCCCCAAATTGCGGATTCAGGGTGGGACAATTCGGTGCCTCTGGATTATTTCTAATCATTTCTTTCATTCCTTTAATAAATACCTGAATTTTGGCGCTACATTATTTATGGTGTGCTCTTCTACAAATTACCTACTACTACACTGAAGAGATAATTCCCTACTCACACCACGGAAAGCATGGAAACTTTACTACCGTTCGTTCACTGTCTGTCCAAGCATTACGAACGTTTAAAAAAACTATGATATACTAAATGGAAATAGAAGATATCAAAATGTCCCCATTTAATTCTTCAGATCCCAAAACGATACAACATCTTGGTGTTCGGTTACATTCTCATGATGCGTTGCTACATTCGAAATTGTTAATACTCATCGGCATAAAACAGGGGCAGATGATTTGGGTTCGTGTCCCCCAATCATAACGCCGTACATATTTGCTGACGCTGAATCCATCTCCTAATGTCTCCACGGTTTCTCCTTCAATATGATTGTCGAGAGTCCCGGGCTGCTCGTAGGGGAGAAGAAAAGAGGGTAACAAAGGATTAAATCACCAGGATTTCAGACAAAATGTGAGAATTATTGTGCTAATCTTGTCCAAAAAGGATATACGAAACATTACAATGAACGCTAAACAGTGGTAACTTATGGTTAGTAAACATTACATAGTGCTACATTGTGGTGAGATCAGGCTAAAGAGTGTTGCCAAAAAAGTCGGATGATGTGCGAGTTGTTTCGGACCGAAAAGCGGATTCATCGGTGAAAGCGCATGCATACTGGTGTTGTTTGTATTCAATTTATGACCAGATTCTCATCATCTTGGTTTCGTCATTGGAGCGAGAAATTTTCAGTCTGTCCAACTTCTAACGTTGTTTTCTGAGATATTTTTTTGACATCGGCAATGGATTTTGCTGACTGATTGTTTTTTATCCGGTTTTTTTTTTTTTTTTTTTGGAGATGTGTTGATTCTGATTAAGAGTATCTTGGCTGTCGAAGTTAACACGTTATCGTGCGTTAAACACAATCTCACTTATGCCATTAGAATAAACTGTCGGCGTTAATCGCATAGGTTTTTAAACAGTGAACTGGGCTATAATGTTAAGGAACACACGCAGATTTTCCGCACTGACGGCGCACGCTAGTTTAAACATTAGCTTTGTGGTAAAATGAAGCTCCACAGCCTGTCAAGTGTACCTTCATCATGTCCAAATTATGTAGGCCACAGGCGATGCGCGAGTTTACTTTCAATTCCACCGGAGCTCTGTTTGATGGCAGCTAGAGCGTACCGTGAATTTGTGCTCATTTCCTTGCCTGTATTGGTCGATTAGCCTATCATGCGATTCAGCGTTACCTCACTTAATTGACCAGTCAAGAGTCAAACTATTCCTGAGTGCAAGTGTAGCCAACAGCTCAGCAATAGCCTATAGTCTTGTGTATTATTTCTCCAAATCATATTTAGCACATCATGCCTAATAAATGTCTGAAGTAGCCTATATTCATTATTTTAAAAGGAACACACCAGCAGGCCTAATTTGAAATCAAAAAACTTTTCCAAATACTATGTAGCCCACCATTCATGCAGCATCATATTCTGTAAATCAGGCTATGTAAATTGCAGCCTATCATAGAGAAGATAATATCCTTATCTTGTAATTAACATGAAGACTAACAGTCATCATTCATATTTCATATTCTTAATTTTAAGAAGTGTATTCAAGAAATGAAACAGCTTCTGTAACATAATAGTTTGCTTAAAGTGGTAGTTACAAGACATATAATTAACCACATATTATACATAAAATTTCCAATTTGTATAAAAAATAATTAGGTCATACACTCTTATCACATTATCCGTTGCAAACATGCATAATAGATCCTTACATATCTAAATATCTGCAGAAATTACATCAGTTTATCATGTCCACGTTACAATGTTATTTCATCCGATGAATAAGTGAATCTTTAATTGATAAGTACCTGTGATGACAGGGTTAGATTTAAATAATGTATTTGATGAACAAGTTGTTCATATTTCCAGTTTATCATAGAAATGGTAATATTTTGGGGGTTAGCAGAGGCCTCTGGCAGGATTGTTCATTTTTTTTTTTGGTTTTTAATTATTCAGTTCCCGTCCCACGTTAACAAACACGGATTTAACTATGCAACGTGAAAAGTATGGAGTTTCCTTTGATCTAATACTACATTTGGCAAATACATTTATAAAAATATATCCGGGGCATTTGTTAGTAAAAATTTTGTTCTGGCGGGTTGTCCGTTAAACTATGACAATACACCAGAAATCAAAAATGCAACCGGGGTATTTAAGTTATAGAACAGATAATAGTAGATTACCACGCGCTGCCTTCATGAGAGATACCCTATTACAAGTTTTTGTAGAACCATACACAACCGCATGACTCTACTAGAAACCAATTAGGAACAAAGCAAAACATGACAACTGTGATATCCACCAGATTTTTTCTTAAACTGATTAATACTTACACTTTCTGCATGAATTTACACTGTTTTATTTCATTTTTTTTGTTTATTCTTTTTTCCGCCATGAAGTATTTACTACGTTATAAAAAAAATTTTACAAATCACCATACCAACTGTTGATCAAATTTTACTAGTTTACACACAATATGCCAAAGCATTTATCCTGGCTTTTTCACACAGCTGTACCACCAAGTTTTCCGTCAGGATGTTAACCGGAGGACAATGTCTTTTTCCATGAAGATATGTTTTGCAGCTATTTGTCCTTGCAGTTAAGCCTAAACTGTGGAAACAGGGGGGGTGCCCGAATAAAAACACACTATTCACAGAAGAAAGAAATGAAATATAACATGTGAATTTTTTAACATGCGGGTGAGACTGTTGTAACCTAGGACAGCTTCCTTGGGTGCCAGATGCCTAACAATTACTCTAAAAGCCTTTGATGACTAAAAATGCTTCCGATGATCTGTATGAAGCCTAGAACTGCTGGCAAAAAACAATCCTATCCTGCCACAAAATGCTTCACGACATCCCCTGAGTTTACAAAATGATCCCTAGAAATATTCCTAAGGCATATGGGCTTCTCACCGATAATGTCCAGAATGCTGAACGGCCTATGATGCCTAAACAATTCTGCATGTGTCTTATGATGCCAAAAAAACTGCCATATGCCTATGATGCCAAAAAACTGCTGCATGCATCCATAATGCCCATAAAATGATCCCTAGAAATAATCTTATGATACCAAAAAAATGGGGTATGTCCCTACATGGTGCCCAAAAATGCTGCACGCATCCATGATGCCCAAAAATGATCCCTAAACTGTGAAATATGTCTCATCAAAAAAAATGTCCATGGTCAAACGAAACACTATGATGGAGTGAGCCCACAGCCAATCGCACAAGTCAATTAAGCAAACAATGCCTAGCAGAAAGACAAGAGGCTGCACCAAAATAATATGATGCCCAAACGAGTTCTGAGAATCAAAAGTAAACCCTGATTCTGCCCCAAATGTTCAACGGTTTCTAGATTATAACGGTCCAAGAAAATAGCGGTTATGCACCAGGAATAGCCGACAAATATGAAGCTAGAAATATTCCAAAATATAATGCAGTGAACCGTGAGCCAACAATTATCCTCAGCAGAATGTAATAGGCCTTAAATAAAGAACGCTGTAAAACATCATGATGACTCACAGCACCTGACAAAAACGTCCAGAGATGCTGGCAGTCAATGAATTCCCAAAACTGCCTTCAGCACCTAGACATGGCCAAAAATTAACTGCCTTAGTTCGATGGTCGACCACGAAATTCGTCTACAAAATAAGTGATGCCCAGGGATCCGCGGCATATGGGATGCCCTATGTGGCCTCCCCCCAAAATGCTAGGACATCATCTTGCAAGATAAGCCAAAAATGCTGGCTGGAAGTCAGCTTACTAGGTTAGAGACACAGCACGATTTTGTCACCACTCATACATCCGTATTGCGCAGGACACCACATGACGCACTCCAACGCATGCCTACCGTTTCTTACATCAAAAACCGCTCTATTTCATAACCACCCTTAACTGAAAAAAGCCGCCTAGCAGAGCGTTGTGTCAAGCCAAGCTCAATAACTGCAACATCAGACCGAATAGTCGTAAGTATATAGGGCCACGAAGCCAACTTAACACTGAATATACACCTAAATGAACACTTCGTGAGTTTATAGAACCTATTGAATCGACAGCTTCAAATGGAAGTGCCAAAATTGTTGTAATCTAGAAGTTCGCTTACTTAATTTCCTTTATAATGAATGCCCCAAAATCAGCAAGTGCCTTATTCATTAAACAACATTTTCATCTTCTACGTAAAACTTATAATCGCAACATGTTCTGAAAACTTTTTCCCTTTCATAGCAGATAAAAAGTGAAAACGCTGTTTTTTATGGTTGTTTTTAATATGTGAAATCAAATTTATCAAAGTTATTTCCTAACGTGAAATCTAAAAAGCTTTAATGTTGTACTCAGGCGGGGGAACGCTTGAGGGCTAAAATATCAATACAACAAGCGCAACAGTGATAGAAAAAAACAAAGAAAAATTATACACAAAAAATGAAATGACCGAGACAACACATAACTATTTCAATACAGATAAACATCTTACTACACCTATCAGCACATACGATTTCTATACCGCATCAATATGACTCACCCCCAATATCTGTGAGAGAGGAAATCCGGTCTCTTATGTATCTCCAAAGTGACTGTACTCCTCGCGGTTGGAGAAGTCACACCGTGTTCTTATCAACCGAGAACGCGACCACCCTATTTGTTGCTTCTCTGTGATGGGAGCATATGAACTGACGGTTTCCGTACGGCGGGGGGGGTGGGTCCTCTTCTTCCAACAAACATATGCATAAGGACCAAAACGACCCTAATCCGACATCATGATGGCCAAATAATCAATAAGATTGAGGCGGACTGTCAGAAATTATTTCGGTTTTTTACGAATGGATAGTCTCAACTGCCATGGCAACACACGCAATCGAAAGGGTCGTGTTGCCATGCATAATCCGCTTACTACTAGCGCTTGTTGCAGCTATCCGAGTCGGGCATCACGGACGAAACTGGGCGTGCCAACAGAGGACATGTATCATGTTTTAGCTTTACTCGAACAGGGACTGCTTTAATAATTTGCAATTACTAGACATAACATATCTATCTATACATCATATCTATCATCTATCTAATCTATCATCGATCTATCTTCTTCTATCTATCTACTACTCTATCTATCTC
>JADLZN010007232.1:0-30556 GCA_018155175.1 Sinocyclocheilus anophthalmus
GCTATGCTTTTCAACTCATTTGTGTCTCACTAAATGTGTCTCTAGGGAAAAGGAAGAAATATCTGTTTAATTTTTTTATTTATAATTTTTATTTAAAAAAAGATTTGTTCCTGTAAATTGTATGATTGTAATAATGTGAATAGGTTGTGTTGTATCTATATGTTAAAATCTTTTGTTCATCTGTTTGAAGCAATAATAAAAAAAACTAACAAACAAAAAAATTCAGTGAATCATTTTGATTCAAAGTTCCGAAAAGATTTGTTTCCCATCACTAGCTCCAGGCCGGTCTGGGGGGGGGGGGGGGCAATGCCCCCCCAGATTCTCCTTGTGCCCCCCCAAAAATGTCCAGCCAAAAAAAATTTAATAAAATAAACATCTAAATAAGGATCAGTCACTTTGTTCAAAGGAAAAATGGACAATTGTGCACATAATGACATTTGAACTCATAGCCACAAAATCTTATTATAAATAATAATAAAAAGCTAACTGTAGCATCCAAGCAGAAAACACAACAGTGCATTTCTGTTCAGTGATGTATAAAATTGCCTTTATTACAATCACCTGCTTGCCTGTAAGCCTAGTTAGTATATCCTATTTTTAATAAACTGTATGCTGAATTTGTTTTTGTGTGAGTGTGTGTCTTCCTTCATTAGCCTTCATTGGCATGAACGGCTCGAATAGTTCCTGTATCAAAGAAGGCCCGCCTTCTGAAATACGAAAATGTGTTGTGATGGGTTAGCTGGGCCAGTGTGTGTTGTGTTAGCTGGGCCAGTGAATGCCTTTTTTTTGATCCAATTTAATTCTCCTAACTGAATAAAAGTAGTTAATTTCCTAAAAATCTAAAAAACACCCGTACCAACTTTGAGTAGGAGGAACATTTATTTTAAAGCTCTATATTCTTACTGTATGACCACTATCGACTCATTTGTGTTTATTTTTATTTCTCCTAAGGAATTTTATGGCAAACTTGATTATTAAAAGTTATATAGATATTATATAAAATATTGAATATAAGTGAAGAGACTTTTGCTTCTCAGCCTTTTCTCCTCAGAGCTTCAGAGCTCCCACACTTTTTAATGACCTATATTTTCCCATGACTTTCCACCTTAATGAATAAGAAATTCTTTAAAAATATCATAATAATAATAATAATAATTTATAGCAACTTACTTAAGGAGCTATTTTTAGCCAATTAAATAATTTAGAGCTAAGCATAACTACAGAAATGTCCATGAAGTTTTAGGATGTTGTTAATTTCCATGAGCAAAGATCTTAAAGGTTGAAACCAAAAAAATGCAGAAATCTCACATACACTCTCCTACAGCGTTCTGAAGAGAACTCAACAATGTCTCAGATGTGCTCAGATTTCCCAACACACCAAAGCCTACGATCAAAAGTAACAGATCTCACTATGAACTCTACCGTTTCTTATTAATTGATCTGATATATTATCCACATACATATAGCTCTATACACTTGCTGTTTGACTGATTCATTTTGGTCTGTTTTTATTCCTCCAAATCAGCACGCAGCTTGGTTCAATGCAGATTAACTGACACTGAACTCAACTGAGCATGTCAGAGGAATAGATGAACTGTAAAACAAGAGAGCCAAGAAAAGCAAAGGTGCAACTACGGTCGTCCACTGGCAGCGCGTTTGCGTGAGTGTGTATTTGTGCTGGCTGAAATTGCATTTTTTTCTCATTACACTTACACTGATAACAGGCTTGCTGCCGTTTCTATGGCAACTATAGATCCCTCAAGCTGTGCCGCGCTGAAGGATGTCGAGAACAGCGGATAGAGAACGAACACACACACACACATATAGAGATCCTGTGTATCTACAGCTGAGCTCTATTGAGATTGACTCCCAGCTGTGATCCTTCCCAAAGCCTCAGAGTTATTGAAATCGCACAAATGCTATTTACAATCTATACATGGCGATGAAAACATTATAGACACCTATAGCCATATTATACACTCAACTGGTTGTCCAGATTTTGCATTGGTGACTCAACACAGCATCAGAATTGTTTATCGTATAAAATGGTTTCATACTACTAATTCAAGATACAAAGCACCACTGAAGTCCAGGTCTCCCTTTCTATGTTTTTCTCCTCCGCTCCTTAATTTCCCTAAATATATGCAGACTGTGTGTCCACAATGTTTTTTCCTGTTATCGCTGTGCCTTCCTGTAAATGGGCCCTGCAGGGAGTCATAAGCTTTACTGAACTAAAACAAATGAATGTAAGATGAGTTCAGGTGAATCGAATGGATTTTGATTTAGCATAATTTTAGTGAACTGAATTGATTTCAAATTCATTGCTGTCATTGAATTCTTTTTTAGTAAATTCAGAATTCTGTCAAAAACTGATGCAGAATTGCTACACGACAACTTTTATATGCTCTATGAAAAAACAGGCCAGTAAAGTCAAACTTGAAGACATATTTTCAACCTCGATAATACATTCTCTTTCACTCAGAAACATGTCACATTACAGAAGTACTGGAATGCATTCCAGTCCATACACCATCTGACCAATACTTTTTCCGTGATTTGTGATTTACTGGATTTCAAACATTTCATTATACTATTATTGACTAATTATCCCATTTTATTGCTATATATTATTATGAAAAACAGACCCCCAAACTGACCACTACTGACTTTTGTGATTTGTTTCTATTTCTTATTCTTAATTCTTATATTCTTCATTATTTTTAGAAGTGTTGTGTGTTGTTTTGTGTATGAGTGTCTGTTGTTCTATTCTGTTGGACTTAACCTGATACACACAGACTCATGTGGACTCGTACACGGTAGGGACCTAATTGAGTCCCACTGGGTAAACACTCTACAATCACATATATTAAGTTTTTGAAATCTAAAATTCCAAGTTTCCTGTAAGGGGTAGGGTTTAGGTGTAGGGTTGGTGTAGGGCAATAGAAAATATGGTCTGTTCAGTAGAAAAAGCATTACGCTTATGGAGAGTCCCACCGGAGAGCGTGTGTGTGTGTGGGTGTGGTGTGAGTGAGTGAGTGATGAGTGAGTGCTTGTGTGTGTGAGTGAGTGCTTGTGTGTGTGTGTGTGTGTGTGTGGTGTGTGTGAGGATTTTAGGAGTTGGTGTGTGTGTGTGTGTGTTGTTACTAGAGAAATTTCCATGAATTTCTATTATTTTACTAAATTACATGACCAGCAATCTCCATGTAAAATCCCTGATATTTCCAGGATTACCATGACTGTAGAAACCCTGTGTTTCATGTTGACTATAAATATTGGAGAAAAAATGAAGAAGAATGGAAAAATTACAGGCTAGCACCAAATGTGCCGTCGGCGGGGATTCATATGTATTTCTCTGGCCTCTGATCTTATTTTACTATGTTCTTTTATTTGATATGAAAAAATAATGGCCTTTTTGTCCCAGCTGTCCAATAATGTCTTGTACGAATGCAAAACAAGTGTAAGACTCGCTGCTTCTCTGTCTCTCTCATATTCCTCCTCTGACCTCTCGAGCCCCGATGCAGACGCTTAATGGAGATGTGGGAACTCTGCCGGCCTGACTGTGGCTTTCTTTCAACCACACCCACACACACACACACACACACACAGCACACACACACACACCCACACACACACACACCACACCACACCGTATACGTATGCCTAAGGCTGTCAACATGACCCTCATCACCCTGTTTGCGTATACCTTCTCTCTTTTACTCTCCGTTCCTCTAAACTCGACGCGCCCCGGCGTATTCCTGCACATATTACTCTATTCATCTTCCAGCTCCCTCTATTTATATTCTTTTGCGCTCCGTCTCTCTCCTCTTCCTGCTTCCCAGACATCTCTCTGATAAATACCCTAGTTATGAATTATATTGTAGTTCTTGTGGCTGAACCAACCAGAGCGCAATAATTCCTCATAGTACAACAATACAATCTGACAACCCGATAGAGCTCTTAAATAAAAGGAAAGTAAGGAAACGGCTCACACACACACTATAAATTTCCTTTAGACATTTCAGTTGAGTCGTCTAACTTCATGGGAAATCGGTGAATTAAACAACAGGGTTGAGCTCGCACCCTTGATAACAATACAACACGCATTAATCAGTATTAGTGAACGTCTAAGTGATTGTGCCCTCAATTCATCTGTTTTGCATTAGATCTATGAACTCAATTGCTCCTGTGTGTTTAGTTGAACCTGGACTCAAAAATGGCAAAAATAAATAAATAATAAATTCATGTTTACAAGGTACAATGAACACATCTGAGGCCAAACTTACTGGTTGGTTAGGCAAAGTTGTGAGTGTGAGTTTCATGATGATTTCATTGATTTTAAGTTTGGTTCATATGATTAGTCTTAAGTAAACAAGATATCCTCTCTAGCCTATATTTCTCTTTGGTTGTACAGTTTAATCAGGTTTTCACCATCGTCTAAACATCACATAATAAATAAAAACTGCAAATGTAACTTACAGACAACATTGAAAGCAAAAATGAAGAATAATATGAGACAATAACAATCAATTAGAACAGTTTATTAAGCATCCTGTATACTGTATATATACACTACTGTTCTAAAGTTTGGGGTTGTTAAGATTTTTTAATGTTTAGAAGTCTCTTATGCTCACCAAGGCTGCATTTATTTGATTAGAAAATACATTAACAATTGTGAAATATTATTACAATTTAAAAAAAACTGTTTTCTATTTGAATATATCTTGTAAATGTTATTTATTCCTGTGATGGCAAAGTTGGATTTTCAGCAGTCATTACTCCAGTTATCAGTATCACATGATCCTTCGGAAATCTTCTACTAATGCTGATTTGATGCTCAAGAAACATTTCTTATTATTATTAATGCTGAAAATGTTGTTCTGCTTCATATTTTTGTGGAAACCATTAATTTCCTCCCCAAATGGCATCCCTTGCTGCTTTATTGCATTTCATCTGATTCAGGGTAAAATTATGCCAGTTGTCAAACATCTGGCTTGGCATGATTAACGAAGCCCAAACTAAATCATGCAAACCACATTTACTAAAACCGTTTGTCCCAATCATCCCAGACCAGAATGAAACTCAGCCGGCCAAAAAACAAGCCAGTGAGTGACTGCTGTTTCCTGTTTCTAAACCAGTTCAGGTGTCACATGACTGACTGTTATTCCACTGACACCCCGTCTGCTCCTGAAATAGTCTCTCCAGCCTAAAATTACGCTCTACTGCTCTCTTTTACAGTGACCCCACTCCAAACACATACACAGAAACACACACCTCAGAGTAAAAGTAGCTCATTTCTTTTTAAGACGCCCAGTTCTATAATCGGGGACCATTCAGACACATTCAGGGTTCATAATACATGTCTTAAACTGAAAATAATGACTAGAATTATCATAATTCACTGTGCTACATGTCCCAATTGCATTTTCCATTAAGACATTTTCATCATGACATTAAAGAACATCCATTCTATAATTGTCGATTATTTTTTGTGAATTTTTTTGATATAATAAAATACTCATTATTTAATATAATATAAATAATATACTAATTAGCGACGACCGATATTGATTTTTTTTTATAACCGATACGATACCAATTATTTGCATGTTTATGTGCACGATAACCGATATGTAGAACCAATATTTATTTACTGTTATAAAGTAAAACATGATTTGAGGGTAAACTGCGCCCATACTGAAACAAAATAACCTAACTCAACTACAAATTATTAATTAAAATGTAATATGATAGGAAACACAACTTACACAATATTTATTTAATTCTATAAAAATAAATATTTGAAAATATAAAATGCATTTCATTGACAAGACAATGTCAACAAACTAGAAAAATCACCTCTTAATCGGCCAGTTGGAAAACTTTAAAAAACTAACTTCATGAAAAACTAACTTCCTATTTCTTTCTTTGATTTTGGGGTAAAAAGAGCCCTGTTCTTGGCACGTTTCATGAGATTCAGCTGTGTGTGTTTCTGCATAAGTTCCAGAAGTGCATGTATATGGAAGCATTCATATTGTGTTTTTCTGCATCTGTGTGTGATCCAACAAGGTTAATGTTCGTAACCTTTACATAAATCTACTGCGGCTCTTTTCCAGTGTTGTGTTTTCCGGCAGCTGGCTCATGGCAGCGATAGACCCCACGGGAACGTATGAATGTGCAGCCACACTTTGAATGACAGTCCAACATGAGTACATGAGCCAAACAAACCCTATAGCTCACCTCTGATTAACTCACGCTGCATTCCCTACGCAACTCACGTCATCTAAATATACAGCTCCATTTACATTAAAATAAAGCTTCTTTACTAGCATTGATGGCTCTATGAAGAACCTTAAACATCCATGGAATCTTTCCATTAACAAAAGGCTCTTTATTGTGGAAAAAGGTTCTTTAGATTTTTTAAATGGTTCTTTTAAGAACTGTTCACTGAAAGGTTCTTTGGGGAACCAAAAATGGCGTAACCTCTTTTAGAACCTTTATTTGTTAAGGAATAGTTCACCAAAAAATTAACATTTGCTGAAAAAGTCCATCCCCTGTTGTCCTTTGACAACAAAATTCACCAACATATTAGTTTAGAACTGTTTTGGACTGTTTTCACTTGTAAATGTTGCTTGATTTGTGCATATTTCTCTCCTGACTCAGACAAGACGACTTTTTCACCAGAGGAAGTAATATTATGGATTATGGACCCATTTTAGATGGAAGTAATAGTTTGAAGTTAAAACATGTTAATGATGGATTTGTTTCTTACAAACATGCAGCTTTTGGCTTCACAAGATGTTAATTGATGGACTGGAGGGGTGTGGCTGATTTGGATGTTTTTATCAGCTGTTTGGACACAATCTGACGGCACCCACTCACTGCAGTACATCCATGATGGCAAGTGATGGAAATATTTACATTATTTAAAAAAATTAACAACAGTATTAATATCTATATTAAAATCATGATGATACAAAATGATTATCATTAATGTGCATCTTTGTTACTAATGCGCATTTCATTTTAGCAAACAATTACAGTATGTGGGTAATTATTGCTTTTTAAATAATATATTGATCCATGTATTGTCCATCTTGTGAAAAATTGTGTGGAAAACATAATTATATTTATTTTTTACTGTACTTGCTTTAAACATTTTGAATCTACATGTCACAGAGAATATTTGGTTGAAAAGATGGTTTCTCTAATTTAAATCACCCACTTAAATCATTTCTAAGTATGAAGTATGATTGTGTTAGTTATATTTCCCAGGTCTACAGCCTAAATCATGGCATACTGTAATTTTTCAGAATGCTTTATTATTTTCCTATGGTCTATGGCATATTTATAATGCCGTCGGCTCTTTCCATCTTTCAGAGCGCTGGAATATTCCTTTGTAAGACTGATATCATGCTCTCAGATGTTGCCAGCATCTGTCTGACTGCTCTGCTTCCATCATCATCGTTTTGTCTTCATCACAGGTGAAATCCCAGACCTCTTCCCTGATGATGAGGTGGAGAACATCATCGGTTGTTTAAGGAATGAAGTGCGTGGCCAGGGTCTGATGGACACAAGGGAGAACTGCTGGAAGTTCTTCATCGACCGTGTCCGTAGGCACCAAGTACGTGAGCAAAGAGAAAGTACGTGAGCAGAAGTGAATCATGAAGCCTTTATACTCCCACAGCCTGTGAGAAAGATTAGGCTCCGAATTGCCTTTGTGAAGCTTCACACACAGAGTCTCGGCTCTCGCAATGTGACTAGATCAACACAAACAGAGAGGCGGTCTGTCCGAGGGCTGGTTCTGATGAAAAGATGGGCGGATAGATGGACGAATGGGTTAACGCATGGATGGATGGGTGGATGGATGGACGGTAGATGTGAACGAGGGGTGGAGGTATGGAGCAGTATAGTGATGGATTGGTGGACAGCTGAATTGATGATGGATTGCCGGATGGATGGATGGAATCCAAAAGAAAACAACTAGATAAAATAGAGTTAGAGGGTCAACTAAAGATAGAAGAGATGTGTTTCTAGCCACTTCTTGAAGATAGCTAAGTACTCAGCTGCTCCGGACTGAGTTTGGTCAGGTCCTCCACCAAGAGGGACATTTATTAAAGCTCCTGTGGAAAGTGATTTTGTGCCTCTTTGATGGCAACAATAAAGCGAATTCACTTTGCAGAATCAAGCTTCTAGAGGGCACATAGTCTGCAGTAATGAATTTAGGTAAAGGGGTGCAGAGCAGTGGTGGTTTTGTAGGCAAACATTAGTGCCTTGAATTTTATGCGAGCAGCTATTAGTAGCCAGTACAAACTGATAAACAGAGGTGTGACATGCATTCTTTTCGGCTCATTAAAAATTAATCTTGCAGCCGCATTCTGTATTAATTTTAAAGGTTTGATAGAACTGTCTGGAAGACCTGCCAAGAGAGCATTGAAATAGTCCAGCCTGGACAGAAAAAGAGCTTGAACAAGGAGTTGTGAAGCATGATCCGAAAGAAAGGGCCTGATCTTCTTGATGTTGAATTAAGCAAATCTGCAGGACCGGACAGTTCTAACAATGAGATCAGTGAAATTCAGCTGATCATCAATCATAACCGTTTCTGGCTGTTTTTGAAGGAGTTATGGTTGATGAGCCATATATAATATACAGTGGGTAGAGAAAGTATTCAGACCCCCTTAAATTTTCACTCTTTGTTATACTGCAGCCATTCGCTAAAATCATTTAAGTAAATTTTTTTCCCTCATTAATGTACACACCCCATCCATATTGACAGAAAAACACAGAATTGTTGAGATTTTTGCATATTTATTAAAAAAGAAAACTGAAATATCACATGGTCCTAAGTATTCTTCAGACCCTTTGCTGTGACACTCATATATATTTAACTCAGGTGCTGTCCATTTTTTCTGATCATTCTTGAGATGGTTCTACACATTCATTTGAGTCCAGCTGTGTTTAATTATACTGATTGGACTTGATTAGGAAAGCCACACACCTGTCTATATAAGACCTACAGCTCACAGTGCATGGCAGAGAAAATGAGAATCATGAGGTCAAAGGAACTGCCTGAAGAGCTCAGAGACAGCATTGTGGCAAGGCACAGATCTGGCCAAGGTTACAAAAAATTTTTCTGCTGCACTTAAGGTTCCTAAGCGCACAGTGGCCTCCATAATCCTTAAATTGAAGACGTTTGGGACGACCAGGACCCTTCCTAGAGCTGGCCGTCCGGCTAAACTGAGCTATCGGGGTAGAAGAGCCTTGGTGAGAGAGGTAAAAGAACCCAAAGATCACTGTGGCTGAGCTCCAGAGATGCAGTCGGTAGATGGGAGAAAGTTGTAGAAAGTCAATCATCACTGCAGCTCTCCACCAGTCGGGGCTTTATGGTAGAGTGGCCTGACGGAAGCCTCTCCTCAGTGCCAGACACATGAAAGCCCACATGGAGTTTGCTAAAAAACACCTGAAGGACTCCAAGATGGGGAGAAATAAGATTCTCTGTCTGATGAGACCAAGATAGAACTTTTTGGCCTTAATTCTAAGCGGTATGTGTGGAGAAACCAGGCACTGCTCATCACCTGTCCACTGCAGTCCCAACAGTGAAGCATGGTGGTTGCAGCATCATGCTGTGGGGGTGTTTTCAGCTGCAGGGACAGGACGACTGGTTGCAATCGAGGGAAGATGAATGCGGTCAAGTACAGGGATATCCTGGACGAAACCTTCTCCAGAGTGCTCAAGACCTCAGACTGAGCCGAAGGTTTACCTTCCAACACAGACAATGACCCTAAGCACAGCTAAAATAATGAAGGAGTGGCTCCACAACAACTCTGTGACTGTTCTTGTGTCCCAGCAAGAGCCCTGACTTAAACCCAATTGAGCATCTCTGTAGAGACCTAAAAATGGCTGTCCACCAACGTTTTCCATCCAACCTGACAGAACTGGAGAGTATCTGCAAGGAGGAATGGCAGAGGATCCCTAAATCCAGGTGTGAAAAACTTGTTGTATCTTTCTCAAAAAGACTCATGGCTGTATTTGATCAAAAGGGTGCTTCTACTAAATACTGAGCAATGGTCTGAATACTTAGGACCATGTGATTTTTCAGTTTTTCTTTTTTAATAAATCTGCCAAAATGTCAACAATTCTGTGTTTTTTTTCTGTCCCACAAAAATCACCAATGGGGTGCTGTGTGTACTTAATGAGGAAAAAATTACTTAAATGAAATTTTAGCAAATGGCTGCAATATACAAAGAGTGAAAAATTTAAGGGGGTACTTAAATACTTTCCGTAGACCACCCTGTCTATACAGGAGATATTATATAGATGATTATACAGGATATAGTTTTTGTAGATATATAGAGATTGAAGTTTTCACCACGTTCAAACATGACAACCCCTGAAGATTTTGCAGGTGATGGATATGACAATGTTAATGTATTTGGTCTGCTGCTGAATTGCTGCTGCTGTTGGTTATTAGTGTTGTTGTAGATTATTGCTGCTGCTGTAAGCAAGTACAGGAACTTGCTACTGCAAATGCATATGGCGATACGGTTCCGTGAGTATTTAAGACATACTGCTGCTGCACAAATGGCATATAAAATAACCTGTAGCAGATCTATACATGTGGAGCTGGGGAAGGTGTAGGGTTTCAGAGGAACTCTGAAAGCGCGCTGCAGGAATCTCTATTGAATGCTAGCCAGCCATATAAATGCAAGGTAGTAAGCTCATTGGCTTCATATGCAGCATGAACCAATCAGCTTTTGCCAAGTCGTTTAACTCTCTGAATATTATCAGTTACGTTAACACCCCGTTAGAATGTGCCATCTAGAGTTTCATGACTGAACTCTATATATATTTTAAACATAAGTAGAAATAACCTGACAGATTCAACAACCACATATTGGATTAATCCATTACACCCTAGAGCTTCAAGAAACAAGAGTTTTTCTTCCACAGCTTGGACTGTTGCTCTCTATTGCACCATCATTTGACATTTGAGAAACAGTTTAACAGTACAGTCTGTCTCTGACTTTTAAAACGCAAAACCACTCAACAAACACTTTTGAAGACATTTTAGTAATCCATTTTAAACCTCATTATAGGTTTTTAAATTGCCATTTTATATTGTTACCATCAAAATAGCCAAGAAAGCTGGTATAATATTAAAACACCAACCAGCTACAACTGACACCGCCTTCCTGTGATTGTTTTGGGAGAGCGTTTAACCAACACTGATGTTGTCCTGCAGGTGGCGCTGTGTTTCTCTCCGGTGGGCAGTAAGCTGAGGGTGCGCAGCAGGAAGTTTCCTGCGGTGGTCAACTGCACCGCCATCGATTGGTTCCACGAGTGGCCACAGGAGGCGCTAGAGTCGGTCAGCCTGAGGTTCCTGCAGGACGTGGAGCACATCCAGGTGAGACGCCCATCAACTCAGAAACAATACATCTTCATCAAATGGTTTTATCATGATTCCCTCAATCCAGAGCACTGAAGGTCTCAGCTGGTTAGACAAACGCACCTCTCTTACTGCAGTAATGTGTCTCAATGTCATCTAATACATTCAAAAGCAAATGCAGAGTGTGATTTTTTTTTTCTGAGGTGCCTCAAGTCATGAAGAACATAATTAGATTGGCCAAGCACTGTGCACTCAGTTTCTGCATTATATTTCAGGGGAAAATTAAACAGCTGTGACGACTCAGTGGTATGACATTTCTGGCAATATTCTGGTAATTATATTTCATGTATGAACTGCATTTTTTTCACTGATCTAGCCAGAGGTGAAGGACTCGGTGAGTAAATTCATGGCCTACGTACACATTAGCGTGAACAAGACCTCAAAAGACTACCTGGCCAACGAGCGGCGATACAACTACACCACGCCCAAGTCCTTCCTGGAGCAGATCAAGCTGTACGGGAACCTGCTGGCGCTCAAGAGGAGAGATCTGACCTCCAAGATGGAGCGACTGGAAAACGGCTTGGAGAAGCTCAACAGTACGACTGCTCAGGTGCGTCTCTTTGTGTGCCTGTTCAAAATCAGGCCCTTATCGTGTAATGTCAATGAACTATAAACCCAGAGTTACTCACTCAGCATAGCATAATAAATGACAAGATAAATATCTAATGACTTACTGGCATTTATGATTATTTGGCTGCTTCCAGTGAAATCAAGCGAAGCGTTAGTTCTGGCATGTCACGTTAGTCAAGCTCGCATCAGCAGACTTTCAGCTGATCCCCATCTACCTATAGGAATACAACACCTATCTAAGCATTCATATATAAGGTCCCTCAGTATTGTCAGCAGTTTTCACATTGCTCAATAGGCTAATTACCCTCCTCCATCCCCAGCTCCTCCAACCCCCCTCCTCCTCTCGGCCAGTCGGATCATCTCTGATTCCCCTTATTGAACATTAATGATATCTGCAATGCATTTATGTTGGTTCTGTTCTGTTACCCTGGGGGGGGGGGTGGGGGGGGGGTTTTGCTGCTCTCCCTGCTCTCATCCTGCTAGACTGCATTATCGAAGGGAGTTCTTGCCCGAGCAGAATCATATTTTGATGATATTTGGGTCTTGCAGAACTAGATTTTCTTTCACTGCTGTCCTTAAACAATTACAACACTTTTTATTGATTTACTTGGTATTTAATTATTTGTAAAAAAAAAAAAACAAACAAACATAATAAGGTAGAGTGAGGTGAAACGTATAAAAGAATTTTGATTCCCGAGGTAAAGCGGACAGCAATTAAAGCATGGAGTGAGTGCTTGCAGCTCAGCTATAAGATTAATTTCCATGTCATAAATTCATGTACCATTAGCTAATTTATGTTTTCAGTGGTCAGCATACATATTCTTCATTAATAGGTCCTCTTGAATGTAAATGAAACACATGCGCCTCATGTAAGGAGCCAGTAGGAGTCTGATGTGGTTCAGCTTTAATGTTTATGCTGCTGGTGTTTTAAATGCGAGTGGCGTAGGATGTGCTTTCAGTGTTTCTCTTCCCAGCAAACGTATTGCTGTCCCTGTCATTCTCCTGACACCGCTAATGGAGCAAGTCTGTCAAAAACATCACCCGGTCAGCCCTCTGGCTTCTATTGATCTATGATTATTGTGTTAGGAAAATGTCATTCTTTTCTGTCATGTGGTTTTATGGCCTACTGTATAATTTTAGCATGTAAGATGAGCAATACTATCACTGTTATTCAAACTTACTGTTGAGGATTGGATCCCATACCCCAGAGTACGGTAGATTTCAGCTCATTTTCTTTCAGTTAGCTCAGGTTTTCTGTTTCTTTTTGGAACTGATTGATCGTAGGCCTTAATAGACCTCAGTTTTGAGCGAAAAAAGCATTACTTTTGGGTAATTTTGTCAATATTCACTGAAAAACTGAGGAGCATAAGCTCGGATCAATGAGGCCTACCATAAATTAGATTCAAAAAGAAAGACAAAACCTGTGCTAATTTATAATAAATTTGGGAACTAAAGGGATAGTTCATCCAAAAATAAATTCTGTCATTAATTACTCACCCTCATGTTTTTCCAAACCTGTAAGAACCGCATTCATCTTCGGAACACCATTGTGATTATTTTTGATGATCCCTTCAAACAATTCTCCTCCGCTCACCCTGGCACCATTTTGGATAGCATCACGAATCTGCGCGCGCTTCGTGAAGAATATGTTGAAAAAGTTTAATTTTTGTTTTCTTGCGGCACAAATTATTCTCTAGCTTCATAAAATTCCGGTAGACCACTGACGCACATGTATGACTTTTACCCGATTGTCCTGACTATGTTTCTGGGGCCTTGATCATGATTCCTGGTAGTGTCCTTCGGTCTATGGGAGGGTCAGAAGCTCTCAGATTCATCAAAAATTCTCATTTGTGTTCCAAGCTGATCTCAGGTCTTACGGGGGGATCACCGAGGTGATATTCATGACAGAATTTTCATTTTTGGGTGAACTAACCTTTTAAAGCCTTTATGTATAATGCAGTATAAAGTCGTTTTTCATGCATTAATTTGCCTTGTAATGCACCTTATAATGCATTGTATGTTCTCATGAATAATTGTAACCACAGTTAGTACATTATAACACTTATCAATTCATTGTTACACTATGTATTTTAAATTTGGTTATAATTATTTACAACAAGATATCATGTAATGCACATTTTGAATAATTATAATGCATTATACCCTTAATAACCTATTATAATGCATTATACATAAAGGCTTTAAGTGAAGTGTTACCGTAATTTGTTAAAGACAGGTCATTTTTGACCTGGAACAGCGAAGTGAATCATGGTATGAAAAAAAAATCTCAAAAAAGTATACAAATTTTCAAAAAATGTTTGGATATGTAGTTATACCCTGTGTGAGCAATGTCAGTTAGCTAGTTAATTATTAACTTATTTATTTATTTAATCATTTGTTTGTTTTTCAGTAAAAAAATCATCTCTGTTCAAAATGATTGGAACACAGCATTAGGATTAATAACCTTAATTAAATAAGATTTGTAAAAACTTGTATTATGTGTAGCTACTATTATAATATTTTAATATTTAAAAATAAAATAAACAGTATCTTTTAGGATTTAAGTCAAGTGTGAGGCTATCCTAACATAACTTATAAATATAATTTTTTACAACCTTGAACAATGAGAATGTCTTTTCAGGAATGGACATTTTTCAGAAGCTTTTTCTTAAGTGAAAACAGATGAAAATAGTAACGAAGAATAATTTGATTCTGTTTAACACTGTCTATTCCGAGTGTTTTCTGGCCTCAGACTATCATAGAGACTAGCAAAATAGCAACACCCTAGCAACGTGCCGGTGACTTTTGCATGAGTGACACAGTTCACATTTTCTACAGCAAATCTCCTTATTAGCAATAATTGTGTTCTCAGCTACACTGTGCTAATTATTATGACTGAGACATTATAACTTATCTAATGTGTCCTTCTGTTTGAGCTGCTTTATGCTTCCTGACACGTTAATCCCGCCGGCATAGACCGGCTCAAATGTTCTTCTCAGGTAATGGCTTCAGCGCTTCGTCCTCGTCCCTCCACCCTTCAGTGGAAAAGCTATCAGAAAGCTCATTTGTGTGCTAAGATTGAGCTTGCAAGTGATGGGAGGGGAAAATGTAAAGTCAGAATTCACACATACACAAGATACATCCGATAGTGCTGTTAGAGATCCACGCCCACCAGAATAGCCTCTTTACATTAGCGATGAGAGGAGAGCCGGCCTGGCTAGAAATCTAAATTAAAAGTAGCTGCTAATGAGGCAGAAAGTTTATTGGTGCTGCTTTATTGAGGTGGGACCCCGTAACATGTAATTAGCGGAGAGCGGATATCAATTCAAGCTAGTTGGTCCCTGCCCACATTTGTGGGCGTAGAGGTGGATTTTTCCGTTTTATAGCCACTCATTAAGCAGTGCATATCTAAATGAGAATCTGCATTGTTTTTCTTTGCTCAATATAAGCATGTTTATGATGTAACCTTCTTTATGATGATGACGGAGATCAGTCCAGACTTGTGGTTGATGATAACAGCAGCGCCAATTGTCTATTATCTAAGAGTTCTTTTGCCTTTTCATCTCAAACGGTCTCTTTTGAGATGATTTACGGTATTTTAACAATGCAATATTAGGCTCGTGCTCTTTGATGTGAACTTGTGAGGATGTTCTGCTCTCTTCGACTGAAGAGGATCATTAGGCGTTTCATGTAGTTTGAGGAGCAGAGAGGGAGAAACTTCCACCAAGAGCCATAAGAGCGCCGTCTAACTGCGCTTTCTGGGCAATTAGTCCTCCTTCGTCTTTACCTCCTATTCATCAGTTTAATTACCCACATGATAGCAACTTGATTTTGTGAGTATTGCAGGGTTTTGCTACCTGAGGGCATTTCATCCCTGACGTCTCGTTTTCTTAAGGCTAATCAGTTCATTTGGAGTCTGGAGAAAGGAAACAGATTCGAGAGGAGTTTGCTGGGGATTGCTGTAGAACAGCCGTATTTGACTGTTTGTTTGCTTCACAAGCCGCGTCGTGTTGCTTTGGATTGCGTCTGACAACAGTTTTCAGCTAATTGTGTATTTCGCCCAGTTTTCTCTCCCGATTGGCTTTTCCCAATTGGCCTCTGTTTGAATAAGTGCCAGCAGCTCAACCCATTGTGACGTATGAAAACAGAAATAGTTTATTAAAAAACGTTCATCCGTCCATATCTCTGTGAACAGCGCTTCTTCACAATCGAGTGATTGTCGTTTATCAATTAAAACTTTGAGCGCTTATTTCTCTGATAATATCACTAATATGATTTAACAATGAGTGTAGAAAAAAAACAAATAGGCTGTTATTCAGAAGAACTGCTGATGCAATTAGCTGATAGCTGCAAGTTCATTAACTTCCTCAACAAACTTTAATAGGGAATAAATACAGCACATATAATATTATGATGCCACTTTATAATAAGGTTCATATTTGTTACACATTAGTTAATGCATTAGGCCATTAGGTGTCATGAACAGTATTTTTTTACAGCATTTTAGTTCTTATTATTTTTTCATCTTTTATTAAATCCATATAAGCTGCAAATGCTCTGCATACACATTTGAGAGAATTCAGGGACTGGCTAAATATTAACAATACGATAAATTCCTTTGTCATTTAGGATGTAACATAAGGCCTAATTAATAAAATGTTGGAAACACATATACAACTGTCCGTAGACTATTTATTTTCTAAACAGCTGTCATTTTGTGTGCTCTATTGCTATGAATCATCATGATTGTTCTTTGTTTTCATTGCTTCTGTATATTTTTCTCATGCAACAGCCCTGATTTTAAATGGAAACCTGTCATGGTGTTTCTTATTCGTGGTCTCTGATAAATTAGATGGCATACCATGTTTAAAGTAGTCATCACCACCATTCGTTTCTACAGTATTTCACACATATTGTTGATGTATGTACCGCATCCCAATACTCAGCTGTTTTTCTTTCTCTTAGGTGGACGATCTGAAGGCCAAGCTGGCGGCACAGGAAGTGGAGCTGAAGCTGAAGAACGAGAGTGCAGATAAACTGATCCAGGTTGTGGGTGTGGAGACGGAGAAGGTGGCGCGGGAGAAGGCGGTGGCTGATGAAGAGGAGCAGAAGGTGGCCATCATCGCTGAGGAGGTGACGCGCACACAACGAGACTGTGAGGAGGACCTGGCTAAAGCCGAAACTGCGCTCGTAGCGGCACAAGAGGCTCTGAACACTCTCAACAAGGTCTGATTTCGCCATACATGTGCATTATTGACGATGGATTTACAGTATATATAATGTATATATATATATATAAAAGGTTGCTGACTGTATTTATATCTTGTTTTAACTCTTTTTTCAGAAACAATCTGACGAGCTGAAGTCTTTCGGCCTCTCCTGTATCCGCCGTGACAAACGTTCACAGCCGCGATGATGGTCCTCTGGCCCGGTGGGGCGCGTTCCCAAGGACGCAGCTGGAAGGCTCTAAAGTCAGAGATGCTAAGTGGACTCCTCCTCGACGTCCTTGATCCATTTCAAAAAGGAAACAAGCCACGATAAACGGTCTCAAGCCTCCATCCGTACCTAGGGACCCAGACTTCACCCTGACTGATAGCAGCCAAATCCACTTCGCTGGCCGGACCTCTCTCCTGGGTCATCAACATTGTGAATTGGTTATGAGGTTACTGCAGGTCGATCCTAATAGGACAGCCCTGAGGCAAAGCCACGCCGAACTTGCCGCCGCGCAGTAAGCTCCTCCGTCATCAGGCGCAAAGTCAATGTAAGTATACTTTTTCTACTGTCTGACGCCTGCTATACACTGGAGAACCTGTGCAGATTACATACAAACTGAGTGAAAATACACGACATGTTGACTTCTATGAGTCCCAACATTAAATGTTTAATCTAAAGTGATCAAACTTTTATTTAGTATGCTTACCTTAATGGTTCGTATTCACAGGTTTTTTTTTTTTTATATTATGTTATTTACGTTTAAAATGAATTTTGTTCACGCACACCACGGTTCTCTTTAAAACTTATTACTGAAGACAAAAGGTGGAAAGTGTTGAAAAACTTGAAAGAAGCGTGACGTAAAATGTGCGTTTTCCCTTATAAATTCCTTTTTTACCTAAAATGTTGATGTAGATTAAAATGAAGTCCTTATTATTTTGTTTTATTATTTGTTTGTTCATATCACCTGAGTTTTTGCAGATATGAATTAATTTTTTTCCAAGTAGCTTGAGACTAAAACTTCATTACCCCTGTTTTGTCTTATAACATCCTCTGTCTGTGTTCTTCTCCTGACAGCAACTTAATGAGAACTTGGCGAAGCTGACGGCGAAGTTTGAGAAAGCCACAGCAGACAAGCTGCGGTGCCAACAGGAGGCTGAGACCACAGCACGCACCATCGCTCTCGCCAACCGCCTGGTGAGTCTCCAGCGCTGCACGCATCAACACCACGTTACACCCAGAGCTGCTGCTTCCTGTCTTAATTAAGAAAAAAATAGATGAGCCAGCAAAACAGAAGAAAATTCTGAATAATAATTCAAATGCAGCAAACCCCCAGAATAAGTCATTTATGCTGTCCGTTGAAGCATGCAGCAATACTAAATCAGCAGGAAATCACACAAACAAACACGTGCAGCAGCGCTAGTTTGCCTGAAGCGCACCGGCTGGAGTTATTCATTACAGCGATTGTTTGATCTGGGAATAATTGTGTGTTGAACAGCAGTGATCCGGCAGTGACCTGAACATGTGTAAGGGGTTTGGTGTGGACCAGGGGTTAAAGGTCAAGTGCGTCATTTCCACACCACTGCGGGCAGCAGACACAATCACGCAAATTATGCCGGATTTCAGAATTGGTTGTTGCTGCTCAAGCAAAATCTAAATAATTACATACGGCACCTTTAAATATCTGGCCTGGAATCCGAATGGTTGCACTTCATAATAAGCTGCATTAGTGCTGTCCACTTTGACAGTGGCACTGGTACCAGAAGTCTTTTTCACATTCGTTTTGCATTCGCAAGTCTTGGTTAAAGCGTTATAAGATGTGAACCAAACCAACCAGCTATGAGGAGGATCACAACACTACAGACTTCGATTTGAAGCAGGAAAAGTATTTGAAAATCAGACAAAAAGACAAACGTGAACTACAATCCTATAAAGCATGGCAAATTGCATAAAATGCGAATTACATCAAATTAAAATGATGGTGAAATATAAAGCTATAATTTAAAGGTGTTAATTTTTATAATATATATCTATTATATCCACTATACATTGGGGGGGGGGGGCTGTTTTTTGGCTAATAGAATCATATGCAAATATTAAAATATTTTGAGAGCGAAGGGAACCTTTTCAATTTGTCATTCATGGTGCTTTATGGGAGTGGGTGCAGCTTGAGATCTAATTTAGCTTGCTGCTACGTCTGATAGTGGAATGAACGTATGGACGCAACGCTTCACGGACATATATACTCTTGTCAGAATTACGTGATTCTGAGTTCTCGGCAAATAGAAACGGCTCACTCTTTGGTGAACACGTAATTTACTTTAATATACTATATCTTTATTCTTTACCTTAGATCTTGTTTGTGTAGTGTTTTGATGAGATTGTCAGACCATAGTTGTGTGTAATTCAGGTTGGAGGTCTGGCAGCGGAGAATGTGCTCTGGGCATAGGCGAGGGGGGGGGGGGGGGGGGGGGGGGTGAAAGAGCTTCAGGCATCAGGAGAGCACTCTGTGTGGAGACGTGCTCCTCATCACTGCCTTCGTCTCCTATCTGGGCTATTTCACCAAAAGTTACCGCCTGGAGCTGATGGACAACAGCTGGAGGCCGTACCTGAGCCAGCTCAAGGTCTGTCCCACTGGCTAAAAACTGAGCTTTTAAGATGTTTAAGATTAACAGAGTAAGAGATCATGTGTTTGATTAAGGCCAGTGTGGCTTTCACCTGAAATCTAAAGCATACCCTGTTGAAAAACCCAGCATATTCTGGTTAGTATGTTTTGTGAAGCAGTGCATCTGGTTTGAGCTGTTTAAGCTGTCCTGTGCTTATAACCAGCTTAAACTAGCTCAAACCAGCTGTCATGCTTCAATATCTAACCAGCATATGCTGTTTCTGTTTTTCAACAGGGTAGTTCATTCCTCTGTTAATCGGTGTCATTTGTTTTTGTGAGGGTTCAGTCTGTGAGTGCTCTTCCTGCAGGTGCCAATCCCGGTGACTCCGGGTCTGGACCCGCTGACCATGCTGACGGATGACGCTGACATCGCAGGCTGGCAGAACGAGGGTCTGCCTGCAGACCGGATGTCGACTGAAAACGCCACCATACTCACCAGCTGCGAACGATGGCCGCTCATGGTGGATCCGCAGCTGCAGGGAATCAAATGGATCAAAAGCAAATACGGAGAAGAGCTGCGACTCATCAGGATTGGACAGAGAGGGTAGAACACACATTATGTCTGCATACACACCATATCTGCTTAACCCGATTCATTACTGATGTCTGCTTTACTGTGTGTGTGTTAATGCAGATATCTGGACTCCATCGAGAGAGCGTTATCTGTAGGCGAAGTTGTCCTCATTGAGAATTTGGAGGAAGCGGTGGATCCAGTGCTTGGTCCGCTACTCGGACGTGAAACCATAAAGAAAGGACGGTGAGAGCGTTATAATGTAGTTATTAGTCATATTTATCATTATATATGGTGGTAAAATTTGACCTTCAAACATCTTCTTTTATTAAGACAAAACACCACAGGTGAATTATATTAACCTTGCTGTTTAATCACTGTACATTAAAGGTGGGGTAAGTGATTTTTCAAAACCGCTTTAGAAAACTGATTCGGGCCGAATAGCAAAACAAACTTTTAGCCAATCAGCAGCAAGGGGCGTGTCTACTCATGATGCGGATGAGTGAGCACTCAGTGCACAGGACGGACATTAGCCGAGCCGAGCGATAGAGATGGCGGATAAAAAACAAAAGAGGAAAACGTCTGCGGAATAAAAGAAGGCTTACGATAAGGCAAGAGGTAGGACCCGTGTAAATATCGTATCAGCCTTCCAGCGCTGGAGAGAACTCAAGGAGGCCTGCGATCGGACGCCAAGGGTGCTTGATTTTCATGCTCGATCGGGAAGTAACAACCTGTGTCTGCGCCGCAACAGCTAATGTCTGTCGAGTACACTGGACAAAGCGACAAAGCGACCGTTGAAAATCATTTGAAATTTGTGTTAGTACGTCATAAATAGAACGCAGCAGCATTTTTTTTTCTGTCGGGGATTTGTCGTGTTGTGCCACGCTGCATCCAGTGTAGACAATAGATATGTATATATATCTATGGTGAAGACAGCATCACTGATTATAATGATTGTCCTGCGTATTTTATCTTGTCGCCGCGGCCACTCGTTCTGTTGTATACCGGTGTAACATTGGTTTTGTCTTTGTATCGACGAACAATCATGCCTGGGGTTGCGTAAATGTATCGTGTGGGGCGGCGCTATCACAATAGGGTGCGAGACCCTTTTGGGTAGGGCTGTTTGTTTTGGTATTTAAATGCAACGTTGGCTACAGAAATGGCTTCACCGCACCTTTAAATGGCCTTTTTCAACAAGTTGATATCATTTCTTTAGGGTCTAAATGAAAAGTCTATAACATACTTTGGTTAAAATTTCTCAGTGGTTGTGTAAAACAACACCCTTTTTACCCTGTCAAAAACAGCTCTGTTCACAGCAAGCCGTTTTAGTGCATGTTCCTTTAAATGCTAATAAGCTTTGCTCACCCCGCCCCTCTCTTCCGTGAGCCGTTCTCATGAGACTGTTTACTTTAGCCACAAAACTTGCTAACTAGCACATTATTAAGAAAAAAACCCTTATACTCACTTCTTCTGTAGATGAAACTGGATCACGAATGATTTGCGCGAACATATGTAGGATCGGGGTTCAATCCCTTCAAAGAAACAAACGTAATCCTCTGCGTCTTCAGCGGCTCAGATGACGGAAGTAAATGACAACTGCTATATGCATTACTACATCCAACAGCAGAACACCTTAATCGCTATGGAGACATTCTTGTCTACGTCCCTGCTCCGGTGTCAAAACAATGGTGGTCGGACTGTTCACAGCTCACTCAGGGAGGGACTAAGGTAAAACGGCCGTGTCAATCAAATATCGTGGGAGTGGCCTGTGCAGAACTACGTCATTCTGACAAGAATCTCAGAACAGCCTGATCTAAGAAAGTGATCATTCTTATTGGGGATTTTTTAAAAAAAAGTACTACTGTTTTATCCTTATAGGTTGATGTGTACAACACACTGCCACCACAACTTTCAGTTCAATCACCATAGAAAACTAAAGTTTGCTGTTTGTAAGAGAGAAACTCTTTAAAGATACAGATTGGAATTGAAATCTACAGACACAAATAAATAAAGTGCAATAAAATAATGAGAGGTTCTGGTTTCCTAATCCACGACGCTACATAAATATCGGCGTTAGGCAATGCGAGTACAACCACACCCAGTTTCCGTCCTGATCCTTCACACCAAGCTTTCACAACCCTCACTACCAGCCAGATCTCCAGCTCGTGTACGCTGGCACTTCAACGGTGACACGGGTGGTCGGGAGGACCAGCTGCTGGCATCCGGTGTCCAGCATGGAGATACCCTACCTGGAGGAGCTGAGGTACGTCGGTCTCCCTCCTCATCAGACTCTCGTACTGAGAACATCACAAAGCCAATGCAGATCACTCTCCATCCACGCTTAAATTTCGGGACGGGTTAAGTAGGATGGTATTTGCAGGTTTTCGGGGCTTAATTGTATTCATCATTTGGAGGTCTAGATTGGCTGAACCTCAAATAATTCGTCAGCATACTCTGATGGACAGAACAGTTCAATCATAGCGGTTTTCTGCAAGCCTATTTGAGGCTCCAGTCTTCTCACCTTTGCTTACAAAAGGGTAATTGGTGCATTACTTTTTGCACTTTCATGCATATAATTAGCACACTTTCCCCGAGCATTTTTTTTTAATGACCAACACATATGCACATGTATATTAGTACATTAGCATAACATTACTGTAAGTAATTAGCTGGAATGGTCATGCAATTGTGCCACATTAAGAGCTTCCCCATTAAGTTGTTTTTTTTCAGCCTATCAACATTTTTTTTCTCGCTTTACTTCATTTCCTCTTCCTGAAATGTCTGACAGATGTTGAAGATGTTGAAGATGTTGAAGCTTTCATTTGAGAACAAATTGCAACAAACTGAAGAAGTGTTTTTGAATAACTGACAGGAAGTGAATGCGGTTATTTTGAGATGTGCATTCCGTAAAATTGAAATGTTACTTAATGAAGCTTGATTAATTAGTGTATCATAGCTGAGATCCTAAAGATGGGGAAACGCTACTGAACTCTCTTATCATCTTAATTAATATTAAAAGTTGCAAGAAATGCTTGACAATCCCTCAGCACCTCAGCAGAGTTTCCTCGCTGATCGTTATACTCCGGTCAGTGTTTGCTGGATTTATAATTAGATCTTATGCAACCGCACCGCGGGGATACGCTTTCTTATTTAGATGTTTTTTAGAGGGTTTGTTTTTAATCCCTGGCTTGTTTTACATCACGCAGTACCAACATAATTGCGCTGAGCAAACTTGAGCAGTTTGTTTATCTTATTACTTCGTGAGATCTGCACATCCGCCAAGGCCATTAGATGAAGTAAATGTCACTGTGATCGGTGGAGAGCCGCATCAGTCTCGTCTAATGAGCAGGACCACTCTGCTCCTCTGAAATCATCTGACCAACGTCACTTTGGGTTGCATAATTACTCGGCTGAGATTGTAAGCGTACCGAGTTCCTTCACAATAAGGCTGCTAGTTAATTGTTTGTTTTGCAGGTCTGGGTTAATTGGACGCACAAGATGCCAGTGGAAATGTAATCATTAATGAGTGACTCATTAGGACAGGATAGTTGAACATACCTGTTTTCCTCCTCTCTGATGAGAGGTCGTGTCTCTGAACCCAGCTGTTTTTCTCCAGTGCTGTTGTTTGTAAAAGTCTCACAGAGGCTCTGGTGGTCACTGACGGAGCGATGTTATTATACTTGAGTTTTTTTGCAGATTGACCTCTTCAGGAATGAGTTTTGTCTTGACGGTTCAATACTCGCGCCGGCGATGACGGCTCTCTGATTTGAGATCATCAAGCGGAGCGTGTGGTGTGTGTGTGTGTGTGTGTGTGTTTGTTCTCTATCTCAAACGTGGGACATGGATCCTACAGCATTTACATCCTCACACGCTGCGGCTGTGGTGTTTGATGTCCGTTAATCCACGCAAAGACTAGCTTCAATTCTCCTGCATACATTGATCTCTGCAGCTGTTCAGATGCTCTCTCATGTCCATGACTTTGCCCCTTGGCTCTTGTTTTCACGAATCTTCGCACATCCTTCCACACACGTCTTTCTGTGTCTTTTACTTTGTAGTCGAACCTCACAAAGCAACAGAACGGCTTCAAAATCACTTTGAAAACTCTGGAGGACAACCTGCTCTCACGGCTCTCCTCCGCGTCCGGAAACTTCCTGGGAGACATTGAGTTGGTGGAGAACCTGGAGATAACCAAACGAACGGCGGCCGAGATTGAAGTCAAGGTGTGTTCTTGGTTTTTCAGCTACAGTAACATCTTCCCATGAGTGATTTACATTAAATAAATGAATTTTCCTATAAAAATACAGTATATTTTAAGTTTTACAGATCTGCAAATTAGTATATATTTCATTAACTTTCAATTAAACAAATAACTAAAATCACTTTTTACCATTAGAATATGCAGACAAACACCATTTTCACCATATAGCATCATGGAACTTATAGTTAACAAATTAACATTTTTCTACCAGAGCATTTTTTCAGTCTTTTACTGTCATAATTTCAATGTTTTTTTTTGCAGTTTTAGATACTGTATTATAAATATACATATTATGTACAGTAGCACAACAGTTTCCATAAAATATATTTGATTAAAATTTAAATAAAAGTTACCATCTATATAACAATTATATAATAATGATTTATTAAAATATAAAATTGACATCTATAGAAATATAATTATCATTATGGTTAAATCGGACATTAAAATCCACTCTGATGTGGTTTTAGTCAAACCATCTCATTAGCAAATTAATAATATAGTCAACAAAATGGTAAGTTATATTCTTACCTCACTAACACAACACCATAACCAAAAGGCAAGATGGACACATAATCTACACTATTAATTTATATTCAAAAAATCAAATAATATTTTAACCACAAACGTATAAAAACTTTTCCATTGATGTATGGTTTGTTAGGACAATATTTGGCCGAGATACAACTATTTGAAAATCTGGAATCTGAGGGTGCAAAAAATCTAAATATTGGGAAAATCATCTTTAAAGTTGTCCAAAATGAAGTTCTTTGCAATGCATATTCCTAATCAAAAATTAAGTTTTGATATATTTTTACGGTAGGAAATTTACTAAATATCTTCAAGGAACATGATCTTTACTTAATATCCTAATAAAAGAAAAACTGATAATTTTGACCCATACAATGTATCATTGGCTATTGCTACAAATATACCCCAGTGACTTAAGACTGGTTTTGTGCTCCAGGGTCACATTTGTTGATATTTATTTGAGTTATTAGTCATGAAAGTGATGAAATTCAGCAGCATATTAACATACATACTAACACACATATTAACAAATTAATAATGATCCTGATCTTTGTTTTGCTGCGCTCCAGGTGAAAGAGGCTAAGGTAACGGAGGCTGAGATCAATGATGCGCGGGAACACTACCGTCTGGCGGCGGCCCGCGGTTCGCTCCTATACTTCATCATGAATGACCTCAATAAAATCCATCCCATGTACCAGTTCTCTCTGAAGGTAGCGCCAACCTGACCTGCACAAGCTCTTAAAAACCTGTTGTTTATTTCCCAGTGCTCCAGGATTTAGTTATTGTGTTTCTCTCCTGCTTTTATGGAGCTGTGTTTGTCCCATGCTAACACCGCTATTTAGCTGTCATGAACTACAGCAGTTAATATAATGTTCTACAGACGCTCAGTGTATTTCTGCACTAGCTAATAACACAAGGATCACTATGGCTACATTTATTATACTTTATTATGTTTTATATTGCGCTATCGTTTGATCCAAACTGAATGTGATGAGATTTAGACTGTGTACCATGAAATAATGCAAAGATAATAAATGTTAGCCATTTTTTTATATTCCAAGCCAATAATCTTGTGTTAGAACGATTAACATTTAACTCAATTTGAACCTTGCCCTCGCAGTGAGCGTCAACCTCTGCCTGGATCGTTTGATTCATTAAGATCATATTAATCTTTGAGAGATCATTCAACAAGTTTATGAACTGTTTACGGATTCCTTTAAAAGCGCTGACTGAAAAGGAGAATGATTCATGGAATACAGGACAACTCATGAACTCAGTAAATAATGAATAATTTCACGTTTTCCCTCATGAAAGCTATCTGATGAATATAGTGCACTTTAATGGTGATCTCATATCACTTTAGTGCTGGCAGCAAGCGGCCAGGATAGTCCATCGAAGAAAGAAGTACAAACCGCTTTGGATGACATAAGAGTAACTAGTCTTTAATATAACAAGCAAAAGGGTGCGGACACCACCGTAACAAGCCAATACATTTTAATAGCTGCATTTACCTTGTCACCACAAAGTTGATTTTTGTTATTTCTGCTAGAAGGCTTTTATGGCGCGGCTAAACATCTTAAAAAAAGCTGAAGGCACTTGAAAGCCCCATAAAAGGGCCAGTTTAAATTGTTTTAAAATGGTCCTGTTAAATCTCAAGCCCTTTTTGTGATTTTCTTTGTAGCAGAGCCACCTCACGCCAAATGATGTCCGATAGCTAGCGAACATGCCCCAGATTCGCCTTCCTTTTTATAAAATTGAGGGAATGTACTCATGCTATCAATTGAGGAACTAGCTTCCGCTATTTCGAATTTTGGATACACATGTTTCAGAATAATTTGCTCTGTATGTAATGTAAACGTTGTACTTAGGTGTGATTTTAACAACAGCTAATACACTATTTGCCCTCTAAAAGCTGATTTTAAGAAGAGATGAGCAGCTATACCTAGAAGAAAAAGAACAACCAGGGTTTTGAGACCCCAAAGTGATGATAACGATCCTGCATATTTCAGAGAGAAATGGATGCATGCGGCTCTTTCCACCCGAATCCCTGTCAGAATACTGCAACGAAACAATCTTCTCTTCAACTAATGTCATGTTCGAGAAAACCAGCCTGTAATCTGAATCCCATGGCGCTTGTGTGTATACTAATCTGTCTGTTTTGTGCCTCTGAATCACCAACCTAACAAAGCGCTGAGGCCTTGTCCAACCCACTGCAATACCTCTCTTATCTGAAAAGATAGGGGCTTAGGCCATTTCCCTGCTGCTAAACGACACTGCATTTATTTTGTATGTCACTTTACAAAAAACGGGGCTGGCAACGTGGTTTTAGTATGTGCTCGAAAGATTTCATATTCTGATGGAACTCTAGTCTCTGTCACCCTTCGTTTCAGTTTTGGCGCTTGTGTGACTTCCAAGCAGCTTGCGGCATACATACACAGGTCAAAGCCATTATTGACTGAATCAGCAAATGTTATTTCTTGATATACTGTGCTGTAGAGAGTAAATATGACTCAAATTACTTTGATTAATTCTAATAAATGGCCTGACTTCTGTGCAGATAAGGATAGACCACAGACCACTTCTTGCCTTTTTGCATTTTTACCCACTCATATTAAAGTGCTAAGTTTTTCTATTAGCCTATTAATAACAACACATAGCTATAACGCAGAGCTTAATAAATACAATAATATTTAAAAATCAATTTGCACATGTCCTCACAATCAGCAAAACTGAGAATCCAATTCCAATTTTCTGTGGATTTGATTCTATCGCTTTTGTGTCTTTGTTATATGCCCTATGGCTTACAGGGGGAAAAAAATCTATCTTCAATAACGTTTTCTTTTTGAATCATTCATTAAAAGAACTGGCTCATAAGAGTCATTTATTTCAGGAATCATGCTACCTGCATGTATTTGATTCACTAAAAAGAATGGCCTCATAGGAGTCATTTGTTGATGAATCAGACTATACTGGTTGCCTGTGTGTTTTTGATTCAGTAAAAAGAATCAGTACAAAGATGTTTCCATGCAGCCACTGAACTTAAGAGATAAAAAGAGAGTAAAAAGATGGATCATGGGATTTTAAGAATCAGCATCAGGGATGTTCAAATGAAGATTACGATTAAACAGAAAATTAATATTTTTACACAGCTCAATGGAGAAAAAAGTCAAATAAATGTGATACTGCTTAAATGACATAAGAATGGAAACCATAAAGAATTATGGGCCAAAGGCCAAACCACCCATATACTGTAACATCTTGAATGGTTTTAAATAAATAGCTTCCAAAAACTCAGCTTTTCAACTTCTATGTACACAGTAGTTCAACCAAAACCTTTTCCTCTCATAGTCGACTCTAGAGGACTCGAGGGTCAGTAGAACTCAGCTAAAGGATGACACTTAACTCAAAAGTGTTGCTTGGGTATACAACTGCAACCGACAAAAGAGAAGGAAATTAATGAGCATTCAGTAGCTTGTGAAGTATACTTTGATGCAGCCTTGGTGCAGGACACACTTCAAACATGCAACAAGGGCCAAAGCTTAAGTGTTTATTCCATCAGACATCAGAGTGGATACTGACACCACAATAGAGACATGGAGGGCCAGCCAGATGAGGTTGCCAGATCTTTGCTCTTTTTCCACTACTTGAAAAAAGAGCAAGGAATATTCTATATTCTAAAATATTGTTACTTGAAATAAAATTCAGAAATTCAAAATACTAAAACTACAATAGTATCTCAATGACATGCAACTAGCCACTGACATATATTTGTATTGTAGACAACGCAACAGACAGGAATAGATAGACCGCTTCCCACATCTCGATGGAACACTTGCACCACATGATGTTGGGTAATACTGTCAGGTCAGTTTGCAAAGTATGCTTGGCAGATAGCATCATTCTTTTCTAAATGTCCGCCAATCTAAATGCATTTTGGGGAGATGGAAGCTTCTACAGAGAATTAAGTGTCAAGGCAGTAATGTCAGAAAATGTATAGGAACTTACAAATTGCCCAAATTTGTTGAGACGCCTAAGTGCAAGGAAAATCCTCATTAGTATATTTGACACCTTTTTATCCAAGTTCCCTTTATTTGCATTAGATTACACAGGGGTGCAAAAAGTATTTAGTCATGCCACCATTGTGCAAGTTCTCCCACTTAAAAAGATGAGAGAGGCCTGTAATTTTCATCATAGGTATACCTCAACTGTGAGAGACAAAATGAGAAAAAAAAATCCAGAAAATCACATTGTAGGATTTTTAAAGAATTAATTGGTAATTCCTCGGTAAAATAAGTATTTGGTCACGTACAAACAAGCAAGATTTCTGTTTCTCACAGACCTGTAACTTCTTCTTTAGAGGCTCCTCTGTCCTCCACTCGTTAACCTGTATTAATGCATCTGTTTGAACTCGTTATCAGTAAAAAAGACAACTATCCACAACCTCAAACAGTCACACTACAAACTCCACCATGGCCAAGACCAGAGAGCTATCAAAGGACACCAGAAACAAAATTGAAAACCTGCACCAGGCTGGGAAGACTGAAACTGCAATAGGTAAGCAGCTTGGTGTGAAAAAAATCAACTGTGGGAGCAATTATTAGAAAATGGAAGACATACAAGACCGACCTGATAATCTCTCGAGCTCCCTGGGCGTCCCGCAAGTCTCACCACCGTCGGGGTACAAAATCCTTCACAGACCACTGTGAGCAATCAAATCCCAGACCCCCACAGGGGGCCTGTGAATGACCTCAGAGAGCTTGGACCAATCTTACAAAGGCTACCATCAGTAACACTGTGCTGCCAGGGACTCAAATCCTGCAGTTCCAGATGTGTTCCCCTGCTTAAGCCAGTACATGTCCATGCCCATCTGAAGTTTGCTAGAGAGCATTTGGTGATCCAGAAGAGGATTGGGAGAATGTCATATGGTCATATGAAACCAAAATATAACTTTTTGGTAAAAAAAAATCAACTTGTCGTTACTGTTGGCGATACAGAATGTCTGCTGAAGTTGCTTCCTAACGACACACCACTATACCATACGTGCTGTGAAAGCTAGTGGGTGAGAGTGGTGAGGACCGTTTTTCGCAAAATTATCGAGTCGGGTCGGAGAAGGCGGAGCGGCGCGCGATTTAAAATCTGTTTTTCGAAGTCCGCTTAAAGTGCGACGAAGCACCGCGCCGATATTTGATTGCTGGAACTATCGGCTATCTGCAAAAATCCATGCTGATAGTTTTTCTGGTTTGCGTCCATTGCTGGAGCGGCTGAGAAGAGCCTGCTGTCATTACACGGTGTGAGAGCGGTCTCTAGTGGTTGAAATCACTGACAGCGCGTGCTATTTTTGTTTAGACACGTGATACTGCACGCTGA
>JADLZN010007233.1:1206745-1454415 GCA_018155175.1 Sinocyclocheilus anophthalmus
GGAAACCGCTGCGCCCTGGAACACAGCAGGGTTGGCAGCACGACCTACTGAGGGCGCTGAGGAGAGACGGGCACCGTGTAATGCGTGTGAACCTCTCTTCCCCAGAGGGGCCTGCCCTCCAAGGTCCTGAGCCACAGCATCAGGACTCTCATAGCTGAAGTCTCCTATCGAAAACGACGGCCCTCAGACCCACGTCGTCTGCTAGGAAGACTAGACACCAGCCTGCTCGGGGCAGGACCCATCTAGATACCTCCGTAGAGGTAGCGAGCCTCTTAGTATGGCTATGTTTCCAGGCGCGTGTGTGCGTAAATGAGAGACGCTCGCCAAGACCGCCTGCGCCCTGGAACCGACCTCCTGAGGACACTGAGGAGAGACGGGCACCGTGTAATGTGGTGTACATCGCTCTTCCCCAGAGGGAGCTGGCCCTCAAAAAGTCCTAGGCCTTAGGCGTCAGGACATTTACGATGAAGACTATCCAGCGAAAATGACGGTCCACAGACCCGCCTTCTGCTAGAAGCCTTCGGCCTGGGAGCTCCACTCTGACTCTAGACTCTGCGGAGTACGAGAAGTGAGGCCCCCAGAATGAGGGGCTGGAACACAGTGGGTTGGGACTGCTCCGCCCAGCAGCCCCTGCAAACCGCCTCAACCTCCTCAAAGGAAGAGAGGTTAACGCGTGCTCTCACTCGAGAAATTTATATCCCCAGAGCCCCTGTATATCTAACTTCTCATAGTCAGACAAATACTTCATTTTATTCCTCAGAATTAAATGCAATCAAACAACCAGACGAGTAAATATGGTCTAGTGTAGTAAGATTCACATCAAAAACCGAAATGATGTAATATATGCGCTGCGCGCGAGCCATTCAGTCACACGATCAACATCAATCTCCTTGACAAACAAACGAGCTCTAAATCTAGCAAACACGGGTGGAGATAGGAAGAGCCGTCTCCAACCGTCTGCTAGATCATGAGCGATCTCCGCGTTCTCAGTCGCCGCCGTGCCTCAGCAGCAGCGGGACCGCAATCGCAAGATCACAGGCACGGACACACTCCTCGGAGCATGCCCGGCGAGAGCGGAGCGTTTAATAGCGGGGAGGGACAAAAAAACACAATCCGCACCGGCTGCGCGAGCTCCGCTCCTTATTAATGCTGCTCATTATAATATAAGGCATAATATTGTTTGCTTGTGTAACTGATGTTTGTGCAACTGGCGAGCTCTTTGACGCCCTCCGTATCAATCTCCTCAGAGGAAGACAGGCGGAGCGTTGAGCCCTCTCACCGGGGGGAAAGAACCGCAGCGCGGGCTTCCGAACCCCGAGAGCGGGCGCCGGATCTGGTGATTAGCAGATCCATACGCGAAACCCACGAGCACAGCCGCCGCTCCGCCTCGGCGAAAGCGGGGCCGGCACCGCGAGGAACACTAGTGAAGGCTCCCTCCTCAAAGAGAGCCCTCTGAGAGCGAAGCAAGGCAGTAACAACTATGCTTCGCTCGCAAGCAAACCACGCACAGGCTGTGTGTGTCCCCACTCGTAATATAACATTATCTTTGGGCAGGGAGGAACACACAACCTACAACGTGGCCTGCTCCCGCCCTTGAAATGCTTTGTCCTTGCATGAGCTTAGACATAGCTGGAGCTTATAGACTTTGGACAGACAACAATAAATAAGACTCACAGAACATAAATCGTGACCGACACACACAGAGAGCTTCGCTGAATGACAGAAAGCTAGCGCCGCCGGCACCTCACGTGCTTTTAAAGCTTCCTGGTCATGACGTCACCCGCCGCGGACGTCTCGCCCATCGTTCAACTGATTACACATATGATTCAGAGCTTGGTATCGCTGAAGGCGTTCCCCTAGCGTTTCCGACGCAGCTCGAGTTCCCGAAGGGGAACAGGGCATTTCAGGCAGGTCTAATTGTGAGTTTCAGGTAGCCTACAGAAATTAAAGTTCAATTGTGTGATTGTTTTTTTTCTTTGTCCTATTTTCTTTGATCAACATTAAAAATGCAGACAACAGCAGGATTATTGGAATTCTGTGTCTATCACTTTAACACAGCTTGAAGTTGTCAACATTGAAAGCGGCCATTGCAAAGTGCTTGGACTATTTCAGAAATAGAACAGGGAATCCGTTTGCTTTCGGCAATTTGTCGTGTGGCGCCGCGCCGCCGCCGAATCCTCTTTGACTAGGACAATATCACTGATTATAATGGGTTCTATTGTATTTTGACACATTGCGTTTCGCGCGGTTCATGTCTGGTTTCTTTCTCAGCTGTTCATGTTCACTTAAGAACCAACTACTTTAATAGGATACTCACCGAGATGGGCATTTTTACATAATTTTGCAGTGCACCAATCAAGTGCAGGAAGGAAGCAGAGGTCAAGACACAGTTTTCAGGCCGGGGTTTCTGATGTTTAAGCTTCCCACACAGCGCGTGAGTAACGCGTGTCCTTTCGTGTGTTCTAGCTTGAATATTTACATTGCAAAGGCTTAAACTTTTGTGATGAAGCAGCACTGTCAACTGTACGGGTGTCATTCACTTTTGTTCACGTTTATGTTCTCACTACATTGCACTGTTAGAATTTATAAAAATGTTACCGGCCTTCTGGCGACTGACACAGTTTCATATGCTGAGCATCTCCGTCCGTGATTTGCTGCTCTTTCAGTTTGCTGTATTTGAGTCTTTTGTTTCTGCTTTCTTCGTGTTCTTCACGTTCTCCTCCTCGGTTTAGCCTGATAATGTCGTGTGGGAGAAGATAAAACGCTCCGACTGCTCTATCATTTGCCAGATAAAATTCAGCTGTAAACAGTCTGCATGCTGAATAAGAGGAGAGGAGGATCTGAAACGCCACAAACCACTGTCTATTCAAGCGTTTGTCTTTCCAGATGACCATCTTCTAATGAGTCTCTTAATGAGCAGCTCATTTTTATTTCCATCACGTCAGATTCAGAAACTCTGCTTAAAATCAACATCAAACGACCCTGAATGTCTGGAACGAGAAACAGAGCGTGTGCAGTGAGGCTTTGACAGGATTTGATTGAATGGAGAATGTTAAGCTGCAGTATTATTGGTTAATTGGTTATTTTTCCCCTCCCATGTCTCGATGACATCAGGAGAAGAGGAAAATGTCACAGTTATTATATATATAGTGATGATGCTCACAAACGCCACTAATTAATATCTAAACTTGAACTTAAAACTCTGAATTAAAGGATTCATGTACAGTGATGCAGTCTTTATTATTTTTAGATTACTTTTTCTTGTTGAATTTAAGTACACCAAGTTAAACTAAATCAAATTAGAAATATATATATATATATATATAATTAATATATATTATTATATATAGATGATATGTTTTTTTTTAGTTTATTGTAAATAACAAAATAGTTAACTTGGTTTTTAGTTTGTTTTAATTGTAATTTAGTCATTTTATGATGTGACTATCATTTTTATTATGATTTTTTTGTTTTGTGGGTGTATTTAGCATTTTATTAGTTATTGGTTTAAACATTATAGATAGTATTTTTTTTTTTTTGTTTTCATTAATTGTATTTTCCGTTTAGTTGGTCTTGTCGTACAGAAGTTAAATTAAACAAAAATGAAAAAAAAAAAATAAAGTAAGTTTTTAATTTTATAATTTTATTATGTATATAATATTATTATATTAATATTATTGTTGATAAAATAGAGATATAATTACTAAAAGTATGCCTAATCAGTTTCAGTTGTAGGTTGTAGCCTCTGCCGTCAGTTTTTTGTCAATTTGAGAATCTTGAAGAGCTGCACTCTTAAAAATAAAGGTTCTTTATTGGCATCAATGGTTCCACAAAGAACCTTTACATCCATAGAACCTTTTCATTCCACAAAAGGCTCTTTACAGTGGAAAAAATTTCTTGAATTATTAAAATGTTCTTCACACTAAGGAAAAAATGGTTCTTAATGAAATGGTCACTGAAGGGGCTCTTTGGGGAACCCAAAACGGTTCTTCATGGCATCGCTTGGTTAATGTATTAACAGTCTTCTATCAGCCAAGAAGTTGACTGAGGAAAAAGCCAGTGAAGAGCAGAAGCAGGAGACGAAGTGATGATAAAAGGAGCAGAGTTTATTGAATAGTTTTAGTTGCGTATGTTTCAAAGCTTCGTCTGACCAGCACACATTCAACAATTATTGTTCTACCAAACTGCTTCAAAACAACATCCCATAAACCTTGAGTTTCCATAAACATTCCCTCGTATCTCTCATTCATGAAGACAAACAGCCTTTGAAACACAGCCATGAGACTAAACAACAGTGCAAAAATATGATAAAAAACAATATATAAATAATGCATAATGCATTAATGATATCAATGGAAGTTAGTATATAAATGACTATGATTATTATAAATGATTATATGATTGAATGGAATAATAAAATGATTAAATAATAAATGATTATAATTGAATAAATTAATCTAAAAGAAAATAAAACACAACGCAAATGTATGGTTGCTCTCTTGAAGCAAAACACACACAGTTTGTATTTGAGGATCCTCGGATGTAGCTTTGGAAGCTTTATTTTTAAGAGTCAGTTGTGAGTCCTGTGCAGTGTTTTATGTTTGAGTTTCTGTGTTTGCTCAGCGCTGAAGAAGGGCCGCTTCTGGATAACTCCGGACCCTTACCACAACGACGACAACATCCAGATCGGCCGCGAGGTGAAGATCTCGTGTCAGGTGGAGGCCACGCCGCCCGAGGAGCTGCAGTTCAGCTGGCTGAAGAACGGCCGGGCGTTACGCAGCTCTGAGCGCATGGTCATCACGCAGACCGACCCCGACATCTCGCCCGGAACCACCAACCTGGACATCATCGACCTCAAGTTCACCGACTTCGGAACCTACACCTGTGTAGCAGCGCTCAGAGGAGGAGCCATCCCCGAGATCAGCATCGACGTCAACATCTCCTCCACCACTGGTGAGTCTCACACACACACACTATACACACACACAAACACTATACTCACACACTATACACACACACACACACAAAACACACACACACTAGACACCACACAACACACACCACAAACACACACACACTATACAAATCAAACACACGACCACTCACACACCACACACGACGCACACACACACAGACACACAACCAAACACTCACCACACTCACACACTCTCACACTCACACACACACACACTATACACTCACACACACACACACACACACTCACACACACTCACACTCACACACACACTCACTCAATCACTCACACACATCACACACACACACACATCACACACACACACACAACACACACACTCAATCAACCACACACACACACACACACAACCACACACACACACACACACACTCAATCATCACACACACACACACACAGCACAACACACACACACAACACACACACACACCCACACAAACACACAAAACACTCATCACACCACAGACAAACACACAATCACACCACACACACAACACACAAACACACACACACCACACACACACACAACACACACTCACACACACACAAACACACACACACACCACACTCACACACACACACACACACACCACACCCATTCATCTCAGATCATCAGACCAATCTCAGTCATCAAGGACAGACAGTGCATGTAAACCTGCAGAAAACACAGTGAGAAGAAATCTGGTCCTGTGAAATTATATTCAGGATGAATGATCACCTTACTTGGTTAGAACTCTCCAGAGCGAGTCCTAAAGCATAGTCATTAGTATAACTAATGTAATTTAGTATGATATTGGTATTTATAAATGTGGTTGTTTGTTGATTCATTCACAATACTAGTCAGTTATTTATAATAGTGTTAACTGTTATTTAGCATAATAGTTTTTTTTAATAATATTGTTTTTCCAAAGTTAAGTTTTAGTATTTGTTTAAAATTGTTTTATATTAGTCATATCATATAATACACTTCATTATTACAATTCAATACAGTTATATTGATTTGTTATTTCTCGTTTATAGATAAAATATTAAATATATTTTTATATTGTATTCAAAAAAATTTTTTTATTTATATTTATAATTAAATCAGTTTATTTATGGTATTGTATTTATTTAAAATAGTTTTACATTTATTTGTGATTCAATTATTATCGATTCATTATAGTATTATGATAAAAACTGGACAAAACATGCATTTTTTATTTATTGTGTATTTTCAAATCATAAAGAAATATTCGGCTAAATTATTTTTTTATATTTTATTCACCAATATATTTTTAAATATTTCTATTTAAAATTAAATACAGTTATTTATTTATTGTATGTATTTAAAAATTGTTGATTATGTCTTTATTTGGTCTATGTATATTAATAAAAATATTGTATTTATTTTTTTTATTTTGTTCAGTTGTTCAAAGTAATGTTTATTTATTAATTCTTCCTTATTTATTTATTTTTATGACTGATTCATAATCTATTACCCACAAATGCTTACAGCATTAAAAGAACAAGCTGCTAATGAATCGTCATGACTCATGATATGTTGTATGATCTGAGAATATCAGAAAGCTGACCTGCTTGCAGTTAGTTGCATTGATTAGCATCTCTCTGCATTAAACACTGACTCCTGCGTCGTTAGCAGAAGATCTCTGATAATCTGAGCCGGAAGAGCAAGGCGACTGTTAAAGAGCTCTGATGAAAGTCTCTTATATTAATGCATCTCAACTTCTCTGAGAGCCGCACTGAGCTCGATTTGTGTGGTTTTGTTGTGTTGCAGAGCTATAGCAAGATGATGTGCTTGATATATGTCTTTTTTTAGTATTTTATTTATTTTACGGGGGATGCACAGTACATTGGTTTGCATATGGATTTTTGCATTGTTTGTCTGATTTAGGGTTGGCTGATATATCAGATATTTATTTTGTCTTATCTTGTTAATTTGGCCATTAAGACCACAGGACTAGGTGGGTTTTGTGACGTCAGCCGATGAGCTGAAAGTCTGGTGTTCAGAATCAAGATATTACATTTTGCTGAAAGATGATCTTGTTAATAAGAGGAGGAATTAAGAGGGTAAACGGAGTAAATTTAGTACATGTTCGACAGTCTTTATGGGTGCATCTCATTTAACAATTCATTCATAATCACTTTCTTTCTTTCTTTCTTCAAAATTTTTTTTTATTTATTTACGATTAATGTTTAATTTTATATTTATTTTTTTTTATGATATAATGTCTTCATTTATTTTATTTCTTTAGATACAATATTGTATTTATAATGTTTTTTTTTAATATATATTTTTATTAATCATTCATTTTTGTTATATAATTAAATGCTGTTTGTTTATAATTTAATTTATAAGTCTATTTTAAATATAATTTCATGTCTGTTTTGTGACATTTGTTCATATATTATACATTGGAGTTTTTTTTTTATGTATTAAATAATTTATTTATAATGAATTTTTTTTGTTTATTTTTTATTTATTTACATTCATTTATAATAAGATGATTTATTCATTTATTTAATTTTCATGTTATTTATTTATTTAGTTTTCTAAAGACCACAGCAGGGCTCAGTTTGTTTATTCAATTTTTTATTTTATCAAAGTAATTTATTGTATAATTTATTGTATTATATTTTATTCAGTCCTTTATAAGTAGACATTATCTCATGTATGTATGTGGTTGTTATTTTATTTTATTTATTCCTAAATATATTTTTTTTATATTTACATTTTTATGTCGTGCGTTTATTTTTTTGTTCTTTATCTAGTATGGTTTTGTTTGTTGTTTGTTTGTTTGTTTGTTTAGTTTTTTATTTCTAAGGACCACAGCAGTAGGTCAGTTTTGTTTATCCATATCCATATCCATAAGATTATCCATAAGAACAAGAATTAAAGCAGTAAATATTGTGTATTTAGTTCATGTTGTCATAGTGCGCCAGCACTGTGATGTTTCTGGCTGTTGGTTCAGGATGAATCTGTGTTGTTGTTGTTGTTCTCTGTGATCCTCTCTCGTGATTCCGAGCTTCTGAGAACCCAGTAGACACTCCTAATAATGCGTTCGGAGTATTACGCCAGGAATTTACGCGTGTAAATGTTTGGACTGAGACGAGCCCGAGCCTTTGTGTCGGAGATCGAGTCCTGCAGTCCATCTAATGAAGCTCTGTCAGATCTACAGAGATCTGCACATTACTGGAAGACTCTGCTCTGCTCTGGCAAAGCAGCACTAGTTTACTTATAGAACACATTTCATACACAATTATGATTTAAAGTACTTTTAAAAGTACATCTATTAACATGATGTATTTATTTATAATTTTAAAATTTTAAATCTATTTTTATTTATTATTTTTCATTTATTAATAGAATTTATGTATTCCTTCTTTTTCTTCATTCACAGGACCTCGACTGCTTTGGCACATCAACTGTCTGGAGTTGTTGGCAGTGCATCTAGCCTTGCAGCAGTTTCGGCCGCTGCTGCTGGACAAGCACGTGTTGGTCCGCACGGACAACACTGCGACTGTTTCGTACATCAACTGGCAGGGTTGTCTATGATCACGTCGCATGTCACAATTCGCCCGCCTTCTCCTCCTCTGGAGTCAGACGCTGCTCAAATCGCTGCGTGCCGTCCACATTCCGGGGAGCTCAATCGTGCAGCTGACGCGCTCTCACGACAGCTCACTTTCCCAAGAGAATGGCAACTCCATCCCCAGACGGTCCAGCTGATATGGAGACGTTTCGGAGACGCTCAGGTAGACCTGTTTGCTTCCCCCCAATCCTACCACTGCAGTTAGGTGCGCTGTTCCACTTGATAGCAGCCCCCCCCCTGGTCACGATCTGGCACACAGCTGGCCGCGGGGCCTTCGCAGGTATGCGTTTCCCCCATTGAGCCTTCTGGCACAGTTGCTGTGCTAGGTCAGGGAGGACGAGGATCAGGTCCTGTTGGTTGCGCCTTACTGGCCCACCCAGACCTGGTTTTCGAAACTCATGCTCCTCGTGACAGCCCCTCCCTGGCGCATCCCCCTGATGAGGAACCTCCTTTCTCAGGGGCTGGTCACCATATGGCACCCGTCCATGTGCGGCTTCTGGACTGTACCGCAACCTAATGAGCCTACCAGCCATCGGTTGATAGACACTATCACTCAGGCTAGATCCCCTCTATGAGGCATGCCTATGCTTTGAAGTGGAGTCTGCTCACAAATTGGTGTTCTTCTCACCGAGAAGACCCCCGGAGATGCTCGATTAGAGTCGTGCTTTCTTTCCTTCAAGAAAGGTTGGAGCGTAGGCTGTCACCCTCCACCTTGAAAGTGTATGTCGCTGCTATCGCAGCACATCACGATGCAGTGGACGGCCGGTCCCTGGGAAAGCACAATCTCATCATCAAGTTCCTGAGGGTTGCCAGAAGGTTGAATCCTCCTAGGCCACCCCTGATCTCTCTACTGTCCTGGCTGGCCTTCAGAGGGATCCCTTTGAGCCACTGGACTCAGTTGAGCTAAAGTTCCTGTCTCTTAAGACAGCGCTCCTGATCGCGTTAACTTCCATCATGAGGGTCGGGGACCTCCAAGCATTTTCAGAGAGCGAAGAGTGCCTTGTGTTCGGGCCGGCCTACTCTCACGTTGTCCTGAGACCCCGGCCTGGATACGTGCCCAAGATTCCCACCACTCCCTTCCGAGATCAGGTGGTGAACCTGCAAGCGTTGCACCCGAATGTGGCAGATCCAGCCTTGGCGTTGCTGTGTCCTGTAAGAGCGTTACGCATATACGTGGACCGCACCCAGAGTTTCAGAAGCTCTGAGCAGCTCCTTGTCTGCTTTGGAGGCCAGCAGAAAGGGAAGGCTGTCTCCAAGCAGAGGTTGGCCCACTGGCTAGTGGATACCATCGCCTTGGCAAACTGAACACAAGGCAAGCCGTGCCCCCTAGGGGTGAGAGCCCACTCCACTCTGAGTGTTGCCTCCTCCCTGGGCGCTGGCGCACCGTGCCTCTCTGGCAGACATCTGTCGAGCTGCGGGTTGGGCAACACCTAACACCTTCGCAAGTTTTTTCAACCTTCGTGTAGAGCCGGTTTCTTCCCATGTGTTGGGTAACAGGTAATTGGCGGGAAGATCTGGCTCAGTGTCACGCTTGCTGTGCCATTCCCCCGAGCGCCTTCTTCTCCCAGTAGAGTTCCGCGCGGTTTGGCGAACCCTGGTCGAGCATCCTCCAGCACTCCCGGCAGTCAGACTTGGCAGAGCAGTCTAACGCCAGGCCCAGTACTGGTGTTAGCATGCCCTGAGTTCTGGCCAGCCCCTGTACTTGGCTAAGTGTCCATATGGCTTGATTCCCTACGGGTAATCCCATATATGTATTCTTCCACGGTAAGGTTTCCCTCGTGGTAAACGTGTGTCTTCCCTTGACAGACCCGCTCTGTCAGTCTCTTATGACAGTTGTTCCATCCCTATTCTAAGGTAGGACCTGCCTCAGAGACCCATTCATATGTAGTACTGGGTCAGTCCATATCAGTATCTCCACATGTCACCTACCTATGGGTAGGATGTGGTCTCTGTAGTGACCTTTTCCCTTAAGGCTCGCTTCCCCATCATTCTGCCAGGCTGAAAGAACAAATAGGAAAGATTTTAAGCAATCTTTGATTGAAGGTTGAAATCCCTTCCAAAAAACTTGTTTTGTGGACAGAACAGTAGCATGGCCTTCTCCAGCAGCGATGTACTCACCTTTTGGTCCCCTTCGGTACCAAGATCAGTGAATTTGCACTGGGCTTTTGAGAAGGTTATGACCTCAGCATAGCTTTTGTGACACGGTGCAGCTTGTCAACAATTGCAGCGCCACAGGGTTGTGACGGTGTTCAGGTTGTGGCGTTTTCCGTGGACCCCTTATGTCGTTCGACATAACTCGTAGTGACCGACAGATAGGGAACGTCTCGGTTACGTACGTAACTCGTTCCCTGATGGAGGGAATGGAGACGTTATGTCCCCATGCCACAACCTTGAACTATTCGCTGTTGCCGGGACACGTTCTCGGCTCCTCAGCGTAAAACCTAATGAGTGGATGCGCGCTGTCTCCTTATATACCCGTAGGCACGGGGAGTGGCTCAGCATGCAAAATCCACTAGCCAATTTTCATTGGCGTTTTCTCTTAACCTCAGAGATTATTGGCCTCCCAAGTGAGACCCCATATGTCGTTCGACATCATAACGTCTCCGTTCCCTCCATCAGGGAATGAGCATTACGTACATAACCAAGACGTTTTAGTTATGACCCTGCTCGTAATGTTTCCTATTCTTACACAAACCAGCGTTTTTCTGACTCACTAGCCGCTAGATTCGCTTCTTTAGTTGAAGCGGTGCAGTTAATGATTTATTCAGGAGGCATGTGCTGGGATTTTCTCATCCGATAGCAGAAGGATTAAATAACGATGAAACGCGCGGCCTTAAACACAATCAATCTTCATTCTGCTCGCGTGTTAGTGAAGCCATAGAGCAACACAGAGAGAGCTGGGCGCTTCTATCTGCCGCCGAGCAATTAATCTTTGTATTAGTGGTTAGATTGAAATGTGCTGTTATAATGAGGACTCGGAGAGGACGGCCAGATAGCGGCCTTCAATCAACCTCACGCTTGCCTTGTCCTTTAGCGCGACTCCTGGCTTTATCACAGCGCCAAATCCCAACGATTAGTTCTCTCGCTTTCAATTTCACTTCATTTATCTGCTGCTGTGAAACAAAGGAAGCTCTTAATGATCCAGAGGTGCTGCTTCTGCCGACAAGAGACCTCAAAACATACAGTGATATTTTGTCTGTCCATCATGCCATAAATGAGCATCTAATCTAGAGCTGAGCCTCATGATTTATGGTGATTTTAGCCCAAATTTAAATTTGTGTTCAGATTTGGAGAAATGTAGCATTGCATCAGTGTCTCAGCAATGGATGCTCTGCAGTGAATGGATGCCGTCAGAATGAGAGTCCAAACAGCTGATAAAAACATCACAATAATCCACAGCACTCCAGTCCATCAGTTAACATCTGGAGAAGACAAAAGCTGAAACACATCCAGCATTAAGACGTTTTTAAATTTTTAAAATATTTTAAAAGTTTTTTAAATGTTTTATATGTCCATAATTCCAGTTAACAAAAATATGTTCTGAGAATGTTTTCTTAATGTTCCCATTAAGCTATGAAAACGTTATTTCTGAATGTTCTCTGAACATTCAAAACATCCATTTTTTTTAAACGTTTTACAAATCCGCTGACATCTGTTTATGCAAATGTTAAGGGAACATTCCATTTTATAATTTTGCAAACATTATTGGAATGTTACTTTTCAATGTTCTCTGAACGTTCTGAAACAAGTGTAACATTTAAAAAACTTCAGAAAAACATTCAACTAAAACGTTTCAGAAAAAGATATTCTATGAACAATGTTTAACTAACGTTTTTGTGCTAATGTTTTGAGAACATTATTTAAATTTAAAAAAAACTTTGAACGGATGTTCTGTTAATGGTACTGGAAGAAGTTTGTTCTTAACGTTGAGAGAACATTCCCTGTTCTCTGGGATAATCATCCATAATAATGTTTCCTCCAGTGAGTCAGTGTTCTGGTGTGAACCAGGAGAGAAATCTGCACAGATCAAGCAACATTTAAACAGCTCTAAACACATATGTGGGTGGGTTTTGATGTGAGAGGACAACAGCAGATGCACTTTTTCACTGGAGGAAGAGTTATTATGGATTATAGACTCGCATTTTAGTTAAACAAAACGTTTCCCCCTTTTTTAATGCTGGATTTGTCTCAGTTTTTGTCTTCTCCAGATGTTAACTGATGACTGGAGTGCTGTGATTACTTGTGGAGTTATTGTGATTTTTTTTTATCAGCTGTTGGACTCTCATTCTGACGGCACCCATTCACTGCAGAGCATCCATTGCTGAGACACTGATGCATTTGTCCAAATCTGATGAAGAAACAAACTCATCCTAATCTCGAATGACCTGAGGGTGAGGGAATTTTAATTTTTGGGTTGAGCTATTCTTAAAGAGTGTGGCTTTGTGTAATGCGAGGATTGATGGACTGTGTTCACGATCGTGTGAAGGAGGTTTGGAGGACCGTTCGTTCTGTCTGAGGTCTTGTATCACAATTACCCAGAATTACTATCTCTGTGTGTCCTCATGTTTTCTCATTGAGCTCTAGCAGATGCTGTACGCTGTAAATAACCCCGAATGTTCCCGGCGGATCTGGGATTGTGGTGTAATGGGACAGATTCAATCCTAGAAGTATCAGAGAGTTTCAGCAAAAAGACCTGAAGGAGCCAATCAGAAAACAGTCACATCTGGGTGAATCTTAAATATCCCAACATTCCCATTACATTCATTCAATTATTTATTTATTTAAACAATATATTAGAAGTATTTAATTATTTTTTATATGATTACGTTGGGCATTTTATGGCAATTACAGGACAAAACATTGGGAATAAAATAAAAATGGACTACACTTGTTACAAAGTAAACTTATATTTTACTTTATATATTTAGCAAGGCAACATAAAAATCTTTTTCAATTCCTTAGAGATAAAGTAAATAAAATTAAAAAATACTTTTTCAAGTATTTGCCAAAGCAACACAAACATTGTCCGATTGAAATAATAAAAGTAAAATATAAAACACGTAAACTATATTTTTAATTCCATAGTTTGCACCATAACGTTCATTAGTGAAATAGAATTAAAAAAAATAAATACATATAATAATTGTCATTTTAGTTAGCTGCAAAGTCACATAAAAAACATTTATCAAATTAAAAAAATGTAAACTTTATTTCATTTTTATATTCATTTCATGTTGATTTTTTACAACATTTGTATATTTGAAATCAATGAATGACAAATAAATTAATTATTAAATATAACTTAAAAACTTATTTCAGTTAGTTTCAAATGCATCATAATTTTTTTCATTGTTTAAAATAAAAAAAATAATTAAAAATAATTAATCTTACTTTATTTCAGCAAGTGGCCAATCCTATAATGCTCATTTGTGTTAGTTAAGCTGAAGTACTATAATAACTAAACTAAATAAATTAAAAACTAATGTAATAAACTATACAGACATATTCAAAACATATATAAATGAGACAAAATACTCAAACATAAAATGAAGACAGGAAATCAATCATAAAACTATAATGGTGTTCATGATACTAAAATAACGATTTCAGTATTTCTGCTTGCCGCATTCGCTTTCGATTGGCTTGGTGCTGCATGTGTTTCTGCGATTAGTTTTCCCTGATGAATTAGAATAATGAGTGGCAAATAGAACTCACCGCTCAAATGAAGCCTTTGGTTTTGATGCAGATCGAGTCTTGACGCGAAGGAGATTCAGCGGAGGCTCATCAGGTGTCTTAAGACTCTTTCTATCCTCTGGAAACTGGCTCTCCATTAAAGCTGCTCTTTCTGTTTCTTTCTGCCTAATGGCCTGGAAATACCTGCATATATATATACAGAAACCCTGTGGTTATATATTCAGCTGTGGAATCAGATTCTTTAACTCTTGGTATCTTTGATGCATAATTGTCCAGTCTTCTCATCTAATGTGAAACCCAATCTTCTCAGATGCATGCTTCAGTAGAGGGTATGACATCAACGTACAAATGTTACAAACAATTCAGGACATTGTTTTTTGAAGTAACAAAAATAACTCTTTATATAATCAAGTAACATACTAATTTTTAAAAATGTGAACTTCATATATTCCACTCGCTGCAAAGGCAACATAAAAACATTTTCATTATTTTTGCACTGAATAAAAATTCGTATTATTTAGCTAGTTTCCAGATAACATAAAAAAGACACATTTTATCTTTATTTAATGAAAATAAACTCCAACTAAAATTGTATAATAAAGCATATAAATTTAACTTAATACATTTTATTTTAATTACATTTTTACAATTAACTTAAATTAATTTTAAAAAACTATATCGAATTAAAATAATTAATTAATACAAGTAATACACCTGTTTTTAATGAGTGCTTAAAGTGTTTTCCTATTAAAATCAGGAGAGCAAGTATACAGGGTGGGAGGTTACTTGAACCATACATAAAAATATATTTTTAGATATTTTTACAAATATATACAAATGTTTCAAAAATGCAATTAGTAAATAGTTGTCGTAATCTCTTTTCCTTATTTGCAAAAACATACAAGATAAACTAAAACAAATATAAAACTTAACTTTTTTTCAGCTATTTGCCAGGCCATAAAAAATAATTGTTTTTAATTATTTTAATTAATAAAAAAATAAAAAATAATCAACATAAAAAGCTTAAATTATTTTATGTCAGCTATTTCTATCAGCTATTTTTTATTTCGTTATTTCACAATAAAAACTTTTTATTATTAATAAATAAATAAAAATAAAATACAAACACATAAAAAAGCTTAACCTTGTTAGCTAGTTTCCAAGGCACTAAAAACATTCTTATTATTTTAATACATTGTAAAAATTTATCAGTAAATTAAATAAAACCAAAATGTACACTTCTTTAAGTTAGCTAGAGTCGCGCCAAGGTAAAATAAAAACATTTTCATTATTTTAAATAAAAATTTACTAAAATATATAAAGAAAAAAAATGTAAAAAAATAAATAAAATAAACTCATTTGCCCTCCATATAAGCATCACTTGTTCAGTCAGAAGGTCTTTGCATAGTTACTGGAGATATCCATGTTGTAAATAATAAAACAATGCATTTGTGAGTTGTGGTGTGTTTGATGTAAGCACTGTTGGGGAATTGTTTAATCATGTTACTGCTGTTATTTCTGATGCTGTTTGTTGGACTTGTTTTCCATGCTTGGCTCATTTGGTTTTCCATCCCGAATCCAGCGCAGCCGTGTTTCGCTCACAAACACACGCTCACGCATTGACCGTCCTGCGGTGCCCCGTCTGCTGCCTTTCTAGAGCCCCGTATCAGTCCCTCCTCTGTTTTTCTCTTTCTTAGTTCCTCCGAACCTGACCGTGCCGCGGGGCAAGTCTCCGATGGCGGTGCGGGAGGGCGAGACAGTGGAGCTGGAGTGCCTTGTTTCAGGGAAACCCAAGCCCATCATCCTGTGGTCGCGGGCGGATAAGGAGGCGCCGATGCCGGACGGCAGCATGCAGATGGAGAGCTACGACGGCGTTCTGCGCATCGTCAACGTGTCGCGCGAGATGAGCGGATCCTACCGCTGCCAGACCAGCCAGTACAACGGCTTCAACGTCAAGCCCAGAGAGGCCGTGATCGAGCTCATCGTGCACTGTAAGTGCCTCCCAGTAACACAACCAGTGCTCACCAAATCAAACCATTCACAGCTCAATCAAGTCATTTTACAATGAAAACTCTTGAAACAAGAAACCTTAGAAAGAATATATATATACAGTTGAAGTCAAAAGTTTACATACACCTTGCAGAATCTGTCAAATGTTAGTTATTCTTCCAAAATAAGAGAGATCATACAAAATGTTTTTTTTTTTTATTTAGCTTTCACGCCCGGCTCTTAATGCATGGTTTCTCCTTCTGGAGCATCAGCGAGCGTCTGAAGCTTCTGTAATAGTTGCATATGAGTCCCTCAGTTGTCCTCAGAGTGAAAAGATGCATCTCAGAATCATGAAGTCATTGTTGGAAAGGGTTCAAATGCACAAAGATGCTGGAAAACCAAAGAATTAGTGTTGGAAGGTGGGGGGGGGGGGGAGGAGGTGTGGAGCGGAGGGGTTTTTTTTTTTTTTTCTGAAGAACAGCAGGAAGGTTAACTGTTCAGGACAAACAAGAGACTCGTGAACAACTATCACTAAACACAAAAACATCTGCGGATCATTCAGATAACAACACAGTATTAAGACCTTTTGAACCGGGTCATTTTTATAATAATTAACATTTATTTGAATATATTTTCTATAAATATATTTTTTGGGCCATTTTGTTATATATATTAAAAATAAAAATATATTTTTAAAAGGATGTACCTACATTTTGGCCCTCCACGTGTTGCACATATACAAACATATATATTTTTAAATATAGGTCAAAAAAAAAACGTCAGGTCAAAACTTTTGCAAAAAATACCTTTTAAATCTACGTTTTGTAAAATAATTGTCTATAACTGCATTTGTGGGCATTTTTTTAAAATATATTTAAAAATATAACTTATATTTTAGAGCCATTTAAATACATCTATTGTTGTCTCTAACAACTGTGAACATACCCATACAGCCAAAATATATTTTTTGATATTTTTTAATATATTAAAAATATATATATATATATGTTTTTTGCTACATTGTTTGCAAATATATTATGTAAATATATTCGCTTCCCCTATATATTGGCACATTGTTTATATATTTTAAGAATATAAATATATTTTAAATGCTTTAAAATATTTTTTTTCCTTCATATATTTCATTTGAATAAAAACGTCATTTGTTGTCCTACATACTGTAGGTGAATATCCCATACGCTATAAACAAATATATTTTCAAATATATGTTTACAGTATTTCAATAATATTCAAAAAAGGTCCAAAAATGTTTTGCTGAAATATGTTTTAATATATATTTTTAAAAACGTGCAGATTACGGGTTTTTTTATAACCCTCAACATGGTAAAACCTTTTGAAAACAGTACATTTCTAAGTGCCCATTTAGGGTCGAAACTCATTGTGTTATATAATCATAAATAGATCGCACATGCATTTACACATTCAAAAATGAACATATGGCCCTGCAACCATTTTTAAAGGCAGTCATGTCAAGCTTGAAGTCGTTTCAACTATATATATATATATTATATATATATATATAATATATATACAGTAGCAACATTTGGAATCAAACCTTTTCATCAGTGTTCGCCTAAAACCAAAATGCGTCCTTTTCTTAGAACCAACTTTGAGACTTATTTATCCACTTCAATGTTGACTACTGTCACTGTATATCTATATTATCTATTATATATTAAATATATATCTATATATAATATATATTATAATTTTTGTTTTCCTCAATAGTTTCAGTTTTTGTGAATATTATCGTAACGGTTTTTTGTACAAGCAAAAACTTGTACAAAACCTGTACAACTTTTACTATAGCTCTATTTTGATTCACCGTGAATGAATCTCAAGATGCCACACATAATCGCATCCATTATAACTTGAAAATGAAAGCAATTTCTGAGTCACACAAGTTCAGTCTGTTTTCTCTGAGCATCAGTGTGTGTTCAGGAACAAATACTGTACTTCCTGAAAGCCTGCCTGTCAAGGTCGAGGAACTGGAGAGTCTCACAGACTCACTTCAGACGCCGTTACTACTGTCTGTAGTTACCTGACAGGAGAATGCATTGGTTGGTTTGTTGGTTGTCTAGTTAGTAGTCCGCTGATGTATGCACACTTAACCTCACTCAGATTTGCAGTGAGCGTTTAGGCGCTCGGCTTCGGTCTGAAAGTCTTCAGGGAGCTGGAGGTGTGCTGGAGGTTGTTGTGTTTGTGGTGTTAATCACGCTGAGAGATAAAGAGTTTCTTGCGCCTCTGAGGACGATGTGTGAATGCAATGAGAATTGCTTTCCGGAGTGTGAATGCATCACATGTGTTTGTCCTTCATGCACTCGGAAGTACACTACTGATGATGTGTCAGTGATAGGGATGTAATGATATTTTCAATATCGTAATATCACGATAGCAAAACTGTCTCGATATTATCGTGGCCTCATGACGATATGAAACGATAGGTCTTCCGGGCAAAAAGTGTCTTATTCTAACATATTTAAAGGTATTTAAAGTTATGTTTTGGGCCATTATGCTTTGGCACAGTATCTGTTAAACGAACTAAAACCAAAAGCACAATTTAGCTTAATCCCTTCATCAAGCCTGTCTTCGCTGTGGGTTTCAAAGCGAAGCGCGCACTCCGTTCAAACGATCAGCTCGTGATCCGGTGTTTTCCACATCTCAGAACAGCTCAGTTCTCACTGAATGAATGCAGTCAACTCGTTTATTGCACGTGCTGTGAGTTTAGCGTTTGTTTGGGAATGCAACAGCCACAAGTTATGCTTTATTTTCACGGCAGGGGATTACAGCATTTCACTAGATTTGTAGTGAGACATTTTTGTATGCATGCTTTCACTGAAGCTGGAGTTTCAAAAATAAAAGCTCTACTGCCGTGTCAGTCAAAATGAAAGCTTAAAGTACAGTATGAATTGCTGACAGCTAGTGGTTTAAATGCAGTCCAAATTCAAAATATATCTTTCAAGTGTAGAAATTAAGAAAGGAGTATTGTAATTTACCTACTGTAGTGTAAAGCAAAAATAATATACCTATAAAATATTCATTTTCATTTATTTTACAGTGCAATTGTTTTATAATATATGGCTACTATTGTTGTTGTTATTAATAATATTATTATATTTTAATTTGTTTGGCTTCCTAAAACACCTGTGTGAATGTAATTTAGACTGAGACCGTATATCACAAATAAAAAAAAGGGTTGAGTCCCCTTTAAAGTTCAGATACAAGTCAATTCACTGACTTTTTTCTGACTAAAGTTTCATAGTTAAGATTATGGGTTGCAGCTCTTAATTTTGAACTCTCAAAGTGCATTAGGTAGAATAATTTTAACTTTAAAATGTACTAGATTGCATTTTTTTTTTCAAGTCTTAATTTGCCCTTTTTTTTAAAATATCGCAATAAATATCGTATCGTGGACTTCATATCGCGATATTATCGTATCGTGAGATTTTGATATCGTTACATCCCTAGTAAGTGAAGTACACTAGAGGTCAAAAGATATTGGATTTCACCGATTCTGATAGCTAGGTGGGAGCACACTGGCCAATACCGATTAATCAACTGATAGCTTTTAAAATGGATACTGAACAAAAACTAAAATAGTGCTTTACTATTTTTTTTTTTAAAGCAGTAACAGTACTGAACCATACTTTGTAAATAAATAAATATTAATATTAATTAGCCTATATATTAATCATTCAAGTTAGTTCATAGTTCATTAACTAATGCAACAGAAGACACTGATAAAATGTAAAAATTATTAGTAAATGTTGAAATTAACACAATCTAACAAGGAACAATACTTATAATGCTTTCATTAATCTTAATGTTACAAATAGACTCTTATTGTAAAGTGTTACCATTTCATTTCAACAGTCATGCTTAAAGATCTACACAAAGGCCATAGCACTGGAATTACATGCATATGAATATTGTATATATACTGTATATATATATATAATCTGTATACTCTCACACTTTATTTGCTTCTATTTTAGAACACTTAATGATTATCTAATCAAAATAACAAAATATGGCAGTCACACACCGGGCAAAATAGAAGCACCGCGTTTACTAGAACGCGCAGGTATCAGGTATCACACACACCGAACAATTGCGTTCAGTTCAAGCGGCGGTCTAAAACAGTTTATTTAAATCACCAAACAGACACAAGTTTACTTCAATAATGAACAATTTGGTATAGATGACTAGTTGTCCTTCATTTTAAGCATTTGTCAAATAATCACGTTTATTAATAAACTATTTAAATCATAATAATGAGCCTTTAATTGTCTACATAGCCATAAGTGCTCAAGCACACGCATAACCCTACGCATTGCCACAGTGCACCGGCAGAAGTAATTATTATGAATGTGTCGGGAAAAACAGTAACAAGGCTGCATTTTAATAATTTATTGTTAAAGTAGTGTTTTTTTGTTTTTTTGCAGACACTGACTCATCATCTCCACAGTGGTGGACACACCTGTATGCATGTTTCATACAAATTACATAATCAGAGAATATTCGTTTTCGGTTTGAATTGGTTCATTTAAAAGTAGAGATTTCACTCATTATAGATATATTTTTTTTATGTCTGTAAGGCAAGTATACATGGGGTTTCGAAGTTTTGCGCGCAAGTTCACAAGACCGAGACCGAGACGGCTGAGAGCGCATCTTGTTTGCTTTCATTATTTTACTAAATGCAATGTTTTGTTGTTATTGGGAGTGCACACAAATAAACGTAGAGTCTTTACAGATTCGAAAGGTGTATTACTCTTATCTGTATAGCCAAAAATGAGGAGTCTTTTAAGAGCAGTGAGCGCATCTGTCCGCAGTGATCGCTATGTTCGCTTCCACACGTCGCCAGACACTTCAATAGCCCACATTTGTCAAGGGTAACATAGATTGAGCACCATGTAAAGTTGCTGCTACTAACATACTTCAGATAATAAGCCATATTTGAGGTCGATGAACAGGTTGATGATAGGCGAGTGTTTGGATGTCCTGCCCAATGTACAGTATTACTACACAGACCAGCCGTTAACGATTTGTCCATCACGGACTGCGTGACCAATACTTCTGTTTTTTCTGCGACTCATAACATGTGGTCGTCCAGCCTCCTCTTGTTGAGGAACGTGTTTCGTTCGACATTAGAGGGCAGCCCTAGCATCATTATATACATTGTTACGTTCCCAGCTAGTCTAGGGTTGGAGGAACAAGTAACAGAATAGAAAAGGTGATGTGTGGAGGCAGCAAGACTCAATTCTCAACCCCAGAGCTTTAACAAAGGCCAAGAATCTCGATATCGAAAACAAGTTATTTTATTTGACAGATATGGAAGGATGTCAAGACTTCAAGAGGGGGCAAGGCCAAAATAACAAACATAAACCCTCTAACTATTTGGGAGAAACTGACTAAGCTACACAAAGAAAAGAAAACAAAAATACAATAGATATAACTACCTCCCTAACTAACATAAACAAGAGAGAAACAAAATAAAGAAAATGGCACCCACCTCTCTACTAACACTTTCCCAATAAACTAACAATGTAAGTTTAATAGATAAACAATAATATAAAAAGGGACAAAACAAATAATAACTTCCAAAACAAACCAGATTTCTTGTCGTAGGCGTCAAGTACCACAAGAGTGTCAACACAATAACACTGGGAAGAAACCATTCAACAAAGTATTAACCAAAACAACTTAAAGCTTTTAAGGCTGAGAATAGAAGCCTCCCGACGCAGCCTCCACACACACCCTTGCGCTGTGCAATGGTGCTGCTTAAATTCTCATGGCTTCCCCTCCTCCTGCAATCACATCAGATCACCAATCATTGGAAACAGGTTGCAGCCATTACCCCCTGCTTGTAGGAAAGAGAGAGAGAGAGAGAGAGAGACACGGGAAAGAAAAAACAAATACGTCCTTGGACGTAACACCCTCACCACAAATGATTACAGCCAAAGGTTGTAATACAAAAATATACCACTAGACAAGTCTTAATTATCCAGAACATAAGTTCTAGACAGAGCATCTGCAACAACGTTATCAGCTCCTTTTTTATGTCGGATCTCGATGTTATATTCTTGCAGAATAAGAGACCAACGCATCAAACGTTGGTTGGAATTAGACATTCTCAAGAGAAACACCAAGGGATTATGATCGGTGTAAACTGTAATGGCGCTCTTACTTCCACCCAAATACACCTCAAAATGTTGAAGCGCTAACAATAAAGCCAATGCCTCTTTCTCAATTGTACTGTAATTCTGTTGACTCTTAGAAAACTTCTTAGAGAAGAAAGATACAGGATGTTCAATGCCCGCTTGATCTTCCTGCAGTAAAACCGCACCGGCTCCGGTAGCGCTGGCGTCCACCTGCAACTGGAGGGGTACTGCAAAGTTGGGAGCAGAAAGGACAGGGCAAGTACAAAGAAGGTCTTTAGCAGCGTTAAAAGCACCTATACACTCTGATGTCCATACAAACTTCCTAGATGTACTAACAATGATTTGGGACAAATCTAATGTATTTAAAAGGAAGTATGTGAATGGGCGGCCATGGTTTTTAATCTGTCGGCTGCATTTAAATCCGCATCGGAATTATCCCGTTCTGTGCAGCGCCGCCTCACGTGTCAAAGCAAACAGCACTTGCTGTCAGTAATTTCCGCTTTTAGAGTCACCTTTATTTATACAGTATAGCGCTTTTAACAATACAGATTGTGTCAAAGCAGCTTTACAGTATTAAATAGGAAAATAGTTTGTCAATGCAAAAGGACAATAGTAACACTCAATTTTCAGTTAAAGGTAGTTCAACATTGAATTCAGTGATGTCAACATCCATCTCAGTTCAGTTTAAATAGTATCTGTTCAATCAAGTCAATGATATCGCTGGAAAATAAGTGTACCCAACTAAGCAAGCCAGAGGCGACAGCGGCAAGGAACCAAAAATGGAGAAAAAAACCTTGGGAGAAACCATGCTCAGTCGGGGGGCCAGTTCTCCTCTGACCAGACAAAACCAGCAGTTCAAAGTCAGATTGTGCAGAGGACTCAGCTGGTTTCTGTGGTCTTGTCCTGATGGCCGTCTAAGAGACAAGGTCTTCACTGGGGATCTGTCTCTGGGGCTCATTTAGTTGTCCTGGTCTCCGCTGACATTCAGGGTGTCAAATCAAATCAAATCACTTTATTGTCACTCACCCACCTCAGCACATGTGCCTTGGTGAGTGACATTTTTGGGAGTGTGCTCCAGACAGTGCAGAAGCAATTTACATATAGACATACTTACAGACTTATACTGCTGACAATGTGCAATATACACATACATATACTCAGTACACACAGTGTACTATTAGACATACTTACAGTTAGCAATACACACACAGTATGTACACCATTCTACATATGCACACATGTACAGTGGTGTGAAAAAGTGTTTGTCCCCTTCCTGATTTCTTATTTTTTTGGCATGTTTGTCACACTTTAATGGTTCAGATCATCAAACAAATTTAAATATTACACAGAGATAATGCAAGTAAATACAAAATGCTGTTTTTTTAAATGATTATTTATTTTATTAATGGAAAAAAGCTGTCCAAACCTATGTGGTCCTGCGTGAAAAATTACTTTTGCCCCCTCCTGTTAAATCATGAAAAGAACTGCAATTAACCACATTATTTTAGAAAGCTGAGTTAAATTTCACTAACAAAAACCAGGCCTGATTACTGCCAGACCTCTTGAATCAAGAAATCACTTAAATAGAAACTGTCTGACAAAGTGAAGCATGCTTAAATATGGCAACACATTATGCCACGATTTAAAGAAATTCAAGAACAGATGAGAACAAAATAGTTGACATGTATTAGTCTGGAAAGGATTATAAAGCCATTTCTAAGGCTTTGGGACTCCAGCGAACCATGGTCAGAGCCATTATCCACAAATTGAGAAAACTTGGAACAATGGTGAACCTTCCCAGGAGTTGCCGGCCAACCAAAATTACTCCAAGAGCACAACGACGACTCATCCAAGAGGTCATAAAAGAACCCAGAACAACATCTAAAGAACTGCATGCCTCACTTGCCTCAGTTAAGGTCAGTGTTCATGATTCAACAATAAGAAAGAGACTGGGCAAAAACGGCATCCATGGGAGAGTTCCAAGGCAAAAGCCACTGCTGACCAAAAAGAACACAAAGGCTTGTCTCTCATTTGCCAAAAAATATCTTGATTATCCCCCAAGGCTTTTGGGCAAATATTCTGTGGAATGATGTGACAAAAGTTTAACTTTTTGGAAGGTGTGTGTCCCGTTACATCTGGCGTAAAACCAACACAGCATTTCATAAAAAGAACATCATACCAACAGTCAAACATGGTGGTGGTAGTGTGATGATCTGGGGCTGCTTTGCAGCTTCAGGACCTGGACAACTTGCCATAATTGACGGAACCATGAATTCTGCACTCTATCAGAAAATCCTGAAGGAGAATGTCCGGCCATCAGTTTGTGACCTCAAGCTCAAGCGCACTTGGGTTATGTAGCAGGACAATGATACCAAACACACCAGCAAGTCCACCTCTGAATGGCTCAAGAAAAACTAAATTAAGGTTTTGGAGTGGCCAAATCAAAGTCCGGACTTAAATCCGATTGAGATGCTTAAACAGTCCATTCATGCTTGAAAACTCTCCAATGTGGCTGAATTAAAACAATTCTGCAAAGAAGAGTGGGCCAAAATTCCTCCACAGCGATGTGAAAGACTCATTGCCAGTTATCGCAAACACTTGATTGCAGTTGTTGCTGCAAAACATGGCACAACTAGTTATTAGATTTAGGGGGCAATTACTTTTTCACGTAGTGCCAGGCAGGTTTGGACAGCTTTTTTCCCTTAATAAATGAAATCATCATTTAAAAACTGCATTTTGTATTTACTTGCATTTATCTTTGTTTAATATGAACATTTGTTTGATGATCTGAATCTTTTAAGTGTGACAAATATGCAAAAAATTTGAAAAACAGGAAGGGGGCAAACACCTTTTCACACCACTGTATATGCACACAAAAATATGTGAAGCAGATTATACATGAACTGGATATACGCAAAATGTCATGGATGTGCATTGGATAGTATCCAGTGGTAGCAGATAGATTATTTTATTAAGTGCAGTGTATACGTATAGTCCAGTATTGAACTGTGTTGGAGTTTAAGTGCAGTGTGTATTAGTTCTGACTGTTCATTAGTCTGATAGCCTGAGGGAAAAAGCTATCCCATAGTTGGTTAGTGCGGGATCGGATGCTGTGGAGACGTTTTCCTGAGGGCAGCAGAGAGAGCAGTCTGTGGGATGGGTGGCTGGAGTCACTGATGATCCTCCAGGCTTTCCTTATACACGGCCTTCTGTAGATGTCCTGGAGGGAGGGAAGCTCACCTCCAACAATGTGGCGGGCAGTTCGCACGACCCTTTGCAGAGCTTTGCGGTTGCAGCTTCCAAACCAAGCAGTGATGCAGCCAGTCAAGATGCTCTTCACAGTGCAGGTGTAGAATGTTCTGAGGATGCTGGGGCTCATTCCAAACTTCCTCAGCTGTCTCAGGAAGAAGAGGTGTTGATGTGTCTTCTTCAGCACTGCATCTGTGTGAGCGGACCATGTGAGATCCTCATTGATGTGAACGCAGAGGAACTTAAAGCTGTTTACCCGCTCCACAGGTGTCTTGTCGATGGTGATGGGTGTGTGTTCTCTGCTCTGTCTCCTGAAATCCACCACCAACTCCTTGGTCTTGTCGATGTTGAGTGAGAGATTGTTCTCCTGACACCATTTAGTCAGGGTGCTCACCTCCTCTCTGTAGGCCGTCTCATCGTTGTTGGTGATCAGGCCTATCGCCATTGTGTCATCAACGAATTTGACGATGACGTTAGAGCTGTGTGTGGCTGCACAGTCGTGTGTGTACAGAGAGTACAGAGGTGGGCTGAGGACACAGCTCTGAGGAGCACCAGTGTTGAGGGTCAGTGGGGATGAAGTATTGTTGCCCATTCTGACCACCTGACTTCTGCCTGTCAGGAAGTCCAGGATCCAGCTGCACAGAGATCCGTTTAGTCCCAGTGTCTGGAGCTTCGCAACAAGTGTGGCAGGCACTATGGTAGCCACCGTAGCCCCCAGATCCAGTCTGTATCCAGGTCAGATGGTCACTGCAGTCACCCGGATCCAGTCCGTATCCAGCCCAGATGGTGGATCAGCACCTAGAGAGGACCTCTACAGCCCTGAATGTCAGCGGAGATCCGGACAACTAGACCTTGTCTCCTAGACGGCCATCGGGACAAGACCACGGAACCAGATGAGTCCTCTGCCCAATGTGACATTGCTGCAGCCTGAAATTGAACTGCTGGTTTCGTCTGGCCAGACCATAGATAGAATACTAAATGTTGACTAAGATTTCATTGATTAAAATTCCATGACATTTAATTGAATAAACAAAACCGACAAGGTTGTCTACATATGATACTAAATGTACATGAGTAAGACTACGACTAAATAAAAATGGTTGCCAAAATTAATACTTATGTAAGTTTAATTAATAATAATCTTATTGCTAAAATGTTAAGTTTTCATTGACTAAAACTAGACTAAAATACTTCAGGTTTTCTTTGACTAAAACTAGACTAAAATACTTTAGATTTTCTTGGACTAAAACTAGATTAAAATGTTGAGACTTTTAGTCGACTAAAACTAAATAGGATAAGGTTGACTAAATATGCTAAAAACTAACAAGGACATTTTACCACAGGAATAAGACTAAATTGAAAATAGCTGACGAAATTAACACTAGTCTACTCAGTCACCCGGATCCAGTCCGTATCCACCCAGATGGTGGATCAGCACCTAGAGAGGACCTCTACAGCCCTGAATGTCAGTGGTGACCATGTTAACTAGATGAGCCCTAGAGACAGATCCCCAGTGAGGACCTTGTCTCCTAGACGGCCACCGGGACAAGACCACAGGAACCAGATGAGTCCTCTGCACAATCTGACTTTGCTGCAGCCTGGAATTGAACTTCTGGTTTCGTCTGGTCAGAGAAGAACTGGCCCCCGACTGAGCCTGGTTTCTCCCAAGGTTTTTTTCTCCATTCTGTCACCGATGGAGTTTCGGTTCCTTGCCGCTGTCGTCTCTGGCTTGCTTAGTTGGGGACACTTGAATTACCATTTTGTATGAAATGTGCTATACAAATAAACTTGCCTTGCCTTGCCTTAATATCCAGCGATATCGTTGACTTGATTGCAAAGATACTATATAAACTGAACTGAGCTGTATGATGACATAATTGAATTCAATGATGAACTGTCTTTAACTGAAAATTGTGTGTTTAGCTCAAATGGCTAGGCGGAATGCGCATGCTCGGAGCACACGGCCTGGGATGCCATCAGGACCCGCAGCCTTGCGGATATTCACCCGTCGGAAGGATCGGGTTACAGCCGCGACAGAGACGGAGAGTGCACTCACCTCTTCTGCAACAGCTGCAGGAGCACTCTCTGTGTGGGTGGTGTTGTGAGCCTCAAAACGAGCATAAAAAAGATTAAGCTCATCCGGTAGAGAGATGGCAATGTTCACAGTAGCTGGTTTATTCCCTTTAAAATCTGTGATGTTATTGATGCCCTGCCACATAAACTGATATATACATTTATTATGTGACTGGTCACGTGAGCAGCGCGTTCCCGGGTTTGTAGGATCACAGAACTCACTCCTCCTCTGTGAATAGATCGCCATCCGAATCCATGAGTTTTATCACTTAGGTGATATGTAAATGTATTTTTACAGACGTCCACATGAGAAACAATTACCGTCCGAATCGGGCTTAAGATAGAGATTCAACAGAAAAGTGAAGCTACATGGAGCTACAATCACAAACCACTCAGGAGCCCGGTAGACAGGAACCTCTCACCACTATCTCCTCAGAAGTTACAGACCCCGTTCTAGCCCTAGAGGCAGATTTCACACTGTATAATGACAGCGAATCTTCTCAGCCGCTCCAGCAACAGATGCAACCCGGAAAAACTATCGGCAGGGATTTTTACCGATAACCGATAGTTCCACCATACCGATAGTTCCACCAATAGTTTAATTGCAGTGCTGCTTTGTCCACGGAGGTTACGAGAAACAGCTGTAATTTTGCTGTTCCATAAGCGCCACCTGCTGTCAGAGAGTGGATTTACAGAGAGTTACATTTACATTTAGCACATTTTAACAATACCATGGTAATACCGATAACCGTGATTAAAATTTAGGTCACTATAATCGTGATAAGAAATTTTCATACCCTTACATCTCTAGAGTTCAGTGGATCGTTCTGTTGTTTAAAACGAATGCAGACTGTTCAGCACCAGTCAGTGTTATTGTAGTACTATTTATCTATTATAGTATTTATAATATTTTTAGCTTTTATTTTTGCATTTTATTTTTCATTTATATTTAGATTAAGTTTTAGCAGTTGTGTTATGCGAGTTTGTCATTTTTATGAGTTGTTGTTTTTTTAATATTTGTTAGCTTTAATTTATTTGAATTTCACTTTGACTTTCGTAAGTTTAGTACTTCAGCTTAAGTATATTTAAGTATATATTACCTTAATTTTGATACTTCAACTTCTAATATGTATTTAATATGTCTAATATAACTTCTAATATTTATTAGCTTTAACTTATTTGTGTTTTAGTTTTAGTAATTTTAATACTTTAACTTAAACATATTTATTTCACTTAGGTGCCAAGGCAACATTTCAAATGTACTTTTTTTTTTCATTTAATATTTATATGTTATTTCATTTTTGTCGAAAATGATTTTTAATTTTAGTTAACAAAATTAGTTTTTATTAAATACTCCTGTACAGTTTTAGTTTATTTTTATTTCAGTTTCAGTTCTAGTTATTTTAGTACTTCAGTTAGATGCCAGAATTTTTTTAATCTAATATTTATATTTTATTTCAGTTGCTGAAAATGTTTTTAAATAGTTTGAGTTTGAATTAATAGTAACAACACTGCTTTCAGCACAAAACTGGACGTGTGCCTTTATATATACATTGTTCTTTTATGAATATGCTCCACTCTCGCTCAGATCTGTACAAAAACGGACTTAAAACATTGTCCTCGCATCACTGAAGACCAGAAGAGATTTTTTTTCTAATTCAAATGAAGAGTAGGCTTTTCTCACTAAATGGAAGCAAGCTGATTATAGTCAGCCTTCTCTAGTTATTTATTTTATTATTTAATACTTATTTTAGTTATGTGCTTAAAATATGCATTTATTAGGTAATGTTATTTAGTGCATTTGTATTTTTTTGCTTTTGTATACAGTTATACAATAAAAGTGTATCAAACAGGTTCCAAAAATTATCATTTATATTGTTATAATGCTATGATTATCACTATTTCAATCAATGCTACTTCGAGAGCGAATCCCGCATAATATGCGGATGCATTCCCCCGAAACTTTTGCAACGTGTGTGTGGTGTGGTGTGTGTTTGTGTGTGTGTGTTTGTGTCTGTCTGTCTGTCTGTGTGTGTGTGTATGTTTTGTTTTGTGTGTGTCCTGTCTTTGTGGTGTGTGGTGTGTGTGTGTGTGTGTGTGTGTGTGTGTGTGGTGTGTGTGTGTGTGTGTGTGTGTTTACTCGGTTTGTTAGCCCTGTGGGGACATAAATGTGTATAATGACAAAGGTATGACAAGTATTACAAGGAGAAGGTGACTTTTCAGGACATTACCCCATGTCCCCACTTTTCAAAACGCTTATAAATCACACAGAATGGAGTGGATTGAAAATCTGAAATAGCACAAAGTTTTCTGTAAGGGGTAGGTTTAGGTGAAGGTTTGGTGTAGGGCAATAGAATATACGGTCTGTACAGTATAAAAACCATTACGCCTATGGGATGTCCCTATTTTTCACAAATGTAAACCTGTGTGGGTGTGTGTGTTGTGCGTGTGTGTGTGTGTGTATGTGTGTGTGTGCGTGTGTGTGTGTGGCCGAAAAACAAAAGTTCTACATTTTAAAAAGATTATTGCCTCGAAAGCTTGCAAAGAGCGCTGCTTTTATACCCACTAAAAAGCTTTCACTCTTTGTTCATCGCGATCTCACAAAGTTCTGTTATGACCAATGAATCTCACACTGCGCAGTTAATATATTATTAGCATTGTGTAACCATTCTGTATGTTATAATGAAAGGATTCGATTGCAAAACTCAGCACGGAACAAAAACTGGTGTGTTGCAGCCTTTAGGTTTGAGACAAAAACCGGCGTACATTCATGAGGATGATGAAAGGGTTTTCACTTGAAAAGTGTTTTCTTAATTGTATTCATGAGAAACATGAATCTCTACGGAAAGTCTGTGCATTTTACAGCTTCAGATCACGTCCTGAGTCTGCACTGATTGATTGATTGATTGATTGATTGATTGACAGCTGTCAGAGAACAGTGCTGAAGAGCAGTGCAGGTTATTGTTTTAATCATTTCTCCTTCTGCATCGATTTCTTCTGTTCGCTGCAGTGCTGTAAATCTGTACTGAAATATTGACGATATTGACCTGAGCAGAAAGACCAATATGTCTTGAGTCCAGTAAACATCCAGATCCACTGATTTATATCTCAGAGCAGAGAACAACATCATAAATCCTGTGAACATACATGTCCTCATCACATCTGATCACGCCGCTCTGATGTCTTACTCTCTGGAAAGAGTTCATATTAATAATACAGATTTGATTAGATTTTTTTATTTAGTATTATTAAAGTATTCATTTATATTTTGAATTAGCTTGCATTTATATGTGTGTAGACATCATTAAAATTTTTGTTTTGGTTATTTTGTTATGTTTGTAATTTTTATTAGTTTGTTGTTGCTTTTTTTGTCATTTCTAAATAGCTTTTATTTATTTTTAGTGAAGAACAAGATCACATCCTACACTGTAAACCCCAATAAGTTGAGAAAACTCAAGAAATTTGAGGTATTATCTAAAGTTTTTTATTAAATAACGTTTTAATCTTTTTTTGCACATTTAATATGGATCAGGAGAAGATTAATAATGGACAGCTGAATAACTAAAATGATCTGTCCTTCTTTTGATTCAGTTTTTTTGTTGTTGTTCTAAATAACATCTGGTCACATATAATAACAGCTAATAACGTCAGCTTTGTTTTAGTCTCAGCTGTAGATGTTTGTACTGACAGACACTGAAAAGCATTCACTCGTCATCAACAAACACAGTTCCTCTGTTCATCTCCTGTTTGGAGAAACATCAGCGCTGAATGATAAAAGCTGCTTTATTATATGACTGCACTTTCTGGACCGCTTTGAGTCTCTTTCAGATTGAACCGCATTTGCTTCAATTTAGAAAGAGAAGGTGAAAGTGAAACCCTTCATAAATCCAGCAGCATTTCTGTAAAAGCCTCGTAATTCTACTGTATGTTGTTTTTTCCGGAAGCAAACACCATCTATATCATTGCATCCAGACGGAAAACTCCCACATGTGCATTTGTCATCGTATGACTCACTTCTGCAGCTCTTTCAGCTCTTCGTCTCTCAGCGTGTGCGTTTCAGATGATCTCAGATGTGTTTGGTTTAGCCTCTCATTAAATCTGCTTGGGTCTTCTGGATGGAGTGAAGCTGCAGGAGGATCAAGAGCTCTGTGTTTAGCTCTCCTCCTCCAGCGCTGCTTAAACCACCCTTCATGTGGCTCTTTACTGATACACAGAAATAAATTTCAGCCGGTTGAAATAATACAAATGTTATTTAAAGGCTTTCTCCAGGCCATTAGTGTGGAGCTGCTCCCTATATAGTGCACTGTTTATAGTGGATCCTCATTGTATGCATCTGAGCATGCATTTAGATCTGACTTTATTTGATTTGATTTTCCATGCAAGTTTACTGCATTGATTTAGAATTTGATTAATATCAGTGTAACTGTTTTGTGTCTTAGTTGTACAGGTTATATGTATATTATTTTATTAGTATTTTATCAGTGTTGTTTTAGGTTGTTTTGAGTGTTTAGTTTTACTGTTTGCTGCTTTTATGTATTTTTTATTTTATTTAATTTCACTAGTTGTTTCCGGTCGAGTGCTTGTTTTCGTGAGTCTTTGGATTTGAACTCAAGTTTCATTCTGATTCATTCATTTTATATGAATTATTCAGTGATTCAATTTGAGTCCGTCAGGATCTAAATAAAAAGAGAAAACTTAAATGAGGCACCTTTTATTTGAAGGATTTTCACAGGATAAAATTCATACTTTCAATGCAAGCTGCTTTGCATAAAAGCATCTGCCAAATACATACATTTAAATGCCAAAATAGACATTAATGCATGATTATTTAATCCTTTTTTTAGTTGCATTTCCAATTTCTCGTTAATGGGGATCTTTTAAAGTTTGTATGTATAATACAGCTTTTATTTTATTTTTTTATTTTTTTAAATTTTTTTTTTTATTTTTTTATTTCTTTTCTTTAATTTACTTTAATTTAATTTTAGTTGATTTCGTTTCTGCTTAGCGTGTGTTTGACAGTTCGTATGTATAATACCAGCTTTTTAGTTGTTTTTTTTATTTATTTGCTTTGTTTTTGTTTTGGATTTCCAAGTTTTTTTCCATATTGTTCGTTTGACCCAGTTTGTATGACTATTAGGCATATGCCGTTATCGATTTTTCATGTTGCGTTCATTGCTCATTCTTTTATCACGTATATTAATATCACGGTATTGAAATTTAGTTGCAAAAAAAGGGTTGTCATAATACATTTAATAGTTTAAAAAACCCTTTTCTTGTAACAAAATAACTGAACGATTTAATACCACATTTTTTTTTGACACAGATTAAAGTCCAAGAATTATAACTACAATATTACACTTTACATAAACCTCATTAGTTAACCCGTAGTCATGCATTACATTCACAGCGCAATAGCTACATCTACTGTACACAGCAGCAATTACAAACTTCCGATGTTCCCCAAAAGGGCAGAATTGGCAAGCTTAAATGAAAGCATGCATTAATTGCTGTAGATTCTCTACTCCCTTTTAGGATATTATGTCCTTGTAAGGGGCAAAATATTGAGGCCGCTTTATCCAGTTTGGATGCGTTTCATTCTATTTGGTCAAGGACCCTAATTCTTTTTATGACTAGTTGCTTATGATTCCATTATAATGTTGAAGTTCAGTAATGAGTTTACATTTACATTAAATGAAATCACCTACTACAGTCAGCCATTGAATACTATGGGCCTAAAAAATGCGTAATTTTCTTTCAGGTATACCTTTTTTTGTTATATATATGTATTTTTTTCTTCATTCTATTTATTTTTATTTAACTTTTTGATACACAATGCCCTGTTGGGGCAACTTATGGCTGCACTTTGCTCTGCACTATGTTCCACCACTTTAAGACAAATTGATTTGTTGTTTGTTGTGTTTTCATATTCAAGAGATTTTAAGCTAGATGCAGCTTTTTTGGGTTCGCATCGAATGTTCTTCGACTTTTATACATAATACATTTGTTTATGAATAAATATTGAACTGTTAAAAGCAGTTATTTTGAGTTCGGTGCGAAATGTTCTCCTCCTATTCAAGTTGACATTGAAGGTGGCATACAACATATTTGCACACATTCAAATATGATTTTCAGAAACTAAAGAAAACAACCTGAGCAAACTCAATTGCAGACATGTTGACAGAGGCACTATTAAACTGACTGTATGCATGAAACCATTCCGAAACTGTTGGGCACAAATGGCTACAAACGTGTGTATTACATATTGGGATTACCTAAGATTAAAATGGTTAAATCATTTTTCATTGGCAATTATGTAACTAATTACTTAACTTATTTTAACTAATGAAGCCCTATGTACAGTGTGGACAGAGCATAAAGATCAAAACATTTTAAACATGTCTAGGCATGTTGTACTCATACACAAATCTGATGCTGTTACAACTATTTAAAATGCATTCAGAAGTCTGAATATTTTTAATAAATATTTATTCTCGGTAATTTTGCAGTGCATTGTCATTACGGGATATATCGCGTTACCGATGACCCGCCATATCTAGTCTTATAACTAGAGCTTTATTTTATTTTATTTTAGTTTTGTTTTGTTCGATTTCCAGGTTTCCAGTATTGACATTTGACAGGTTGTATGTGATAATAAAGCTTTATTTTATTGTATTTTTTTTTTTATTGATTTCCATTTTCCTAATCCCAGACATTTGACACTTGTATGAGGGTATAATATATTTTTTTATTTTATTTTTTTTATTTATTTTTTGTTGGGGGGGTTTGACTTCCAACCACACTAAGTGGTAATACAGATTTTATTTTGCTTCCTTTTATTTTATTTTATTTTATTTTACTGATGTCTTCATCACAGTATGCTGGAAATAGTATGCTAAGGGCACCTTATATAGTGTAGTCTTTCCAGTGCATCCTCAATGTTTTAGGTCAGTATTTTCTTGTATGTTTGTATTGTTATGTGATGCGCTGCAGTAATGCGTTTTTCTCCACCCGTCTCTTTTAGATCCTCCGGCAGTGGAGCCGGTGTGGCAGGAGGTGCGGCAGGGTTTGGGTCGGCAGGTGTCCATGAACTGCCGCGTTCTGCGTGCTCATCCGTCCCGTGTGCTACGCTATGAGTGGAGGCTGGGCTCGCGGCTGCTGCACGCCGGCACCTTCGACTCACGTGATGACACCGATTACATCGTACGTAGCCTTGTGCGCGAGGGCTACGGCGAGTACACCTGCGACGTCATCAACGAGGTGGGGCCGGGACGCTGCACCTTCCTGTTGACCGGTGAGACTCCACCCACACTACACCACACTGCTGCAGAGCACTCACTTCCTGTAGTGGGCAGGACTTATGATGACGGACAGCTGGTTTACTGAAAGACAGTAGAAAACTATAGATTTTGTATAAATAGATGAGATTGAAGGATAGATACTGTAGAGAGATGGCTGGATTAACAGATGCCCAGAGCACCCTAGCAACTGGATAGCAACACCCTAGCAACCACCCGGAACACCTGGTGTTGCTATGCAGTTGCTAGGGGATTATGGGTCGTTGCTAAATGTGCTGTATTCATTTTACTATAATCCACATAACCATAGCCAACTGCAAGACACCCTAGCAACCACCCAGAACATCTGGGTGTTGCTATGCAGTTGCTATGGGATTATGGGTCAATGCTAAGGTTTTGCTATGCAGTTACTATGCCCAGAGCACCCTAGCAACTGGAGAGCAACACCCTAGTAACCACCCCTAGCACCCGTAGTGTTGGCTTGCTTGCTAGATTATAGGTCATACTAATGTGTTGCTATGCAGTTACTATGCCACAGAGCACCCTAAAATCTGGATAGCAACACCTTAGCAACCACCCAGGACACCCAAATGTTGCTATGCAGTTGCTAGGGTATTATGGGTCATTACTAAGGTGTTGCTATGCAGTTACTACGCCCAGAGCACCCTTGCAACTGGATAGTAATCACCCAGAACACCCGGATGTTGCTATGCAGTTGCTAGGGAATTATGGGTCACTGCTAAGGTGTTGCAATGCAGTTGTTATGCCCAAAGCACCCTAGCAACTGGATAGCAGCCACCCAGAACACTTGGGTGGTTGTTAGGGTGTTGCTACGCAGTTGCTAGGAGATTCTGGGTCATTGCACATGTGTTTCTGTGCAGTTTCTAGGGGATGCTGGGTCATTACTATGGTGCTACTGTGTGTGTGTGTGTGTGTGTGTGTGTTCCTGTGTTTGTGAGTGTTGTTTCTCTTGTTTGTACCAGTTTTTGAGTAAATCACATCTTCCAGATGGTGTTCCCTTCATAAATGGCAAAGTAATTGGTCAATCGAGACTGAAGAGATTAGTGTTTAACTGCACAGCCGTGTGGCATTTTCAGCACGAGTCCATGTGAGACAAATTCATTTATGAGACAAATGTGAGATGAATTGCTCTTCTTAAAGGGATTGTTTCTGTCATCATTTACTCACCCGTATGTCGTTTCAAACCTTTGTGATTTTCAAATGTTATTCATTCATATTTCAAATGTAGCAAGCTACAGAGTTGCTATGCAGTCACTCGGGTGTTGCTGTGCAGTTGCTATGCCCAGAACACCCTAGCAACAACCCACAATCCCCTAGAAACAGCAACCAACTAGCAACTAGTTGATATTTTCAACTGGGTTGCAATGCAGCCATTGCCATAGCAATACCCTACCAATGTAGCAACTACCTAGCAACAACATGGATTCCCTTAGCAACTGCAACCAACTAACAACTGGTTGATCTTTTCATCCATGTTGTAAGGGGGTTCTGGTGGGTTGCTAGGGTGTATTTGGTGGTTTCTAGAGCATTGAGAGTGGTTGTTATGCCATTTCGTGTTTTTTAGGTGCTAGAGAGTTGCTATGCAGTTACTAGGGTGTTGCTATGCCCAGAACACCTTAGCAATAACACACAATCCCCTAGCAACTGCAACTAACTGGTAAACTGTTTAATCTTTTCAACCAGGTTGCTAGAGTTTTATGGGTGGATTCTAGGCCGTACTTGGTGGTTGCCAGGGCATTATGTGTGGTTGCTAGGGTGTTCTGGGCATAGCAACAGTCTAGCCACCATCTAGGAAACCAAAGAAACTGCATAGGGTGTTAAAAGTGGTCGTTATGCATATGGTATTAAAAGTGGTCGTTATGCAGTTGCTGGGGTGTTGCTATGCAATTTCTAGGGTGTTGCTATGCCCAGAACTCCCTAGCAACTGCATAGCAACACCCTGCCAACAACCCAGAATCCCCTAGCATCTACAGAGTGTTGCTAGGGTGTTCTGTACTTGGTTGCTATGCAGTTGCTAGTGTTGCTGTACTCAGAGCACCCTAGCAACTGCATAACACCACCCTAGCAACCACCTAGCACTGCACCAACTCGGCGTTAGGGGGGGGGGCAGGGCTGGGCCAGTGCCCCCCCTTTGTCCCCCCCCCTAACTTTTGAACATATCACACCAAACAATGTAGGTGAATCGTCAGTTTGTCCTGTAAACTAGGCATTAAAAAAAGAAACATCTCCAAGCCACTAAATTCAAATCTGCGTTTGCGCTTTGGCTGGTGCTGAGCCAGAGACAGACGTGTTTTTAAAGCACTGCGCATTATAACTAATCCCATACTATTATGTTGAGTTTATGAAAACAAAGACCAATCAGAGGCGTTCTGGTGAGTCACCGCTGAAACACGCTGTTTCGTCACTGCGCACGCTGCCTGACTGCAATCTCTGGCTAATTATCTCATCAGAAACAACAAAGTGAAGATGTACGAATGTAAGTAAGATATACATTTTACAGTGTAAACAGTTTTAGATTATTATGGGAGTTTTTGAGAGTGCTTTCGCTGGACTGAAGTGAAAATGTTCTCTGATAGTGTAAACGTTCTTTGTTCTCTTTTTATACAATGAAAGTGTTATAGGCTAACGTTAATTAGTAACTTACTATGTTTTTATTAACTTCACATTAAATACAAAGTCAGTCGTATTAAATATATTTAATGGTATGACACCATATCAGGTACTTAAGTAAAAAGACGAATTTTTATGCAAAGTTAATAGTATAAAGAACTAACATAATCTATAAAGGTGCAAAATGCATTTACTTGAATGAATGAATGATGCATTTATATAGCTCTTTATTGTGTATTGTTGTACACTCAAAGCACTTTACAATCATGTGGGGTGTCTTTCTTCAACCACCACCAGTGTGCAGCATCCGTTTGGATGATGCGACGGCAGCCACAGGACCATGGCACCTGTGCGCTCACCACTCACCAGCTACAGGTGGAGAGAGAGGAGAGTCATAGAGCCAATCAAGTGGTTGGGGAGTATTAGGAGGCCATGATTGACAAGGGCCAGTGGAGGGAATTTGGCCAGGACCCCGGGGTTACACACCTACTCTTTACGAGAAGTGCCATGGATTTTTAATGACCACAGAGAGTCAGGACCTCGTTTAGAGTCTCATCCGAAAGATGGTGCTTTTTAACAGTATAGTGTCCCCATCACTACACCGGGGCGTTAGGACCCACACAGACCACAAGGTGAGCACCCCCTGCTGGCCTCACTAACACCTCTATCTCGATATTTGAGAATCAAGATATTTCATTATATATTTTGGGAATATTAACAAATAAATCCCCTGCTGAAAAAAATAGAAACCATCACATAATTTGTAATGGTTTTATTGGTTATAATGGGACTTGTATTGGTTTAAAGGGAAACTGTAATGACCCTGTTGGCCTCTACTGGTAATAGGTTGCCTTCTATTTGTGGCTTGTTACAACCAATTAATCCTAATGGAATATGTCCCAAAACACTACAGAAAACCATTTTTAATGGATTTAATGGTTAAAAATGGATGGTTTGTAATTTCTGTCAGGACCACTATCGTCAAAGATGATTGACAATCAGCATACAGTTTGGATTGGCGGTATGTTTCTGTTCTGGGCAAGAACTCCCTGCGCATTCATGCAGCTTAGCATGGATGAGAGCAGGGAGAGCAACGATAACCCCCCAGGGTAAACAGAACAGAATCAACATAAATGTATTGCAGATATCGTTAAAGTTCAGTAATTTTATGTACACATTTTAGAATTTAGTCTGATTCAAAGGGGAATCAGAAGGCTGAATCCTGACTGGATGAGAGGAGGAGTTGGGGATGGAGGGGGGTAATTAGCTATTGAGTAATGCGAAAACTGCTGATACTACTGCGGGACCTTGTATATGAATACTTAGATAGGTGTCGTATTCCCAAAGGTTGATGGGGATCAGCTGAGAGTCACTAACGTGACCTGCCAGAACTAACGCTAACGCTAGATGGTTTTGCAATGTTCTTTGTTTGTGGAAATCATTAACTTTTCTGTTATGTTTTATTGTTTTATTTTTATTTTTTTATTTTTTTTTCAGTACGCATAAGCCTAATCTGTGTTGTTTCATATGACAGCGGAGACCCCCCCCCCCTTTATTTCGTGCCACCTTCAATAATGATGCCTCTGACACACAATACCAAATTTTTGTCAAATAAAAAACTGGAACCTTCATTTTAGTTGAAATTGTTTAATAGATTCATCTAACGTGCAGCGATACATGACATGGTGAAATGGAATGAATATAGGCTACTTAAAGTAGTTTAGATTCATTTTAAAGTGTGCCCCTAAAAGCCAAGTGTCCCCTTTCTCCCCCCTACATTAACTGTGTCTAGGAACTGCCCCCTGACCCACTATCAACTGTTTGAGCGTTTGCAGTTTTGCCAGGTTTGCTACGTTTACTTGGTTGTTATGCTGTTGCTAGGGTTTTGCCTATTCCCGGACTGATTTCTGATATCCAGGTGTTACACTATAGGTTGTCCCTCAGACCGACGCTCTGAGTTTTCTCTCTTGTTTGCCTGTAGTTCATGTAGATGACATCATGAAGAGCTCTCATTTGCCAGTCTTCTGCCAGAGATAGCACTGATCTGCCTCTGATCCGCAGACTTGCCCGGTTCTCTGGCCCCATGTATGGATCTACGTTTGTTCTCACTGCAAACCTCTGCATTACTTTCACTCTGCGCGTAAGATGATCTTGACTCACGTCCATGACAGTCTCATAATCCTACCTTCAGTTCATGGTTGTGTATTCATATATTTTTCCGCCTGTTTTACAGAATCCCTGAGTAAGACCTTCACGAATGAAAGGTGCATCATTTCACTGTGTTATCTATTCTTTTTCATTCTGAACTTGAGATGGACTTTAATCACAAAAACCAATTATAATGACCAAGACTAACAGAAACCCCGAGACGCCTGAGCATAGAAGCAGAATTTTAAAAGATTGAAGATTGAAGATTTTAAGGTCATGTACAAATACCGACATACAGACCGACATCTATCGATAGAGATGACAGCCAGCAGACAGACGATATATCGCCATACAACAACTATAGACAACATACAGACATACAACGATAGAAGATCTATCGCTAGATAGATAGATCATAGATAGATGTATATAGAATAGATATATATATAGATGATTGACAGACGACATGCAGACACCCAGACAGACTACATACAGCCCCACATACAGACAGACATCAGACAGACAGACATCAGACAGACAGACATCAGACAGACAGACAGAGCATACGACTATAGATAGATAGATAGATAATAGTAGATGATAGATAGATAGATAGTAGATTAGATATATAAAAGACTAGAAAGAAGACCGACAGACAGACAGACAGACACGATAGATAGACAGACAGACAGACGATAGACAGAAAGACAGACAGACAGACATAGACAGACAGACAGACAGACAGATAGATAGATAACAGACAGACAGACATACAGACAACAGACAAACAGACAGACAGACAGACGACAGACAAACAGACAGACAGACAGACCTATCGACAGACAGACCGACAGACAGACGAGACAGACAGACAACGACAGACAGACAGAAAGAACGACAGACAGATATAAAGATTAGATTACGAAATAGATATATAGATAAATAGAAGTAGATAGATAGATGATAGCGATGACAGACAGACAGGCATACACCAGACATACAGACCGACAGACAGACGATAGACAGACAGACGACAGACACACAGACAGACGATAGATAGATAGATAGATAGATAGATAGATAGATAGATAATAATAGATAATAGAAGATTGACATACAGACAGGCAGACCCACAGACAGACATACAGACAGACAGACAGACAGACAGACAGATAGACTGACAGACAGACAGACAGATATAGATATATAGATATATAGATATATAGATAGATAATCAGATAGATGATAATAGGATAGATAGATACTTTTAAAACAGTGTAGCTTTTCCAGTAGCTAACTGCTTTTTCCAGCAAGTAGCGGTGTAGCGTGACCCCATTCTGTTTTGTGTTCTGACTCACGAGCCTGTAATGCATTGAAGCTTCTGACTAGATCACAAACTAATTTTTTTCATTACCGCCATCTGTGGTGATATCACGACACTGATTTAAAACGGATTAATTTACCTGATTTATTGCACTCAATATCAAACGTCTATTTTACAATGATGAACCGTCATAATATAATCTGTCCCCCACAGTTTTGTAATGAACACTAATCAAAGAAAAAGTGAAATCACGATATAGTAGTGTGTTTATCATAATTTTGCACTTTGACAGTCAGTTTGAGATAATGTAACCATATAACTATATTTTATTATTGTGTGTATCGGATAGTCCTACAAAATGATTGGGACACTTTTTATCATTGAAATTACTTGGAAAAAGTGTCCCAATCAACCAGAATTCCCCATACTCTTTCAAATCATGATTGCATTACAATATGTTATTTTAAACCCCAAATATCTTACTTATAACTTTATTATATTTTACTTATAACTTCATTATAATTCTTCATTAACAAGTATTCAGTTATTTGTAATGTTTATTGTACAAAAAAATAAATAAATAAAAATGTAAAGTAGTTTCAATGTACTCGCTCCTTTTTTGCAGAGGGTACGTCAATGTACTGTACTTTACAGGACTAGTTACATGTAACTAAATTACGTAATAAATGTAATTGTAATCAGTTACAGTTTCTGTGAAAAAATGGGGGTTGCATCTGAATTTTTTTTTTCACATACATACAGATTTGATTGATTTCTTTCCCAAAATGCACTGACTGCTCTAAAATATGAGACAGCAATGTTTCAGGAGACACAGAATATGGCACATGCTTTATGTATATGCTTTATTTTTTAAGATCAACTGTTTTTTATAAGGCATTGTTAGATTCCAGTGTTTCATTTCATAGCTGTGGCCAAGATTTGATTTCAAAACAGTATCATAGCTATTACACTATTTCTTGTTATGATTTTATTTTTAATCTGTATTTAACCTCAGAACGATCTCAAAGTAAAAGCGGTGCAAAGAGTCTGATTTTGTGGTGGCTTTGCTTTAAAATTCAATTATTACAATCTTAATTCAAGTGATGAAGAATTTTAAAAGTCTGACAGTAATGTTAACCCTGCCTGCTTTAAATGTTAATGTGATTAACAGTTGAAAACATTAGAAATTTAAAAAAGAAATTAAAAAGTAATCAAATGTAATCAGTTACATTACTTTAACAAAGTAATCACATTTTAGATAGTGTAACTTGTAATCTGTAACCTGTTACATTTCCACAGTAACCTTCCCAACACTGTAGCTATATAGATGTGAATGCAGAACGAGATAATATGATATGAGCATTTACGAGTTCAGGGCCAATCATAACATTCATAACATTCTGACGCAGATGACGCATTTTCTCCGGTTCAGTTTAAAGTCATGTAATAATGTTATCTCTGGGCCATAAGAAGCTGCATAAATGTGAACATTTGACAAAAATTACTTTTTTTTGACTAATTTATTTTCGACATCTATTTTACATATTACATATTACATACATGTACTATATACAGGGACAAACTGTAAAAGATCTAGCCAGACATTTAATGTAATTTTACAGTAAAATGCTCTTAATTGTACAGTTTTTAGAAGTAAATAAGAACAAATCAATGTATAATTTACAGTCAAAAACTGTAAACTGATATTCCCAGAATTCCCTGCGTGACACTCCACATTTTAAAGTATTTTGTTTAAATAATCATGTTTTTGTTATAGTTTTTGTTATCAGTTATGTACGTTTGGGCTTTATGTTACACCTTCTGTTGTTTACTGACTGTTTATTGCATTATTATAGTGGTTGTTAGTATGTTAAAGGCACAAAACAGATTTTAATAGCAGTGTGAGTTGTTGAATTGACTGGTTTACATTCAAATTTTATTTTTTGTAAATTACAGTTTTATACTGTAATTTACTTTTTGGCCGTAAATGTGTTTACAGTTTTTCTGTATTTCCTAGAATTTTTTTTACACTGAAGGTTTTCTGTTTTCCTAGCAGCCCTACGTGTTTACTGTTATTATTTGTGCTAATCTTTTGTTAATTACAGTATCCACCTTTTTCTTCTACGCGGAAGTAAGCCTATGGGTCAGACTTCCGGATCATTAACCGCTGTAGGTAAATAACGAGGAGAATAACAACGTGCATTAGGTTAAACGGTAAAAATGTTTGCACTACAAACCAGTGTGTTCAAAAATAAGATACTCAATAAAATCATAGGATAAACAGATAAAATTGATATACTGGATGCCGATTGACCGAAGCCAGAACCCAGAGAATTTACAAAATGGCCACGCATTTTTCCAACAAGAACAGGTGGATATTTGTGGATATATTGTTGTTTGTTCGTTTCTTTTGCCTTTGGATATTAAATCTTATGGCGTAAATAGACGTCAAAGCTTCATTAGCTATGTTTCCATGACCCGATTTTAATGCCAGTTTGAAGTATCGCATGAGAAATGATGAATGGAAACGTCAAATTTTGGAATAAAAATCCCTTATTTCGCAAACCGTTTTTACGCATCGCTGAGGTGGTTTTTGAACTAGGGTTAATGCGAAAATCGGAGATGGAAATGCATTTTGGAATAAATTTCTCCAGTCCGTGACTTTCACTATGGGACGGCAAAACCTGACTAACAAGCGGACCGATCTCATTCCACAGCATATGAAATGTTGTTATGGTCATTCTTAAATGCCCGAGCAAAGTCTGTCATCAAAGCGTTCTCCCAGAAATGTCTTACACGACTGCGTTCCTAAACAGCAGCATCCACCTCCGAAAGCAATGTCCGCATTCATTGTTTCATCTGCTTGCTCTGAGGCGCAAGTTATTTATTATACAGTATATGAAAGTTATTATATTCAGTAGCTTCTCCTACTCTTCTTAGTGATGTATAGTGCCAGTTTATCAGAAAGTGACAATTTTGTTCTCTTTGACTCATTGGATAGAAACAGTGCTTGTTCGCAAATGTTTCATGCGCTAATTCACTTTTTGCGCATTTGAAATTCCAACTTTGTCCTGTGAGTTTCGATATGGTTCGGTGGTCTTTCCTCTCTTATTTATATTCCAACTAGCTGCAGTTGGTTTTGTGTCTTATGGGTGCTTTAACTGAAAAAGGACGATTCTGTTGCTGTGTGAACAGTGCAGTTTGGAGTTTTTACTGATAAGTTTAATTTTATGTCAATTTACTGGTAAACTCTAAAAAATGCTAGGTAAATACACCCAGTGCTGGGTAAAATAGGACAACCCGCATTGGGTTGTTTGTGACCCCCGGTTGGGTTTAAATGTTTAACCCACGTCTGGGTAGTAACCCAACCACCTAGTCAAACCAACCCAACTCTGTTTGTCCCCTATTTACCCAACCTGGGTGTTTTAACCCAGCTTTTTAGAGTGTACTAATCTGGAAGGTGCTGTTCTCTAAGATGGTTCCATGTTGATTCAGATGTTCCAGGTTCTTGATCCCGTCGTCGTGCCGAGAAAACTCTGAGATCTCTCAGCTGTTTAAGGCCGATGACCGTCGCTGGTTTAACAGTGATCCGGTCTGAGCCGGCTGTGAGGACATCTGTGGGTCTGGATCCGGGAGAGCAAACCTGAGAAACTTCATCAAGAACTACAGTCAAACCAAAAATTATCAGACACCTTCAACATTTCTCACATTATATCGCAGTTTATTCGCTACAGTTTAGCAAATGGTACTAAAATATGAGAAGAACTCAGAGTCAGAACAAACTCATCTTGATAATCTCAGATAACTTTGATAGAAAGGTATGTAATGAATTCGGTTGAATAGCTGTCAGCTGTTACATTTAATACACAATTAGATAAAACCCATTTAGCTCAACTAATTACCAAGCAGTGCCTCATGCTGTTCAGTCTGTGGTGTAGAAAGATCACATTAGCAATTAAAGAAAAACACTGAAGAAACACATGCTCAGCTCAAAGTGTCTGAATAATTTTTGATCCCAAATTTTACTGTTAGTCCACTGTATGAAGAGTTTGTCAGAGTTTGCTTTATTTTGCTATCCTCACTTACATAAATGAGCTATAGTGTCCTGCACCCACTAGTAACAAAATATAAAAAATGATATCTGGTGTCTAGAACTATTACCCACAGCTATTATAAAGTGCTTACAGCCACAAAACAGTGCTTTCTGAATTTGATTGTCTGTCCTCTCAGCTTTTATTAAAGTGTGCGGCGTTCAGAGAGAACCTCAGCAGTGTTGGTTATGGTGAATGTTCCTCCTCTGGATGATATGATATGTGTTTCCTTCTCTTCTGGTTTTAGCTTGCTCTCATACTGTAGTGTTGTGAGCAAACAGACTCCCGACGGGATGATGCTGTGCTTCTGCTCCTGCGAGTGTAAATCTGTGCATCGTTAGAAACGAGCTGACGCAAGCTTAACATTCGTCTTCATTCACAGCCTCGCTGTTTCTGTCAAAGCACTGGAAGAGTTTGGGAAATGTTTGTTCTTCATTTAAAGTAAACCTGAAATCAATACTGAGTCTACTGACTCTATGATTCATCAGTGATATTATTCTGACTTCATCAGTTCCTCTTATTCATCAGAAACCTTCATATACTTCATATATTTACACACACACACATCTAATTAATTTATCATGGAGAAAGTTATTTGTTAAACATCTTGTTTTACTCAGAAATTCCAAAAAATACCAAAGTAAAATGGGTTTTATTTAATTGTATTTATTTATTTTAGTTTGTTTATTTGAATATTGGATTTCATTTTTAAATAAATTTTTTTTCATTATTTATATTATATATAATATTAATATTATCTATTGATTAATTCCCCCAGAGTTCAACAATTTTATAATTAATTAATTATATTTATTTTTATATTTATTTTATCGTGTATTTCTTCCCACTGATATTTCCTCATTTTATACTTATATATTATTTCCTAATCTCATATTTTTAGCTATTTCCTTGGATCATTGATGTATTTATGTATCATCATTATTTACCTACAATACAGTTTATTTTAGTTGTTATTTGTATATTTTATGGCTTTTCGCAATTTACTTTCATTTTTTTTTTTATGTATTTGTTTTTATTTACTCATCTTGTGTGCTTTTTATGGCCGAATATTCCTTAATTTAATTTATTATTTTTTTTTTTTGGCTCTATTCAAATGTATTATATTCAATTTTATTTTGCTTTTAGAAAAATTACTACATTCTAGTTTTATTATAATTAATAAATATTTATTATTTTAGTATTATTATTATATGTACTGCTTTTCGATCAGTATACTAAAAAAAAATTTCTATATTAATGATTAATATTATGTTGTTAATGGCTGTGACGTGATTTAAATCATGCTGCAATCTGTGTGTGTGTGTGTGTGGTGTGGGGTTCTCTATGCATGAAAGTATCCTCCGGAGGTTTATTATGACACCTATAGCCCGCGGTGCAGAACCGCCGCGTGTTTATGCTAGCGCAGTGGACGCAGATGAACCCGATTGCGTGGACCGGATCCTGGCCTACCGTCGGATCCGACAGTGAGCGCCGCAGATCGAAGTGGTTTGCATGTAAAAAAAATTTGATAATCCCCTTAAAATATTACTATTCCTGATCTATGTCTATTGATTATATGTTTATCTTTGGTGATGATTACAGGTGAACTCTTATTAAGTCAAGTCAGTCACCTTTATTTATCTACGTTTTTTAAACAATACAGATTGTACAAAGCACTGAACACATAATTAGGAAAATTATGGGTCAATAGATGCAAAAGGACAATATTAAACACAATTTTTCAGTTAAATACAGTTTCCTCATTGAATTCATGTGTCCACAGCCACTCAGTTACATATATTTTGCAATCATGTCCAACGATAACGCTGGAATGAGTGTCCCCAACTAAGCACGCCCGAGGCTACAGCGGCGAAGGGACCAAAACTTCATTGGTGACAGAATGGAGAAAAAACTTGGGAGAAACCAGGCTCAGTCGTGGGGCCAGTTCTCCTCTGACCAGACGAACTAGCAGTATGGAAAAATCAATTTAAGACGTATTAAAACAGACGAACACTGTTAACAGCAATTATTTTATGATGAAATCAAACTTATAGCAAAATTGTGGTAGTTCTGTAAGTTGTTTCAGGTTTAGCATCATCTGAGGTCCTCTGAGGGTTTGCATCATCTCTTCTCAGGTGTTCTGGATCTAGACTGAAGCTTGTGTAAATCCTAGTTACCGCGGGATGTCAATCACGTGTAACAGAGAAACAAATAGACATAATTAGTGTAGTTGCTGTTCCAACCAAGCAAAAATTATTTCTTCAACCCATGCTAAAGAATATTAATGTGTATTTGATCAGATATAACTGCAGTACAGGATTATGATATGCATTATTTGAATGCTTGGCCAAGAGATGTTCTTTAATCTAGATTTAACAGAGAGAGTGTGTCTGAACCCCGAACGGTATTAGGAAGGCTATTCCAGAGTTTGGGAGACAAATGCGAAAAATCTCTACCTCCTTTAGTGGATTTTGCTGTCCTAGGTACTACCAAAAGTCCAGAATTTTTGCGACCTTAGGGAGCGTGATGGTTTGTAGCGTGGTAGAAGACTAGTTAGTTATGCAGGAGCTAAACCATTTAGGGCATTTTAAGTAAGTAGTAATATTTTGTAACTGGTACGGAACTTAATAGGTATCCAGTGTAGAGACTGTAAAATTGGGGTAATATGCTCATATTTTCTTGACCTGGTAAGGACTCTAGCTGCTGCATTTTGGACTGCCTGTAGCTTGTTTATTGAAGACGCATGACAACCAGCTAGCAGTGAATTACAGTAGTCCAGTCTAGAGGTCATGGATGCATGAACTAGCTTTTCTGCGTCAGAAACAGGTAGCATGTTCCGTAATTTTGCAATGTTTCTAAGATGGAAGAATGCAGTTTTTTTGTAACATGGGAAATATGATTTCAAAAGACAAGTTGCTATCTAATATAACACCCAGATTTTTGACTGTAGAGGAAGTAACCGTGCATCCGTCTAATTGCAAATTGTAATCCACGAGATTCGGCGTACTGTCTTTTGGTCCAATAAGTAATATCTCTCTGTCTTATCCGAATTTAATAGGAGAAAATTATTGGTCATCCATTCTTTTACATTTTTAACACACTCCGTTAGCTTAGATAATTTAGAAGTTTCATCTGGTCTTGTTGAGATATATAGTTGAGTATCATCGGCGTAACAGTGGAAACTAATCCTGTATTTCCTAATAATATTACCAAGTGTCAACATGTATATCGAAAATAGCAGAGGACCTAGGACAGATCCTTGTGGCACTCCATATTTTACTGGTGATAATTGAGATGACTCAATAGTGAAGATCATCATTATGAACATTTGTGCCCTTCATAGATTTATGCAATTGTCTAAAAGCAATTAAACACTACACTGTTTTTGTTATAAATTGTTTGGCATTGAAGGACCTTCAAGTCAGAAGTCAGAAATAACTTTATTGTCTAGTATGCTTGCACTAGTGTCACATGCTTCAAGTGCACAGAGACAACAACAACACACAGACAATAAAAATAAGATGAGAATAAAAATTCACTTATGTAAATATAAACAAAAATAGAAAAATAAATTGAAAATAAAATACATTTTATGTACAGTTGTGCTATAGATAGAATAGAATAGAATAAGATTTAGGGATTTTCATTGCAAAAAAAAGGTACTTCAGATGACTAAACTGTTCTTCACACTATTCTTCTGTCATCACTCTGGGGGAAAAAACCTTTCCAGACTTCCTTTTTAAGAGTGAACATTTATGGTATATTGGATGATTGAAGAAGCATTAGAATTGATTCAGTGAACTGGTTCAATCATATTTTTTTTAAGAATTTTATTTCAACCTGCTTGTATCTTAATTTAAAAGCTTTTTTTATTTTATTTTATATATTTATATTACTTTTATTTTTGCATTCCTTATTCATGTTTTATCATAGTAATGTTGGCAATAAGTATGGCCAATGGTGCCCGTGTAGTATACTTTTTCATGCACTTTTATTTGGTACTTTTTGTTAGGTCAACATTACATTAATTTTATTTATTATTTGCAATTAATTTTAATATTTTATTTTAATATTTTGTTTATGTATCTTAATATTAATGCATTTTCAGTCCTTTTATTATTTCTAATTTTATCTTTATAGTTAATGTGTGTGTGGAGTGTGTTTGTGTGTGTGTGTGGTAAAGCGTGCGTCGAGACTGTGTGTGTGTTTATTAATTTGTAAATGTATTTCTAGTGCATTTACTTATTTATTTTGTTTTAGTGCATTCTTTTACATACACACACACAAATATAAAAATATGTATAAAAAGTGAACTTATTTTATTTCCGCTTGCCGAGATTTTTAAAGTTGTTTTAAGTCTCTTCTGCTCACCACGTCTGATTGATAGTTTAGAGTTTTTTTATCCAGTCAAAGCTCTTTTAGTGTAATTGTACAAATGTCCAGCTTCAGCTCGTGCTTCTCGTGTCTTTCTGCTGTGAATCTTGACTGATTTTTCTCAAGTAAAGGTCAGAATAACTGCAGTAATATCTCCAGATGAACTCTTACTGGACTGAAGCAGCTCAGCTTTACTTGATTCTCCATCAATCATGTTTTAGAGTCTCAAATCTGATCCTCAGGATCTTTTGAGGAGCGTTTGTTTCCAGAAGCTTTACTTTCACTGTTCCTCAGCGGAGGAATGATCTCCACAAGCCTCCAGAACATCTCACATCTTCTGAGGAGCCTTTATTTCTTCATCTCTCAATCATTCCATTATATTTTTGGATCATTTCAATCTCATCTCTCCTCCAGACGGGGCAGCAGCGCTGGTGGGAGCAGGATATTCCCGTGGAGGGAAACATCCAGAAAGGAGAGCTGATCACTCATAATCTGACGGAGCTCATCCGACCCGAGGCGTACGTGGTTCGACTGACGCCCATCACGCGCTTCGGAGAGGGAGACTCCAGCACCAGACTCGTCACATACAGCGGTACGATTAAATATAATCATCTGATCTGCACTGCACACCAGCTTTACTTTAAAGGGGTCCTATTATGCTTTTTCACTTTTTCAAGTTAGTCTGTAATGTTGCTGATTGAGCATAAAAAAGATCTGCAAAGTTACAAAGGTCAAAGTCCAATTCAAAAGGAGATATTTTATTTAACAGAAATCACTTTTCAAAAACTACAACGAACGACTTGTTTGGACAACAACGCATATTTTCCGGGATTTGTGATATCACAGATATCGACGAATGAGACCTGGTTGAGCTGCACTAGAGAAGACAAAGAGTGTTATCACTATGTCGGAGACACAAACTTAGAGTGGTTACAATCATCCGGATTTAAATCACACTCACACAGTGGCCCAGCTAACCAATCACAACACACACTGGTCCAGTTAACCGATCGCAACACACACTGGTCCAGTTAACCGATCACAGCACACACTGACCCCACTAACCGATCACAACACACACTGGCCCAGCAGACCAATCACAGCACACACTGGCCCAGTAACCAATCAAGCACACACTGGCCCAGCTGACCAATCACACCACACGGCACATCTAACCAATCACAGCACACACTGGCCCACTAACCGATCACAACACACACTGGCCAAGCTAACACACACTGGCCCAGCTAACCAAACACAACACACACACTGGCCCAGCTAACCAATCACAACACACACGGGCCCAGCTGACCGATCACAGCACACACTTGCCCAGCTAACCGATCACAGCACAGACTGGCTCAGCTAACCAATCACAGCACACACGGCCCAGCTAACCAATCACAGCCCACACTGGCCCAGCTAACCAATCACAAAACACAATGGCCCAGCTAACCAATCACAACACACACAGGTCCAGCTAACCAATCACAGGAAACAAACCGAGCACACCCGCCCGGCTAACCAATCACAGCACACACTGGGCCGGCTAACCAATCACAGCACACACTTCCCAGCTAACCAATCACAGCACACACTTGCCCAGCTGACCGATCACGGCACACACTTGGCCCAGCTGACCGATCACAGCACACGCTGGCCCAGCTATCCAATCACAACACACACTGGCCCAGCAAACCAATCCCAGCACACCCTGGCCCAGCTAACCAATCACCGCACACACTGTCCCAGCTACCAATCACAGCACACCCTGGCCCCGCTAACCGATCACAGCACACGCTGGCCCAGCTAACCCATCACAGCACACACTGGCCCAGCTAACCGATCACAGCACACGCTGGCCCAGCTGACCAATCACAACACACCCTGGCCCATCTAACTGATCACAGCACACACTGGCCCACCTGAACCAATCACAGCACACACTGGCCCAGCTGACCAATCACAGCACACATTGGCCCAGCTAACCGATCACAACACGCATTGGCCCAGCTAACCGATCACAACACGCATTGGCCCAGCTAACCGATCACAGCACACTGGCACAGCTAACCGATCACAGCACACACCGTCCCAGCTAACCAATCACAGCACACACCGGCCCGCCTAACCAATCACATCACATTTCGTATTTCAGAAGACGGCCTTCATTTGATACAGGAACTATTATCATGCCAGAGTTCATGCCAGACTGGGGAGAGAGGTGCTGTAATAATGAAAAATATGTGAAAAATAATGTGTTTTTTCGAACCACCAAACATGAGAGCGTGTTCTAGTACACCTCCAAAACAAAAGCAAGACTTTGTAAAAGAGCAAAATAGGACCCCTTTAACTACACTACAGAAACTGCGAGGAAGTTTCACAAATAGTTACACAGAAACGAAAAGTAACACATTGAATGAAACAGGATATTTTTTTTCTTATGCTTTCGAAAGAAGTCTCTTCTGCTCACAACAGCTGCATTTATTTGATCAAAAGTACAACCAAAAATTGTGAATCGTTTGTAATTTAAACGCGGTTTCTATGTGAATCTCGGGTTAAAACTGTAAGTTTTCGTGATGCGCAGCTTTATTTTTCAGCATCCTGCCTCCACTTCAGTGTCACAGACGTCAGAAATCATTCTAATGATTTGCTGCTCACGAAACATTTCTGATTATTATCAGTGTTGAAAACAGTCGTGCTGCACAATATCTTTGTGGAAACGGTGATGCATTTTATTTTTCAGGATTTTTTGATGAACAGAAAGTTCAACAGAACATAATTTATTTGAAATAGAAATCTTTTGTAACATTATAAATGTCTTTACTGACACTTTTGATCAATTTAGTGCATCCTTGGGCATCCCAGTATTATTCTTTCTGAACAGTACTGTATGTCATAAAAAATCGATAACCAATAATAGTTCAAACTCATGAAGAATTCAGTATTGAGAGTTTTATGTGTCATTGATTGTTAATAATTCAGTCACGCTGTTGCTTGTGAAGATCAAATAATAATAATCCATTAATAATCAAACAATCCATTTCAGTATTTCAGTAAACTAATATGAAACAATGATGATGAATGGGTTCATTAACAATCACTAAAAGGGGTCAAGGGTCACATTCAATCGGCTTCTGAGACGATTTCATTATGTCTGTTTGCTGTCTGTGGGTTTTTTGTCTCTGTGTTGTTTGTGAGTGACTGGAGGAGCTCTGAATGCAGGTTAGCTGTTAATCTGTCATCTATTAAACATATTACAGCATGAATGCTGTGTCTCTGGCTTAACGCAGATTAATAACATCGACGTGACCTCGGTGCCTGCATTACGGATGATTAGTCTGGCCTGGAGTTCAGAAAGCAGACCATAATAAAACGCTGCTAGACACAGAAAATCCTGATTTAACCCTTATAATGCATTCCAGACTGTTTGGACACTAAAGAGATGCATACAGATTTCTTAAAAAAAAATAAAAATGCATAGTCTTTAGTAAGGGAACAAAACTTTGCAAATGCTTTAAGAACTTTGAAATACTCATCTTTTTTTTAAAGATTTTTTTAGTTATTTTTAAAAGATGTTGCAGGTTTTCATGTTCCGATCATTTTGACCCAGGTATGTATGGAGTACCAACAGTGTCAAAAAAAAAAATTCTACAATTATGTATGGAGTCCTATTAGTGTCAAAAACTTTTGTAAAATATATTTTGTTTTTTTTCCATATCTCACACACTTTTTGGGATGAATTTTGTTGATGGACATGAATATGTATGTCTATTGATGAACCACTGCAGCATGGGCGTCGCTAGGCCATTTTTAGGGAATTCTAAAATGACTACTCAGCCCCCCTAAAATTTTGCGATTAGTTCCATAAACTGTACACAAATTTGTGATCGCCTCAGTCCTCTTTAAATTTCATATTCATTCATTCCTCCCTGTCTTTCAGTGCGTTCTTTTTCAATCCGCAGTGCGCGGCGGCGCAGATCGAGAAACAGAGGACAAGGTGTGTGCTTATCGATAAATTGTTATAATATCTGCATCTGTGCAGTTCTTTGTCAAAAATCCAGTTTACCAAATATCACGGGGGAGCAATAATCGTTTCCCCATCTACTGTAGCCTTTTTGTCACTGCGTTCACCCCTCATCACACCACAGCTGTTTCCTCCAGCGACAATGGAGCACATATGAACGCATACTTTAAAAAAACGATCATGTTTGCCATTTTCATTTGAAATGTACTTTCCATGTATACATAGTCCAGCATGTGCAAAGAGGTTGTGCAACTTTAGCTAAGGTGTTTTAAAATGGTTGTGTTTGTCAGTACAGTTGTGTTTGTAGAATCATGAAGACTTTAATTTGGCTTATTCAGTACTCAAATGTTATACCTATCTACGCAATACAGTGGAATACTGCAATACTTTTATTATACCACCCCTATTAGTCAAACATTTTTTTTTATTTTATTTATATATATATAGAATTGTCCCTGCACTGCAGCATAAAAACTGAAAACTTTTTAATCTGAAAGTGAAAGTTTAGTTTATTATTTCAGAGTAATATTTATGTTGTTTTGATAGAAATAAATATGTAGGGTTCATAAATTTGTACTGTTTTTGAGAAATCATTTATTAATTATACATTAATAAAGGAATTTAATTAAATTCCATTCATTCCAGTAATTCTGTGATTATATGTTCTTATAAATTTCATACAATGATTTTTTTTCACTGTAGTTTTTCTTGGTGTAGCTCATGCGTCATTTTAAAACTGAAAAAAATTTTAATTATTAAAAACAGTAAATGCAGCAATGATATGAAAACATTCCAAACTTAGATTTTTTTTCACATTCACTCATTAATGAGAAGTTGCTGATCTGACACGATATGAATGAATTGGGAAAATATAGGGTTTTGACTGTTTTATAAAATCACTATTCTTCATAATCTGAAACAATCACAGATTTTGATTCTTTTTAAGAATTTGATTATATTGTGAGGGTTAAGGATCTGGTCTGGAACCTGTAGATTTTGGGGGGGGGGTTCTCTCTCAGCAGCAAAACAATGTTTGGAAATATATGAGACAATACAAAATGCTTTTCACATTTTCAATCTCAAAGCAGAGATGGGCACTCGAGTTAGTGACTCGGACTCGAGTCGCATTTTTAGACTTCAGACTTGACTCAGACTTGACCTGAAATGACTCCAGACTTGACTCGACTCGAGGAAAAGGACTAGTGAAACATTTAAAAAGGCACGCGAGTCTTTTTATCCTTAACACTTACAGTGTGAACAAAATGTTTTAGTCATCACCAATGTGCAAGTTCCTCCACTTAAAAAGATTAGAGCGCCTGTACTTTTCAATCAAAGGTAATACCTCAACGATGAGAGACAAAATGAGAAAAAAAAACCTATAATAATTTTAAAAAAGTAAAGAGTTTATTTGCAAATTATGGTGGAAAGTAAGTATTTGGTCAATTACAAAATTTCTTCTCAATACTTTGTTTTATACCCTTTGTTGGCAATGACAGAGTTCAAACGTTTTCTGTAAGTCTTCACAGGTTTTCACACACTGTTGCTGGTATTTTGGCCCATTACTCCATGCCGATCTCCTCTAGAGCAGTAATGTTTTTTGGGCTGTCGCTGGGCAACACGGATTTTTAACTCCCTCCAAATATTTTCTATGGGGTTGAGATCTGGAGACTGGCTAGGCACTCCAGGACCTTGAAATGCTTCTTACGAAGCCACTCTTTCGTTGCCCGGGTGGTGTGTTTGGGATCATTTTCATGCTGAAAGACCCAGCCACATTTTCATCTTCAATGCCCTTGCTGATGGTAGGAGGTTTTCACTCAAAATCTCACGGTACATGGCTCCATTCATTCTTTCGTTTACACTGATCAGTCGTCCTGGTCCCTTTGCAGTAAACAGCCCCAAAGCATGATGTTTCCCCCCCATGCTTCACAGTAGGTATGGTGTTCTTTGGATGCAATTCAGCATTCTTTCTCCTCCAAACACGAATAGTTTAGTTTTTACCAAAAAGTTATATTTTGTTTTCATCTGACCATATGACATTCTCCTAATCCTCTTCTGGATCATCCCAATGCTCTCTAGCAAACTTCAGACGGGCCTGTACATGTACTGGCTTAAGCAGGGGGACCCGTCTGGCACTGCAGGATTTGAGTCCATGGCGGCGCAGTGTGTTACTAATGGTAGCCTTTGTTACTTTGGTCCCAACTCTCTGCAGGTCATTCACTAGGTCCACCCGTGTGGTTCTGGGATTTTTGCTCAGTTCTTGTGATCATTTTGACCCCACGGGGTGAGATCTTTCGTGGAGCCCCAGATCGAGGGAGATTTTCAGTGGTCTTGTATGTCTTCCATTTTTCTAATAATTGCTCCCACAGTTGATATCTTCACACCAAGCTGCTTACCTATTGCAGATTCAGTCTTTCCCAGCCTGGTGCAGGTCTACAATTTTGTTTCTGGTGTCCTTTGACAGCTCTTTGGTCTTGGCCATGGTGGAGTTTGGAGTGTGACGGTTTGAGGTTGTGGACAGATGTCTTTTACACTGATAACAAGTTCAAACAGATGCCATTAATAAAGGTAACGATGGAGGACATAGGAGCCTCTTAAAGAAGAAGTTACAGGTCTTTGAGGGCCATAAATCTTGCTTGTTTGTAGGTGACCACATACTTATTTTACCGAGGAATTTACCAAATAATTCTTTAAAAATCCTACAATGTGATCTTTCTGGATTTTTTTCTTTTTGTCTCTCATAGTTGAGGTATACCTATGAAAATTACAGCCCTCTCTCATCTTTTTAAGTGGGAGAACTTGCACAATTGGTGGCTGACTAAATACTTTTTTGCCCCACTGTATATAACTGATGTTCAAAAGCATCCATCCAGACCACGAGCCTTAACACAGCACCATTTTAAGTAAACGGTGCGTCAAAACAGCGGAGCGGATCACATAACAAGCGCTCGGGGTCGTTTATGGTAAATATCTTTCAGCGCTATATAGGCTACTCTAGTATTTTTATCTACAGCTAAACGTGCTTTATTCAAGCCCTTTCAGCTCTGTGCTTTCTCTCTCTCTCCGGACGCGCGGCACCAAGTTTAAAGGGATAGTTCACCCAAAAATGAACATTTGGTGTTTATCTGCTTACCCCCAGGGCATCCAAGATGTAGGTGGCTTTGTTTCTTCAGTAGAACACATTTGATGATTTTTAACTCCAGCCGTTGCAGTCTGTCAGTCTTATAATGCATGGCAATAGCAACAGAATCTACGAGAGTAAAAAAAACATACAGACAAAATCGAATTAAACCCTGCGGCTTGTGACGATACACTGATGTGTAAAGAAACGAAACGATCGGTCTGTGCAAGAAACCGAACAGTATTTATATAATTTTTTACCTTTAATACAACACTATGTCCAACTTCCTTGAGCGCACGCACGGCATCCGGTGCGTGAGTTTTTACGCGCTCTGGAGTAGTTTACGTTAATGGGTGTGTTGATATCCAGCTGAAGAGAAATCAACCATAACTTCAGGCGAGCTGGCTCAGAAGTTGGGAATACGTGAGAAGTCACCACTCCCGAATGAGTTCACGTGAGAGAACTTAATCTTTTAGTTTTAAGTCGGTTTGAACAATCCAGATAAGCGCAAGTACCATTTTGATTAGCCGTCGTACCTACAATGACTGTGCACTGTGTAAACAATGAGTGACGTATACGCGCGAGAGATCACTTCCGGCACTTGCGTAAACTACGCCAGAGCGCGTACACACCTCACAAACCGGATGCCGTGCGCGCACTCAAGGAAGTTAGACATAGTGTTGTATTAGAGGTAAAAAAATGATATAAATACTGTTCGTTTCTGGCACAAACCGATCGTTTCGTGTGTTAGGACATCAGTGTGTCGTCATGAGCCGCAGGGTTTAATTTTGATTTGTCTGTGCATGTTTTTTTTTATTTTCATAGATTTTGTTACCATTGCCATGCTTATACGACTGACAGACTGCAACGGCGGAGTTAAAAATCTCCGTTTGTGTTCTACTGAAGAAACAAAGCCACCTACTTCTTGAATGCCCTGGGGGTAAGCAGATAAACATCACATTTTCATTTGTGGGTGAACTATCCCTTTTAAGAGCTGCGGATGACGCGGTTATTTTAACAAACAAAGAAAACGACAAAACCCGCAAAACAACATGCTGCAAATCTATTTTTTTCATACTATATTTTATCTATCTATCTAGAACCTCTGACTCTGACAGTCCAACCAGAATTCACAAGACGTTTCTGATCCTCCATTTAGCATGATAACTGTAGGCTAGAACATTCAAGAATCATGTCATTATAATTGGGAAAATTGTTGTTAGATGGCTAGGATATAACTTAGACTTTGAAATTGCTAGTAATCTTTCTTTTCTGCTCAAGGTGAGAACGTTTTGATTATTGTCGCTACATTGTTTTTAGATAATTCTTTTAAGTAGGCTAAAATATTAAGATAGTATAGATTTCAGAACTGAACAGAAACAGTATTTTTTTTTCTGTCACATGGCCTCACATGTATCTAAATGTAAAAATACAATACATTCGGACCTCGCTTGGAAAAAATATAGAGGCCCTTAATTGAATACCCCTGACTTATATAATAAAAGATACTTTATTTGTATGGTTTTGTAATATCTGTGTCGCATATTTCCTTGTGTGGTCGATTGGACTCTTATTATATAATTTCATTACAGAAAAACTGTTTTGAACATGGTAATGGATTAAAACATAGCCTATATATAACAGGCTGGATGTAGAATAACCTTACATCTTAACAGCCTTTTTTTTTTTTTTACAAAGCAGATCATAGAATATATATTTTGTCTATAGCCGATAAAACAGCTTCGTAAATAGGAAGATTTCAATACATGAGGATTCTGAATGAGATTTTTTTTAACTCGCCATGAAATGACTTCAGACTCGACTCGGACTCCAAGTTAAAGACTTGTGAACATCTCTGTCTCAAAGACGAAGGATGTGCCGTTTCAGTTTGTTCTGATTCTGGACGAGAGCGAGACAAAAGAGCCGTCGATTTCTAGGAAAGCTGATTTTCACAGATATGAGGATGCAGCTGTGGGAGCAAACACATCATTTCTCAGAAACCCTTCTGCCTTCCCCTGAACGGCGTTTATTGTCCTGTGGATTGTTCACAAATATTCAGATGAATGTGGTTTGATGGTTATAATCCTCTAATGCTCATCTCTATGTCACTAAAGAGCTTATGAAAACCACCAACGCTTGCTCTCGTCTGCTAATCAACCTTCATGATGTCCCTTTGTGTCGATGCTTCATCTGAAAACTTGAGCTGTCCATATGAAGTGATGCTCGTCTGATTGTGATTCTGTGAAACTCCCTTCAGATCCAGATAATAATGAAGAAAGATGTTTTAGCGGTCGGCTGCACTTATCAAAGACAGCGGGAAACAGGCTTCCATTCTTATAGTGAAACAACGACAAGAAAACGTTCTAAAAGGCCATTTTTTATGATTTATTGTTTAATAATTACAAAAATGTAATTGTTTAATATAATAATAATAAAAAACAAAAAATTGAGCCTTATCTTTCAATATAAATGTTTAAAGTAAATTTTAATCTAAATAGAAAAAAATACATGCTACTAAAAAAACATTGATTTACTGTTTAATGATTAAAAATGTTATTTAATGTCATTTAAAATGATTCAATTTAATCAAAACTCTAAGCGTAAGTCTTTAAATATGAAAATAAAGGTTTAATATAAATCGAAATACTGTATAAATACAAAAAATACATGTTCCTAAAAGGCCATTGTTTTCTGATTACTTGTTTAATAATTAAAACAATGTAATTTCATTTAAAATTAATAAATAGTAAAAAACTAAGCATCAATATGAATACAATATTTAATATAATTTTAAAGAAATACAAGAATGCTTTTCCTAAAAGTGTTTTTTTCTGATTTTTGTTTAATAATTAAAACAAAACATTATGTTTAATGTCATTAAAAAAATAAGAAAAATTCAAATGTTATCTAATGTTATTGAATAATAATTTTATATATATTTATATAGTATATAAATCGCAATACAAAAAATACTTCCTAAAAGGTAATTTTTCTGATTTATTGTTTAATATAAAACACAATAATAATTCGAATGACTAAACATTATCACAAATCTAATATCTAGCCTGAGTCTTTTAAATCAATATTACATGTTTAATTAAATAGCAAGATATATACCTTCCATCTGCTCTGATGTATGCTGGTTTGTGTGTGTTTGGTGTTGTTTGTGTGTTTGTGTGTGTGTGTGTGTGTTTGGTGTGGTGTGAGAGAGTGTGTTGAGAGTGTGTGTGTGTGTGTGGTGTGTGGTTGTGTGTGTGTGTGTGAGTGTAGTGTGAGAGTGAGGGGTGTTGTTTGTGGGGGGTTGTGTGTGTGTTATAGAGAGTTGTTGTGTGTGTGTGTGTGTGTGTGTGTGAGTGGGAAGTGAGTGGTGTGGTGTGTGTGTTGTGTGTTGTGTGAGCAGAGAGATGTGGTGTGTGTGTGTGTGTGTGTGTGTGTGTGTGATGAGTGAGTGAGTGTGTGTGTGTGTGGAGTGAGTGAGTGAGTGAGTGAGTGTGTGTGTGTGTGGGAGTGTGTGAGAGTGTGTGTGTGTGTGTGTGTGGTTGTGGGTGTGTGTGTGGGTGTGTGTGTGTGTTTGGTGAGTGAGTGAGTGAAAGTGTGGTGTGTGTGGGGGAAGGAATGAGTGATGTGTGTGTGAGAGTGGTGGGGGTGTGGGGGTGTGTGGGGTGGGTTGTGGTGGGTGTGAGTGAGTGAGTGAGGAGTGAGTGTGTGTGTGTGTGAGTGAAAGTGTGTGTGTGAGTGAGTGTGAGTGATTGAGTGTGTGGTGCGGGAGGGAGGGGTAGGAGTGGTTGGGGGTGTGTGTGTGTGGGGGTGAGGAGTGAGGAGGGAGGAGTGAGTGAGGGAGTGCTGAGGGGTGTGTTGTTGTGTGGTGTGGGGGTGTTGGGGGTGTGGGTGATGCGAGTGTGAGTGAGAGTGTAGGAGTGGGATGAGTGAGTGAGGGAAGGAGGGAGTGGGGGATGTGTGTGTGTGGGTGGGAGGGAGGTGGGGAGTGAGTGAGTGTGTGTGTGAGAGTTGTGTGTGTGTGTGTGTGTGTGTGTGTGTGAGTGAGTGTGAGTGTGAGTGAGTGGTGTGTGAGTGTGTGTGTGTGTGTGTGAGTGAGGAGGTGTGGGTGGAGAGTTGGGTGTGGGTGTGGGGTGTGGAGTGTCTGGAGTGAGTGAGGGAGTGATGAGGTGTGGGGATGGGAGGGAGGAGGGGGTGGTGAGAGTTGGGTGGTGTGTGTGTGTGTGTGTGTGTGTGGGTGGGTGTGGGTGTGTGTGTGTGTGAGTGAGTGAGTTGTGTGTGTGTGCGTGTGTGTGTGTGTGTGTGAGAGTGTGTGTGTGTGTGTTCTCTGTGTTGGTGTTTTGTTCATGAATATTCTTCAGGAGGACATTAATGAATGCATGGCACATGCTTTAATTGTGCTGTCGTGTTTCTGTTTTTGTGTTGATGTTTTATAATAACAGCGTGTTTCTCGGCCAATATTCCTCAGGAACTCGTTTGGCTTTTAGATGATTTGTGATTTGGGCGTTTAATCGAGTGCATTAAAATCAATTCTTTCAGCAGGCAAAAGTGTTTCATAAATCACTCGGTGTTAACATCGTTCTGAGGTTAAGCTGAAGCTCCGCATCCATTCAGCGTGACACGAAATGATCGACGTTTTTCTTTGTGTTTTATGAAAATAACTCGCTGCTAGTTTCCCTCGTCCTTTAACTTGTTTATTACGGCTGTACGGCTTGTTTTCTCCATTTCTTGATCATGTTTGTCAAGCTATATTAGTTTATACCGAGACACTAAAACCTATTTCAGCTTTAATGCATTTATATATTTCAGTGCAATACATCCTTCACATGCATATTTGGTTGTAATAAATATCAGAAATTACTTTTTAGTTCACATTTTATTCACTTCTTAATGTTAGTGACTTTAAACTTATTTTAGGGAGAATCACTCACTAAATGTACACTTAGAGTAACACTGTTTTTTATATGTATTCATATATTTTAAATTAAATACATCTATTTTGTATTTATATTTACATTTATAGTTATGTTTAAAGACTTAGATTTACATGTTTTATTATATTTTTTATTTTAAATTCTTTAAATACTATCAATCAGAAAACTTTAGGAACAATATTGTTGGTATTTAGGGGTTTGGTATTTATATTTAGACTTAAGCATTTATATTTAACCCTCAAGCATCCTTCGTATAACAGCCCTTAATCCGTCCTTCGTGGACAAATTTGGGCACGAATGTCTCACGTGTGATCCTTAATTTTTTTTAAATATATATATATAAATGTCATATCACCATCTTCAATAAAATTAAATCTATCATTTTATGCCATTTTCTGTGATATTGGCGGGTATTTTTACATCTAAAAGTTACCATATTTTTTTTATGTAAAATATGCTTATTTTTATGTTAAATAATTTAATATTTAATATTTATACTATGACAGACAAACCTAAATACTTGGGGACTTTGGTGACATCTGGTGGCTAATGATGGTATAAAAATATCAATCGAATTAGTTTAGCCATAGGTTTTCAATGGCGGTGATTTGATTGTGGGCGTGTGCGTGTGTGTGTGTGTGTGAGGTGTGTGTGGGATTGTGAGTGTGAGTGTGTGGTGAGTGTGTTTTGTGTGTGGAGTGTGCGTGTGTGTTGTGTGTGAGTGGTGTGTGTTGTGTGGTGTGTTTGTGTGTGTGTGTTTGTGGGCGTGCGTGTGTGTTGTGTGTGTTGTGTGTGTGTGTGAGTTGTGTGTGTGTGTGTGAAGTGTGTGTGTGTGTGTGTGTGTGTGTGGTGAGTGTGTGTGTGTGTGTGTGTTTGTGTGTGAGATGTGTGTGTGTGTGTGTGTGTTTTTTAACACATTTTTTGTGGAGAAGGTTGTAAGGCTCAAACCTTCATTTCTGTGTGTGTTTGATGTGAATTGTGTAGGATTTATTGATTTTTATTGGACAAATAAAAAATGCTTTGAATTTTGGTATTTCCCATTCATTTCCTATGGGTGCCCATTTTGTCCACGAAGGGCAAATTAAGGAGGTTTTTTTCAAACACTTAACTTTGTTGAATCGAGTCCTCTTTTTTGTGTGTTCAGGTGGCAAACTTAGGAAAAGTAGCCAAGTCTTGAACCGCTCAGATTAAGGAAATTATAAAAGAAAAAACTAAATGATTTTGCCCAAATTTGTCCCGAAGGATGATTGAGGATTAAATTAAGTTTAATTTAATAAATTTTAAATTAAATTAACAGGACATCAGAAAAAAGCATTTTAGAAACATATATATATAAGGACTTAGGTTTTAGATCGTTTTTTTTATCAATGTATTATTTTTATTTACTTTGTATTTATATTTAAAGACTTAATTTAATGTTTTCATTATAATATTAATTTTAATTAAATAAACAAAAATGGCCTTTTAAGAATTATCTTATATTTAAATGTGTTATATATAGATAATCTAATATATATCATAACATTTATATTTAAAGACCTTGGAGTTTTTATCATTATTATTTTATTAACTTTAAATAAAATAAAAATTACATTGTTTTATTATTAACACAGTATTGAGGGGATTTTTTTATTTTTATTAGCATGTTTGAGCATGTTTGATTGGCCTCTTTGTTTATTTGTTTGTTTGTTTTTCCCCATTAGTGATGTAAAAAGTAAGGATCTGCGCTCATAAGCGTGTTTATTGCTGTTTTCTCTCTGGCTGTGGCTCGTTTCATCAGCGTTTCTTGACGTTGCATCACAGTTCCTCCGTTCTGAGCGGAAGGTTTTCATGTCGTCTGTAGTTTCTCGTGATCAGAGCTGAAGCTTCGTTTGTCTGTCAGACTCATTAAAGCCGCTGATTGCTTTGGTCATAGTGTTCGCTCAGCTTTCTCTAACAGACTGAAGGAAAGAACACAATCTTTTAGAAAACTGTGTGAAAAATGATCAAATAAATGTTTTTTAAAAATAAGATTTTTTTTTAATGTTGTTTAAATTTGAATTAAAATAGTGAAAAGAATATGAAAAATAAATGTTAAAAAAAAGTTACGTAAATGTTTACACATTTTATTCATCATTTATTTTTGTTATAAAATAAATGTTTTTTTTATGTTAAAATAAATGATTTTACACGTATACATTAAAATTAGATTAAAATAGTGAAAACATGAAAATAGTAAAAAATACTGTTTTTAATTTTTATCTCAAGTTTATCATATATAATAGTGAAAAATACTGCAAATACCACTTTTAATATTGCCAAACAGTAAAAATACTATCTATAATATTCAGTTTATAAATATATATTAAATGCCATTATTATTACCACATGTTCTCATGTTTGTTTGTTTATTTATTTATTTAGTAATATGTAGTATATATTTAAAAACATGATTTTTCAGAATTGTACATAAAAGATATATATATATATATATTAGAGTGTTTTACAACCAAATATAATTTCAGTCTTTCTACTTCAAAATGATATGCTTCGTTCAGTGTGTTTCTTGCTGTTTCTTTGTAATTATTTGTGAAATTTACTAGCGATTTCTGCAATATAGTAACTTATTTAATATTTATTTTTGCATGTGTGAACAGTTTTAATATTAAAGTTTTTCATAGTGATTTTTTGGTGGATTGTATTGAATGAAATTGGGGTCAAGTGTTAATTATAATAATGCATAACTGTTATTAATTGAAGTGCGATGTGTTTACTGTAACTCAGCTGCTGATCTGATGAATGTGTTCTCTTCACAGCTCCCATCAGTCCTGATCTGAGTGAGTATTTATGCAGTATTCCTGACTTTCTTTCTTTCTTTCTTGAGTATTTTCAGGAGTGTAGCGTGTCCTCTGGTTTCTCCAGGATCTCCTGCATTAGTTTGAGTCGTGAGGGTGAAGCCTGTGTTAATGCTGATGAACATTCATCCTCACACAGCTCGTCAGTGTGTGTTAATGACAGTCCTGATGACGAGGAATCTCTCCGACGCTCGTTTCCAAACACAGCACATGCTTTCAGGCCACTTCAAACTGACACTTTTAACATCTCTGTATTTAAAAAACGTATTTGTAGTACACTTGAGTGTACTAGTGTATGAAAGATGGGTTCTAGTATTTATTCATGGTGTCCCAAAATAGCACAGTTGAACTTAGGTTCATCTTAAGAAGTACTAAAGAATCATTTTTAGTATATTAAGTACAAAATTAGTGTGTGACAATAGAGCACTTTAAGTACATTATGGAAGTGTACTTTTTTTAACCTGGGATATATCAAAACTTAATTTTTGATTAGTAATATGCATTGCTAAGAACTTCATTTGGACAACTTTAAAGATGATTTTCTCAATATTTAGATTTTTTTGCACCCTCAGATTCCAGATTTTCAAATAGTTGTATCTCAGCCAAATATTGTCCTATCCTAACAAACCATACATCAATGGAAATCTCAATTTAGTCAGCTTTCAGTGACGTATAAATCCCCAATTTCGAATTGCACTTAAGACTGGTTTTGTGGTCTGCGTCACATATTTCATGAGGTTAACTTATTTGTGATCAGTCTGCACAAGATCGTGTGTGTGAGATGATGATGATGAGGATGAGGATGATGAGGGAGGAGATTGGAGATGAGGATGATGTGAGATTATGAGGAGATGATGAGATGTTGAGGATGAGATTATGATGAGTATGATGAGGATGACGATGACGCTGTTGATGATGAGGATGAGGATGAGGATGAGGATGATGATGATGATGATGATGATGATGAGGATGATGATGAGGATGATGATGATGATGATGATGATGATGATGATGATGATGATGATGAGGATGATGATGATGATGTTGCTGATGATGAATGATGATGATGAGAGGATTGAGGATGTTGAGGATGAGATGATGATGATGAGGATGATGAGATGAGGATGTTGATGAGAGGATTATGAAGATGATTGTGATGATGATGATGATGATGATGTTGATGATGATGATGATGATGAGGATGTTGATGATGAGGATGATGATGAGGATGATGATGAGGATGAGGATGATGATGATGATGATGATGATGTTGATGATGATGATGATGATGAGGATGTTGATGATGAGGATGATGATGAGGATGATGAGGATGAGGATGAGGATGATGAGGATGACGATGAGGATGTTGACGATGAGGATGTTGATGAGGATGATGAGGATGATGAGAACGATGAGGATGATGATGATGATCTCTCTAAGCCTGCTTCTGTTTGTTCTCAGGAGAGTTTCACTGCAGTTTTGAGGAGGATCCCGTCTGCATGTTTACTCAGGACAAGAATGACGACTTCGACTGGACGAGACACAGCGCAGCCACACGCGACACCAAATACACGCCCAACACGGGGCCCAGCGGGGACCGCAGCGGCTCCAAACAGGGTACGAGCTTCTGAGGCCTTTAGGACAGAATCAGTTTCAGTCTCTCTCACCCGAGCAGCTCTTACCTAATCTTCATCATTTCTTTCATCTTCAACCTGTTATATTTTTAACATATTAGTTATTAATATAAATCTTTTAGAAATATTTGAGTTATAATTTAATATATGATACAATATGTAGTGAGTAATATTAGTATATACAAGAGTTTCTGGTTAAATTCCCATTTTTGTAGTTGTACAGAATAAACTAGAAATATTGATATTAAATATATTTTTATTATATTATACATTATATATATAATTATATATATATATATATATATATACGTCTATGATTATAATTTTGTGACATATTATTGCAATTTAAAATAACAGGTTTCTATTTCAGCATTCATTACTCCAGTTTTCAGTGTCACATGCCAGAAATCATTAGGATATTAAGTAAAGATCATGTTTCATGAAGATATTTTGTAAGTTTCCTACTGTAAATATATCAAAACTTTGTTTTTGGTTAGTGATATGCGTTTCTAAGGACTTCATTTGGACGACTTTAAAGGCGTTTTTCTCAATATTTGGATTTTTTTGCACCCCTCAGATTCCAGATTTTCAAATTAGTCGATTTTTTAATTGAAATGATGTGTTTCTTCTGAATTTCCTTTGTTTTTGTAAAGAAACAGACAATTAGGGAAAAATATAAGATAGTAAAAGTAATATATATTGCTGTGAATGTTGAAGTACATTTAGATCTTTTATACTGCTCTTGGGTTTTTTATTTATATGTATTTGATATTTTTAGTTTGTTGTGTTGATGTTGATGTTTATGTTTGTATCTTATGGTGAAGCCAAAGATGACAATAGCAATAATAATACTAACAATAATAATAATATTAATAAGAGAAAGAAAAGTACAAAATTCTGTTGAGTTAATATAATAATATATATATATATACAGACACACCCACACACACCATATATATAATCGTAAATATATATATTATGTAATGTAGTTGCTATATGTTTGTTATACATTACGGTGTTATTATGTTGTGTACTATAATATATATAATAATATATGATATATGATTGTAAGAAAGTGCAATAACATTGCTTCAGTGTTAGTCCACGACCTGAGCCCTGTGTGTTAACAGCATTTCCTATGACTTGTGTGTCTCATGATTGTGTTGGGTGTTATCAGGTTTCTTCATGACATCCGAACGTCCAACCTCGTAAGACGCGACAACGGCGCGTCTCCTACCCACATTTAATGTGGCCCCCAAAAAACCCCTACCAGCATCATAGCCCTCCGGTTTTTAACTGCTTCCGCTTCTACTACCACATTACGGCAAACACACATCGGTAGAGCCACAGACGTGCTAAAAAAAAACCCTTCAACATATAGAATTTTTTGGCACTTATTTTGACCACACTTTGACTCTATATGGTTTAGTAGTAAAATTTACAGTGTACATTCAGTATTTATTATGTTTTGAAGTGAATGTTATTTTTTTTTTTGTTCATTATATTTTTTTATAATTATATCACTATATTTAATTAGATTATATGCATTTTTGTTTTTTTTAGAATTCTATTTACTTATTTTTTTCAGTTTTAGTTAATTTAGTTTTAGAAATTTAAAACTTGTTACTTTAAATCATTTGCATTAAGGTTTTAGTTTTTCATCTAATTTTTGTATTTTATTTTATTTCAGCTTTCAGTTACTGAAAACAATTTTCATAGTTTTCAGTAGTTTCAATAGTTTAATTTTAGTAATTTATATTTCAGTTGGTTGCCAAAGCAAACATTACACATTTTTAAGTTTTCAGTGTTTTTTTTTTTTTTTTATTATTATTTTTTTTTTTTGTTTTTTTTTTTTTTTGGGGGGGGGGGGGGTTTTTTTTCATTCGTTTTTCATTTTGATTTTAGTGCCAACGAACATAGTTTTTTTGTAATTCTGTAACTTCAATATTTTTTTTGTAATTTGTTTTTAGTAACGTAGTTCGTTAGTTTGCCATGCAATGTTACAATTATCCCTTTTTTTTTTTTTTTTTTTTTTTTTTCATTTTCATTTTAGTGTGAGTTTTAGTAGTTTTGTTATGTCTTTTTGTCATTTTTAATTAGTTTTAGTTTTTTAATATTTATATTTAGCTTTAACTGGCCCTGGTTTCACATACAGGGCTTGACTAAACCAGATTAGACCAGAGTTCATCTTGAGACAAAACAAAGGCACTGATATGTTTTAAGATCAGTCAGTGCAAGTTTCTTTCAGTTGAAACAGCTCAGACTTACATTTAGGTCTTGTGTTATTTTAATTTTACTTTTAGTTTATAATTTATTAATTTTAGTTTAGTAATTTAATATTTAATTTTGCTTGAGTTGCTAAAGCAACATTACTGGTTTTCATTGAAGTTATAGTATTTTTTTATTTAATTTTTGTGTTTTATTTTGTTTCACCTTTATTTCATTTGAAACAATTTTGATAGTTTTAGTTAATAATGACAATTCTGACTCTGAAGTCTTTTTAACACATTGTGCCATATTTAAATTCACAGATTTTTTCCCACTTCCATTTAAGAGAGTTTTAAAGATTAATGAGCACTTTCAATCTGCACAGATAAAGATTGCCATATTTGTTGTGCATATGGTTGAATATACAGCTGTATAGAAGCACCACGACACCTCATTCATGTCTAAACCTGACGTTTTATCCCAGCGGAGCAGCTGCTGGAATATAATGAGAGAGGAGTCCATTTAAGAGGATAAGAGGATATCGCTCACATTAACATGAGCAGAAACGCTTTCATTCCTCTTTACAAGTGTTTCACTCAGGAAGATTGAGCGGATTGATATCTAAACCTGACCGTAATGTCTTGTTTAAGGCAAAACGCTGTAGGTGCATACAATTTGCGTACATTTCCAGAACATAAAATTGAACACTGGATAAAGCTAGACTTAATATTCTTGTTTGATTGTGTTGACATATTAGAGTTCAAAGTTTTTATAGAGGGGATTCTGGATTTCTCTTTTTATAACTCCATAAATCAGAAAATACTGTCAACAGACAGAAAAACTCTACATTTTCTCCTTGTTTAAGAAATATAATTGTAAAAATATATCAACCAAATGGTAATTTAACAAACCTCTCTATAAAATCCTTCAGAATATAGATAGGAGTAAAACTGTAAGTTTTGGTGTATGTAAGTGCTGCTGAAGTGGACAAAAAAACTTTTAAATATATGTATTGCTATTGAAATCTTCAGATACAAATAGATAACGTGCAGTGTGTTTTTTTATGTTTTCTTTCCACTAGTCTGGACATTGGTTCAACATTCTTGTCTGATTTTGTTGACATATTAGAGTTAAAGGTTTATCCAGAGGGATTCTGGATTTCTCTTTTTTATCACTCCATAAATCAGAAAACAGCCTACCACAAACAGGCAGAAATACATTTTCACATAAAATGTTGTTAAAAATATCAGGTGAATGTTATATGAACAAACCCCTCAGTAAAAATCTTCAGAATATAGACAGAAATAAAACTCTAAGTTTTGGTGTATGTAAGTGCTGCTGGAGTGGAGGAAAAACTTTTAAAGTTATTGATTGGAAATTAAATCTACAGACACAAATAGATCAAAATATAATAAAACGAACAGTTACATGTGTATTTTGGATTATTTTTTTCCCCCACTAGTCTGAACATTGGCTCAAAATTTGTATTTGATTTTGTTGATATTTTAGAGTTAAATGTTTTTCCAGAGTTGATTCTCGATTTCTCTTTTTATTACTCCATAAATCAGAAAATACTGTCAACAGACAGAAAACAAACATTTCGCCATGTTTTTAGGAATAAAATGTTATATAAATTAGTGCGAATGTTATATGAACAAACCCCTCAGTAAAAATCTTCAGAATATAGAGAGGAATCAAACTCTAAGTTTTGGTGTATCCAAGTGCTGCTGGAGCGGAGGAAAAACTTTTGAAGATGTGTTAGAATTGAAATTGCAGTTTTCTTTCCACACGTCTGAAACAAGGCATGTTATGGAAGCAAAATAGACCTCAAAACTGACCAGTTCATGAGAGTCGATTATTGTCTTCAGATTTCCACACACCTTTCCCAAATACCCAAAGCAAGCATGATTGTTAATTTACCATCCTACAGCTTTGACCAGGTAGAAACCAAGTACAATCGATTGATTTGCAATTTGATTTGCGCTCTTCAGCTCTTCTGTTGGACGGAGTTCAGTTGTTAAATTAATTGATTGTATTTTCCCACAGGCTCTCTGAATGCATTTGTGAAGCAGAAAGGTCAGTCGACTACTCAATGCCGTTCCATTCGGTCCTCTCTGCGGGACCAAGGGACCGGGGGGGGGGGGGGGGGGGATGGGACAAGCCAAATGAGCCATCCATCCTACTGCCTCCTTCCAGGTGAGCGAACTGCACGTGTAACACGGAGACATTCACATTCATTCAGTATTTATAGAGCATTTTTGTGAGGTTTAGAAGGAAATTGATAGTTTTAGTCATTAAAGGGATAGTTCACCCAAGAATGAAAATGTGATGTTTATCTGCTTACCCCCAGGGCATCCGAGATGTAGGTGACTTTGTTTCTTCAGTAGAACACAAACTGAGATTTTCAACTCAAACCGTTTCAGTCTGTCAGTTATATAACGGAAGTGATGGGAATCACGACTTTGAGAGTCAAAAAACATACCCAAACAAAACCAAATTAAACCCTGCGGCTTGTGACGATACATTGATGTGTAAAGATACGAAACGATCGGTCTGTGCAAGAAACTGAACAGTATTTATATCGTCTTTTACCTCTGATTTACTGCAATGTCCGAACTGTCCTGAGCACGTTTGCATCAGTCTTCTTCAGCCGGCACATGACGCGTCTTCTTCTTCTTCTTCTTGACACTCTATCTCAATCTCAATTAGGAGTGTCAATGGTCCATTTGATAGATAGGTGGCGGTAATGCACTTATACGTCTGCGATCCGCCGTAAAGCAAGAAGAAGAAGAAGACGTGTCACGCACTGATTGAAGAAGAAGACGCAAACGTGCTCAGGACGCGCTCAGGACAGTTCGGACATTGCAGGTAAAAAACTATATAAATACTGTTCAGTTTCTTGCGCAGATCGATTGTTTTGTGTCTCTACACATGAATGTATCATCACGAGCCACAAGAACACATTAAATTGATGATAAGTGACAGTAAAGACATTTATAATGTTACAAAAGATTTCTATTTCAAATAAATGCTGTCCTTTTAAACTTTCTATTCATCAAAGATTCCTGGTATTTCAGTATCAATGATATACTAATATATTTTCACTTAGTATTTTGGATTAGATTTTATTTTTATATTTTCTGTTTTCATTTTAATTTTAGTTAAAGTTTTAGAACCTTTGTTAGTTGTTTTTTTGTCATTTTTATTACTTTTTTAAAATGTATATATAGTTTTTTTTTTCATTTAGGTTTTTTTCAGTTTGTTTTGTTTTAGTTCTTTTAGTACGTTAACTTGAATTAAATAATAATGAGACATTTTGATTTGGCAACTAGCTGATACAAAAAAAAACTTTTATTAATCAATTAAATAGTAATATTGATCAAAAGTGCCAGTAAAGACAATTATAATGTTACAAAAGAGTTAATTCAAAAAAATGCTGTTTCTTTTGAACTTTTCTATTCAAAGAATCCTGAAAAAAAAGATGCATCATGGTTTCCACAAAAATATCGTGCAGCACAACTGTTCTCAACATTGATAATAATCAGAAATGTTTCTAATAATCAGCATATTATACTGATTTCTGAAGATCATGTGACACTGAAGACTGGAGGAATGATGCTGAAAATACAGCTGCGCATCACAGAAAAACATTACAGTTTAACAGAGATTCACAGCTAAAATATTTCACTGCTGTTTTTACTGTATTTTTATCAAATAAAATGCAGCCTTGCTGAGCATAAGAAACATCTTTCAAACATTAAAAATCATACTGGTTATTTATTTTTATAGTTTTTTGTAAATGTAATGTGTATATATATATGTATATATAATTTTATGTCCTAAATGTTTTTATGAAGTCACAAAGCATCATATGAAACAGTAAGTCACTTGAGGTCATGCTGTATTTTGAAAATAGCCTAATAGCACAACCTCTCATATTTTGCAGAAGCTTATGTCGAGTCCAGAAGAGGCTCTTGAGATTAACTTTATTTTGTTTGTGCTCCATTTCCATCACACAGGTGATATTCGAGGGCATCCGCGGCCCCGGGATCGAGGGGGACATCGCCATTGATGATGTCACGCTCGAGGAGGGGGAGTGTCCTGACCCTCCGTCCAATCGTATGTATCGAGCATGCATCTCCATGGTAACCAGGCCGAAATTGCATGTAGCACAATTTTGTCCAGGAGAGCTCAGTAATTACAGGAGAACAAACAGCGAGAAAGACGGAAATTAGGCCCGGTAATGGGCTGGAATTGACAAGAGCGGCAGTGAGAGCGAAACGCGGCTCCACTTCTGCTGGAAACATCATGAAAAACCTTCCTTCTAGAGCCAAACTACAGCTGTAATCGTGACGTGAAGCTATGTGTTCATCATTATTAATAGGCATCAGGTTTTCCATTATTATCCAAAGCTGCGTGACTGTAAGAGACGTCTCGTATCGATCTCACCGTGAGATGTGTTTGTGTCGTAAATACAAGCGTGGTGGAGAACGATCAAATGCTGCAGTAATAATATGCACTGGAGGATGATTATGAATCACAGAAATACAGTTCAGACATTTATGAACAACCGTGTGTGTGAAAAACATTAGAGAGAGACGCTTTTGAATGCTGTTTACTGAGTCAAGCAAGTATTAACGCTTTCCCCGTCAGCGTTTTTTTTTTTTAAAGTTGCCAGTCACCGCCAGCAATTTTTTACATTTCCACGAAACTTTCATGGGCCCCATAATATTTTGATGCATGAATAACTTAGGTTTTTCATTCTGGTTCTTATGAGAGCATCTGGAGATTTGGTTTGCTGCTCACACTGCACCCATTAAATATAACTATAAAAAATAAAAGAATGATAGAAATAATAGTATTAACGGACTTTTAAAAAAAAAAAAATAATAAATTGAAAAAATTTGAAATAAAAAGTGAGTATTAAATAAAAATACAATTATTTTATAGCACACTTAAAAAAATGCAATGCTAATAGTACCTTGTTCTGTTATTTATTTATTTTTTACTTTTTATTTTTAATATTTTCATCATTTCTGATGTTGCTGGGAAGTCAGATTTATGCTTTCGGTTCGAATGGAAATCTTATACAGTTTATTAGAGTTAGTCGATCTAAAACGGTGATTGTGCATTAACAGCTGTCAACCATGTCGGTACAAAAAACAGTGAAAACACGGAAAGCTGGAAAATTCCCTTAATGCTGGGGAAAGATTTAAAGGCACAGTTCACCCAATACTCAAACCCTCATCATTTACTCTCCCTCTTGTTGTTCCAAATCTGTATGAGTTTCTTTTTTCTGTTGAGCACAAAAGAAGATATTTTAGAGAATGTTGCTATTCAAACAGTTGACTTTAGCCATTGACTTCCATAGCAGTTTTTCCATACTATTGAACTCAATGGCTACCGTCAACTGTATAGTACCACACTAACATCCACTCAGATTGTGCAACTGCACAGCAACTCCCACATCTACATGACAGCCCCAGGCATCATGCTGGTTAGTTTTGATCTGGTTATCTGGTTAGTGCTAACCTCTTTCTCTGTGTTTCCCACAGCGATCAGAGGAGCGGCTGCATGTGGCGTCTCCAGTATATGGCCATTGAGCGTCACGCTGTTTTTTACCGTAATCATCGGTCAGAGGTGACGCTCCACGTGAGAAAAGACTCCAGATGCGTCCCTCAATATTTAATCACCAAAGATTCATGCTTTCGGATCGCAGAGGAGGCACAACAACAGATCTACGCGGAATGAAACGACCACAAACAGAAACTAATGCTTAAAATATTAAATAAATTAACGTTCTCTGATGCTCCGATGTCTGGAATCAACCGAGGATTTGAACGTTGACGTCAAAAGCACAACGAATACTTCGCAATCTGGATTTACCTGAAAGACAAGCGAAGGCAGTTTCGTGAACGAACATTGAGTTTTACACACCATTCCCCTTCCTTTTTTCCATCTTGAGATGTTCTTTTCTGGTGCTTTGGAGTAACGTCTCATCCTCTGGTTGATCTTCTCTTGATTTGTTCTGGGTTTGGTTCGGATCGGTGCTTTAAAAGCAAATAAAACAGAACCTTGTTTCGCTTTATTCCCCGACTCCAGTAGCAGGCTGATTTCTCAACACTGTGCTCACGTTCTCAAGTGGAGAACTTTGCGTTTTTTGGCGTCCGTGACGGTGAAAACCTCGGTTTTGTCGTCGTTCCCGGCACCGGCTGAGTGACAGAGTTTCTGCCATTAAAAAAGAAGTGCCTTCAGGTTAAAAACCGATCCGTTAGCCTGGCCATCGACAACAAGCGTCCATGTTTCTAACATCTGCGATGGGCTATTTTATACTCATTTCTATCGCCCCTCAAGTGCTGGAATGCACGACTGCGAGCGTCACATACGAATAATCGCGAACACACGATGTTTGGCTGCTGGAGGACGATGTATGGACGAATGTCACGCTCTCCATCCCCGGCTATCATGCCTCTGTCATTTATATACCGAACAATGTGCATTCTGAGAGAAAAATACAAAATATTCATAACTATAATAATATTTTATTACTCTATCCAGAATGTGTCTCAGCTTTTACAAACGAACTGTGAAAATCGGTGGCGGTATCTACCTGAGCGCTCGACCGGACGCTTTTTAAAAAGGGTGTTGTAAAAAAAAAAAAAAAAACGTGATATGAAAATGTTTTGACAAGAAGCTGTGTCTCGTTTCTTCTGATTTACGTTGAAATGTTCCGACTTTACTGTCTTTATTTCTCGTCGTCTCCCTTGCATTGCTGAAAATATCAAAAACGGGCAGAAAGACGCCGGTTTGGTAACTGTACAACTTGTATATGTAAAGAAGCTCTGTTCATTGAGATTTATATGAGATGTTTTATGTACGAGTCAAAGGAAGCACAACATTTAGGATTCAGTCATTTATAAACATCATACATGTGACCGTCCTCCTGCAAAACCAGCGTGAAAATAAAGTGACGCCGGAAGCTGACTTTCACTAAGAATTGAATTTAAAAAAAGAATCAAAATGGACTTTGCATTGGACTGCTTTCGAATAAATGTGCACATTGCTCATGCATATGGTTAAAAACAAAATAGGATGTAAATTACTGGCCCGGATGTTACAAAAACATCACAAGCTGATTAATGATATTCAAACGTCATTTAAAGAAATAGTTCACCTCAAAATAAAATGTGCTCACCCTCAGGTCATCCAAGATGTACTGTAGATGAGTTTGGAGAAATGTAGCACTGCATCAGTGTCTCAGCAATGGATGCTCTGCAGTGAATGGGTGCCGTCAGAATGAGAGCTGATAAAAACCTCACAATAATCCACACAACTCCAGTCAATCAATTAACATCTTGTGAAGCAAAAGCTGAAACACATCCAGCTTTAAGACGTTTTTAACTAAAATACATAGAGTCCATAATCCATAATAACGCTTCCTCCAGTGAAAAAGGCCATCCACTGTTGTCCTCTCACATCAAAATCAGCCAACAGTATTGTTAGAGCTGTTTAAACAGCTCTTGATCTGTGCAGATTTCTCTCCTGATTCAGACGAGATTACTTTTTCACTGGAGGAAGTGTTATTACAGCTAAAGGGAATGTTCTCTCAACGTTATGAACAGCTGTTCCTCCAGTAACAACAGAACATTCGTTCGAAGTTATCTGGTCTTTAATAATGTTCTTAAAACGTTATTTATACATTGTCCATGGAACAGCATTTTAGTTGGACGTTCGTGTAACGTTTTTTAAACGTTGCTACTTGTTTCAGAACATTCCAAAAGTAACATTTCCATAATGTTTGCAAAATGATACAATGGAATGATCCCTTAATGTGCGTTCTTTAAAGTTTGTCAAAACCTAAACAGAATATTCTTAGAACATTTTGCTGGATGGAATTATGGATTATGGACTCTATGGTATTTTAGTTAAAAACGTCTTAATGCTGTATTTGTTTCAGCTTTTGTCTTCTCCATATGTTAACTGATGGACTGGAGTGCTGTGGATTACTTGTGGATTATTGTGATGTTTTTATCAGCGCTCATTCTGACGGCACCCATTCACTTGCAGTGAGACACTGATGCAGTGCTACATTTCTACAAAGCACATTTTCAGATAATGTTCATTTTTGAGTGAAATACTCCTTTAAAAGTGAAGTGTGTTGTTGTTGTTTGGGGTGTTTGGGTGTCTCTTTGTAAAACCCATTAAGAACATTGACACATTGTTGGTTTTATTTTAGATGAATGATGGTGCGATGCAGCAGGTGTTGATTATGTAGACGTGCGTCACCTCAGAAGCCGTTTCATAATGGAAACGTTTCATATTCTGCAGTGCTCGCTGTATTGTCGCATTACAAACAACGTGAGTTCAAGAACGCCAGTCATGAAGTCCTGAACCATAATGTGCAATTTCCTTCCTTGTGCCCCAAAACAGCCTTTAATTTGTGAATCAGCAGGAGGGTAAAGAATGATGCCGAGTGCGTAACGAAGCGTGATTATTCTCCTGGTTTTACTGCAGGACGTCACATATATGTGCTGGTATATGCAGTGTACCGTAGGTCTAAACAGAGTCACTTCATGATGTAAAAGATTCATTCACAGTACAATGACTGACACTTGTTACAGGACTTCAGAATCATCCGTCTAATGAATCCCGAGTCAAATATACGATGAGTCTTTATGATGTAAAAATGAGACATCAACAATAAAGGAAATACTAATGATGTTAATTAAGGGCTAAAGGCATCTCAGCTTGTTTCTGTGTGAGCATGTACTACATGAAAGCTTGTGTTGTTATTATTTGCCAAAAGAAGTCGTGGATGTCATTTGTTTTCCAAGTTGGGTGATGTACTGAATGCATTTGTGATGATCTGCTGGTGAAAATGAACTGGCATTGTGAGTATTGCAGTGATTTTAAAGCACTTTTTGTTTGGTGTTCGCATGTGATTCATTCGAGTGAATCACTTCAAACTGTCCGATTCCTCAGTTGCTTTAAAAGTCATTTTCTTACATTCAAATGTTTTGTTAAAAATGCTATGTACTGTAGGTAAATATTGCTGTTTATTATTCTGTGTTGTTGGTGGTGTGTATAAATGAAAATGATTCAGTATCATTTTTCTTTGTGTTCGTTTAGTGAGAAACTGGTGCAAACATGCCTTGATTGTTTGAATTAGATTTTTACTGTTTTACTTTTAGGTTTAAACTTTTATATATTGAGTATTGTCTGAAAATTTTGGGATAGTTGTATCGTCCAGCTCGAATGCCAGGATAACATTTTGTTAGAGTAACATTTGGTTAATTTAGCCCTCTTATTGCAAAACTGCATATACTTTTTTTTGCATTTCTTGGTCGATAGAACACGAGGTTATATAACATTTTAAAACAAAATTAAATGTTACAGTGTTTGAAAATTTGAAATTTCGAATTAAAATTTTAAGTTTGAAGATTTCAAACTTTGTAAGAACTACAGCGAAACCACTGCAATGAGAGAAAATATATACTGTATTTTTTTCGATAGTCGTGAGAAATTTTATTTTATATCTCAGAATTCAATTAAAACCATTAGAATCAATAGAACTTAATTAAATTCCTTTGAACTTATAAATCATGCTGCTCAAAAACAGTCCAAATTTATAAAAACCTGCACATTCTTTTTCTTACAAAACAACATAAATATTACTCTGGAATGTGTTCAAACTAAATATATTAATTTTACTTTGTGTTTTAGATGATCAACAGCCTGAATGTGGACTTCTACTCTTTCAAACTCACTTTTCTTCATCAAATTAAGTCTGTTTGGTCTTGAGCTTTTGTGCTTCATCTCTTTGGGCTGTAGTTCTTCAGATATTGTTTATTTACATCACTTACATCTTTTGTCTCTTTATAGTGTTTTTGAGTGTGCATAGTCAAATCTGTTATATCTTTTTACTCCCTACACCTCTCACTCAGACCTAACTTACTTGCTGTCTGCGCTTGCTGTGAGCCACCACTGAACCCCAGATTGTTCTTAACGCCCACCTGTCTGTATACAACCAGCCATTGCACAGCCTTGCTGCGTGGCAGCTACCCCCTGCCTTTCGGCCATGGCATAAGCATTGCCCCCCGCGACGCTGGAGGGCTGTCGTACAAGGGTTAAATGTGTACGACACAACAAGGCACCAACAGTCGGGCCAAAATAAATGCAAAACAAAAAAGAAACTAAGATAAAAAAAAAAAAACGAGGGGGGAAGCGTGAGAATATCTCACGCCAGAGGCGACAAAAGATGCGGTTGGAAAATTGCCCTCACACACAGACACAAGGATTTGAGTAGTGAGAAGGGGGTGCACCGGGCGTGTTTTTTTGAAGGCAGGGAAGGGGTTGAGATGCGGTGATATGTGCGGTAGATCAAGGTAAACGGAAGGCGAGGGATGCCGTAACAGCCTCAGCATGATACCCGCATATCCAATAAGGCTTCCTGTCACGGGATGCCTTTGGAGGCCAGCCATTGTGTTGGGTCATTTTGCAACTAATGATGAAAAAATAAAGAAAGCTATTTTACATCGTGGTGGGAAACCTTGGCCAAACTCCTGCAATTGTCTCCTGGAGTATTTTGCAGTTAATTAGACTTAGTCGATTTGGGCGCGCTTTTTGGAGTCTTACAACGTCTTGACTAGAATAAAAGCAATATAGAGCCACAACAAAAAATCTACCTAGAGTTTACTTTATAGTGGGGCATGTTGTCACAACAGGAGCTGTTACTGATTTGAGTAGATTCGTATAAAAATTAAAATATTATCAGTGTTTTCCACATCATTTAAATCCATTGCAGGCTATTTGATGTATTTTCACCAAAACGGTAGCTGCACGGATCTCAGGCTGCCTGGCAGACATCTCGGCATGGATGAAAGAATATCACTTACAGCTCAACCTGGCAAAGACTGAGATTCTTGTCTTCCCTGCCACTCCAACTACAGTATGATTTCTCCATCCAGCTAATTTCTTCTACAATTACCCCATCAACTTAGGTCAGAAATCTTGGTGTAACCTTTGACGACCAGCTGACCTTCAAAGACCACATTGCAAAGACCGCTCGATCTTGCAGGTTTGCATTGCACAACATCAGAAAGATCAGGCCCTTTCTAACGGAGCATGCTGTTAGCATGTTTCTTGTCCAGGCCCTTGTCATCTCTAGCTGGACTACTGCAATGCTCTTCTGGCTGGATTTCCATCAAGCACAATTAAACCTCTACAAATGATTCAGAATGCTGCGGCACGACTGGTCTTCAACGAGCCAAAAGAGCCCATGTTACACCTCTCTTCATCTCCTTGCACTGGCTACCGGTTGCGGCTCTAATCAAGTTCAAGACATTGATGCTTGGATATAGAACAGCCACAGGCTCAGCACCCGCCTACTTCCACTCACTACTACGAATTTACATCCCCTCCAGAAGTCTGAGATCCGCTAGTGAGCGACGCCTCGTGGTACCATCACAGAGAGGCTCAAAATCACTTTCCAGAACATGCTCGTTCACCACTCCTGGCTGCTGGAAGATCTTCCCACCCCTTCCGAAGGAAGAAGAAAAAGCTGAATCCTGATAATGTTTCCAAGCGACAGCTGAACACTCAGGCTCTTTTGAAGCTACTGACTTCATCCTAAAAAAAAATTTTTTTTTTAAAAGACTATCTCTTTATTTATTCCTTCTTTTTCTAGCTTGTACTTATTTGAACAATGTTTAAGAACTTGGTTTTACAACCACTTCTTGTGTCTGTTTGTCTCTTTAAGAAGAATCGCTTTATGTATCCCCCAATTGTAAGTCGCTTTGGATAAAAGCGTCTGCTAAATGACTAAATGTAAATGTAAATGTTGAGAATAGAGTCAATTCATGAAAACAAAATCTTGAAAAAATAATAACAATTTAATCTACTAAAACTAAAAAGTTCAGTTGCTGACTTACATTTTTAAGTATAGTCAAATTGTCATTTGAACAAATTATAAAAGATACATAACATTTAAAAAAAGATTTGCATACTGTAAACACATAAAATTAAATTATTGTGAGTTAAAGTAAGGGAAACGCATTTTGCATTTTGTGTTATTTTTAGTACATTGAATAATTATCTGTTATAACATTCTCTGTTCATATTTTGCATTTTTAGTTTGCATTTTCTATCGTGTTAATTCTAGTAAAGTAGTGTTTTTGTTGTTTTTAAATATGTCTGTTAGTTTTTTATAAATTTTTAGTTTCAGTATTAGTTATTTTAGAGCTCAAGTAAACATTTAAATGACAAATGTTGCTCGAAAGGTTTTAATATTATATTATATTTATTTATTTTTCAGTTGACATTTATTTTCAAAGTAACAACTTTCTTTTGGTTTTAATTTTATTTTAGTTTAACTATATGCTAATAATTGCGAATTGGTATTGCCTATGATGTTTAGATGACATAATCCCCACAAAATATAATTGACTGTGATGTATCCAGACACACTGCAGGAGTGTTCGTGAGTGTAAAGCGTGTGTTTGGTGACCCGGATCTGTGGTTCTGTGGGGTGTTTGAGTGGTTTCTGTGGTTGTTAATGGTGTCTGGACTCTTGATCGTGTGCTGTTGAAGTGTTTTAGTGACCCGTAGATGTTAGATGTCACACATCACACATCTGAACACCAGCGTGTGTGTGTGTTGTGTGTGTGTGTGTGTGTGTGTACCTGGGATTTCATATGTTATGAGGACCAAATGTCCCCACAAGCATAGTAATACCAGTAAATTTTGACCTTGTGGACATTTTTAGGTTCCATGACAAGCAAGCTTATAAAATCATACGGAATGATTTTTTTTTTTTGAGAAACTAAAAATGCAGAAAGTCCCTGTGAGGGTAGGTTTAGGGGTAGGGTTGGTGTAGGGCAATAGAATATATGGTCTGTACAGTATAAAACCATTACGCCGATGGAGAGTCCCCACTTTTCAACAAAAACAACCTGTTTGTGTGTGTGTGTGTGGTGTGTGTGTGTGGGTGTGTGTGGTGTTGAGTGAGTTTGTTTGTGTGTGTGTTGTGGTGTGTGTGTGTACTGTGTGTGGTTGTTTGTTTGTGTGTGTGTGTTGTGTGTGTGTGTTGTATTGTGTGTGTGTTGTAGTAGTGTGTTTGGTGTGTGTGTGTGTTGTGTGTGTGGTTGTGTGTGGTGTGTGTGTGTGTGTGAGAGTGAGTGTGTGTGTGTGTGTGTTTTTGTGTGTGTTTTTGTGTGTGTGTGTGTCTGTGTGTGTTGTGAGTGAGTTTGTATTGTGTGTGTGTGTTGTGTTGTGGTGTGTGTGTGTTGTGGTTTGTGTGTGTGTGTGTGAGTGAGTTTGTATTGTGTGTGTGTGTGTGTGTGTGTGTGTGGTGAGTGGAGTTTGTATTGTGTGTGTGTGGTGTGTGTTTGTTTAAAAATTCATTGCAATCCCTATGAATATTTTTAATAGAATCCATTGTAATTCTTATAAACCTATGTTATATGTATCTATGTATATTTTTTATTTAGTCATTATTTGTTCCCTCGCAATTCTGACTTTATACCTGCAATGGTTCTGTTTATATCTTTAGATATATATATATAAAAATATATATAAATTTTGAATTTTTAAAATTTATTGTTTAGATACATTGCCATCCCTATTATATTTATTTATTTAAATATATATAATTAGATAATATCATACGCTCATTAAGAATTATTTGGTCATACCATAAATAAATAAAACTATTTAATTATTTATTTATAGCACACTACAATCCCAATAAACACTGATCTTCTCAGATGTTAGACTTAAGATCCGGGATTTTCTATAATAAGGCTCTGGTTTGTGGGCATTTATGGTTGGAGGTTTTGGTTAACTGCATACTAATGAGATTTTTAATAATTTTTTGAAAATTAAGTCTTGTATAATCTTTTATTTGTCGTATTTCTCATGTTCTGAACCTCACAACCCTTTTAGCAATTGGATTTGATCCTCTAAGGAAATTTTTACACCTTCCATGTTCCCAAAACCTCCACGTCTCCAGTGAATTTCCACTTAAAATAGTCACAAAAGAGGCTATTGTCTGTAAAATAAGGCCTTAATTTCTGTAAATGGTCCTCAAACTGATTACAATGAGGCAGCATTGTGCAGGAACAAAAACTCATTTCAGATCAATGGTACATCAGGCTGTAGCGTTTGTGCTAAATTCATACGGTGACGTTTAAATGACCCTGGAACAGAGTTACTGAAATTGTCGCATTTGTTCAAAGTCAATTAAAAGTGAACCTGCAAAATCAGTTTAAGGTGTGACTCTACAGTAAAACCTCAAAAAAAGGGCCACAAAAATGAATGTTTTGGGTTTTTCAGTCCGTCATCATTATGACTGAAGCGCTGCTCAACATACGACAGTCACAAACACAATTCACTTCCATAAAGTGATGTGAATCACATCAGAAACACAAATGCGAAGGATGAGCATTTCCGTTTCTAGTGCAGCTCTATTGACCATTCAGACTTCTCACAATTGAGTTTAAAATATTGCGATTCTGCTTTTAAATGGCATGTTGAGTTATATCAATTTGTTTGAGTTATGATTCGCAATTGTGCAGTTATATTGCGATTTCTATGTTTATATCGCAATTCTGAGTTTATATTGTGATTCTGTGTTTATGTTATGATTCTGAGTTTATATCGCGATTCTGAGTTTATATTGTGATTCTGTGTTTATATCACAATTCTGAGTTTATTGTTGATCTGTGCTTGCAGTTATATCACAATTAAGGGTTTAATTGTGCTTCTGTGTTTAGATCACAATTTGCGTTTATATTGTGATTGTGTTTATATCACAATTCTGAGTTTATATTGTGATTCTGTGTTTATATTATGATTCTGAGTTTATATCGTGATTCTGAGTTTATATTGTGATTCTGAGTTTATGTTGTGATTGTGTTTATATCACAATTCTGAGTTTAGATTGCGATTCTGAGTTTAAATCGCGATTCTGAGTTAATATTGTGATTCTTTGTTTATATTATGATTCTGAGTTTAAATCGTGATTCTGGGTTTAATAACAATTTGAGTTTAGATTGCGTTCTGAGTTAAAATCGCGATTCTGAGTTTTCACTGTGATTCTAAGTTTATATTATGAAACCTGAGTTTATATCGCGATTCTGAGTTTATATTGTGATTCTGTGTTTATATTGTGATTCTGAGTTTATATTGTGATTCTGAGTTTATATTGTGATTCTGAGTTTATATCACGATGATTGAGTTTATATTGTGATTCTGTGTTTATGTTATGATTCTGAGTTTAAATCGCGATTCTGGGTTTTCACTGTCATTCTAAGTTTATATCACAATTCTGAGTTTATATCGTGATTCTGAGTTCATATTGTGATTCTGAGTTTATATCATGATTTCTGAGTTTATATCGCGATTCTGAGTTTATGTTATGATTCTGAGTTTATATTGTGATTCTGTTTATGTTATGATTCTGAGTTTATATCACGATTCTGAGTTTATATTGTGATTCTGAGTTGATGTTATGATTAGGAGTTATATCACGATTATGAGTTTATATGTTGATCTGTGTTATTTTATGATTCTGGAGTTAAATCCCGATTCTGAGGTTAATGGGGATTCTGTGTTTAGTTGTTTGATTCGGAGTTGTAAAAATCGCGATTCTGTGTTTTCACTGGTCATTCTAAGTTTATATCACACTCTGAGTTTATATCGTGATTCTGAGTTTATATTGTGATTCTGAGTTTATATCACGATTCTGAGTTTATATTGTGATTCTGTGTTTATATTATGATTCTGAGTTTATATCGCGATTCTGAGTTTATATTGTGATTCTGTGTTTATGTTATGATTCTGAGTTTATATTGTGATTCTGTTTATGTTATGATTCTGAGTTTATATCACAATTCTGAGTTTAAATCGCGATTCTGAGTTTATGTTGTGATTGTGTTTATATCACGAATTCTGAGTTTATATTGTGATTCTGTGTTTATGTTATGATTCTGAGTTTATATCACGATTCTGAGTTTATATTGTGATTCTGTGTTTATGTTATGATTCTGAGTTTATATTGTGATTCTGTGTTTATATCACAATTCTGAGTTTAAATCGTGATTCTGAGTTTAAATCGCGATTCTGGGTTTTCACTGTCATTCTAAGTTTATATCACAATTCTGAGTTTATATCGTGATTCTGAGTTCATATTGTGATTCTGAGTTTATATCACGATTCTGAGTTTATATTGTGATTCTGTGTTTATGTTATGATTCTGAGTTTATATCGTGATTCTGAGTTCATATTGTGATTCTGTGTTTATGTTATGATTCTGAGTTTATATCGCGATTCTGAGTTAATATTGTGATTCTTTGTTTATATTATGATTATGGTTTAAATCACGATTCTGGGTTTTCACTGTGATTCTAAGTTTATATAATGATTCTGTGTTTATATCACGGGATTCGGAGTTCAGATGTGATCTGAGTTTATTAGTGATTTTGAGTTCTATTGTTGATTCTGAGTTTGCATTGCATTCTGAAGTTATATTCGCGATTCTGTTTAGATAGATTTGAGTTATATCGCGATTGTGTGTTTTTATTATAATTCTGAGTTTAAATCGTGATTCTGAGTTTAAATCGCGATTCTGAGTTAATATTGTGATTCTTTGTTTATATTATGATTATGGTTTAAATCACGATTCTGGGTTTTTATTGTGATTGTGTTTATATCACAATTCTGAGTTTATATCGTGATTCTGAGTTTATATCGCAATTCTGAGTTTATATCGTGATTCTGAGTTTGTTATAACTCTTAGTTTATATCACGATTCTGAGTTTTTGTGATTATGAGTTTTTGTTGCAGTTCTGAGTTTATATAGTGATTCTGAGTTTATTTTGAAATTATGATTTTAAATTTCAATTTTGAGTTGTTGTTCTTCTTCTTTTTTTCCCCAGAATTGCAAGAGAAAAGGTTTGAGTTGTGAGATAAAAAATAAAAAAATGTTGCATCCTGTGGCATAAACAAGCTTTCATACATTTCTATTGAAGTATTTGTGAAATTTAGTTCCAATTTCTGAGTGAGCGTTGTTTCTACAGCAGTTGTTTTCAGTGTAGTCAGAGCTGAATGTTTGGCCCGTATTCTCTCATACGAATGGTTTTCTCCTGGTGTTTGCTGCAGATGTCCGTGTTGGTCTCCTGAGATCCGCCCAGATGTGCCGTTTATTCACATCTGCTGTGAGAGGAGGAGCGTCGTGTAACTGCAGATCAACATCTGCGCTGCGTGAGGGAAACACATCTGATGTGAAAGCCAAGCTCTTGCAGAGTTTCATCTGCAGCCTCTAATAATGTCTAATAATCCCAGAGGATCTGAGCAAGTCCTTCTGTAAGATGATGAAGCTCTTGAAACGGCAAGATGCTCAAACTGCAAGCTGAACTCATAAAGTTATTCCTTTGAAAAAAAAAAAGCAAGCTCCGAAAAAAGGCTCTCTCAAGATCTACTCAAGGAGACGGTATTGCGTAGATCATTATAAGATTTAAGCACAGGAGTATTTTTATGGTAGAGGAGAAAAGTCTCGGTTACATATGTAACCCTCGTTCCTGAAGGAGGGAACGGAGATGTCACGTTGGTGACCGACGATTTGGGATCTCGCTTAGAGGGACCAATTTACTTTGAGTGTAAACTAAACAAGCCAATGCACATTGGCATGCGATTATTGCATCCAGCTGCCGCTGATCACAGCGTGAGTATAAGTAGGCAGCAGATGCAGCGCATATTCAGCTTTTCGCTGAGGAGCCGAGCTGGTGACCCGGCCGCTCAGCGGTGGTACAGAAGCTGTGGTGACGGGATGTGACATCTCCGTTCCCTCCTTCAGGAACGAGGGTTACATATGTAACCGAGACATTCCCTATCTGTCGGTCACTTCGAGTCACGTCGGAGGACCGACGTATTGGGATCCTACCAAAGGGCCACAGTTACTGCCCCTTCCAGTGTCCTGTGGAAGCCCCCTGCGCCCCTACTTTTTGGCGTAGGCCAGGGCTTTCGTAACAAGAGGACCAGCGACTGCTGCAATGGCACTACCCAATGAATAAGACTGGATAACACTGTGAAAACGTACCCGTTCTACTTGGAACAGGGGCGTTACGGAAGCTCGAACCTTCCAGAAGGAGGTTTCGAAAGCAATACACATATGGACATCCCTTAAGTGCATATGGAAGAATGGAGGTGATTAAACCCTCTTGGAATGGCAGAAGTCTGCCGGGGAAACACGGGCTCAAGGCTATACCGAGGACTTTACACATATGGGATCCACTTAGGTCTTACATATGGTACCCAGCCTTCTACCGGTTCTCGAGGATTCAGCGAGTGAAGGCCTGGCGCCAGATGCTCCGCCACGTCTGACTGCCGTGGGGATGGAGGAGCTCAACAGGGTCTATTATATGGACTCTCTGGAGTGGTTTTTCAAGCCGACCCGAAGCCGGGGCCTCTAAGTGCTTCTACCCGTTTGAGGTGAGAATACAGGAGGAAACCGGTTCAACACGCAGGCTATAGAACCTAGCGAACGTGTTAAGAGTCGCCCAGCCCGCAGCTCTACAGATATCTGCCAGCGAGGCGCCACGAGCCAGAGCCCAGGAGGATGCAACACTTCTAGTAGTGTGAGCTTGCAACCTGAGTGGGCAGGGCACACTCTGTGCCTGATACGGCAGGGTGATGGTGTCCATTATCCAGTGGGCCATCCTCTGCTTTGCGACGGCATTCCCCTTCTGCCGGCCTCAGTAACAGACAAAGAACTGATCTGAGGTCCTGAAGCTTTGTGACCGGTCTACATACCATATCAAGGCTCAGACGGGACAAAGCAAAGCCAGGGCTGGGTCTGCCTCCTCAGAGGGCAGCGCTTGGAGGTTCACCACCTGATCCCTGAAGGGAGTAGCGGGAACCTTGGGCACGTAGCCGGGCCGGGGCCTCAGGGGTACCTGGGAATCAGCCCGCCTGAACTCTAGGCACAAATCGTTGACCGAAAAATGCGTGCAGGTCCCCTACCCTCATGATAGAGGCCAATGCCAGCAGGAGCAAAGTCTTCATTGAAAGGAACTTCAGCTCCACTGCCTGTAAAGGCTCAAACGGGGCCTGCTTTAGTGCCGTGAGCACCAGAGTCAGGTTTCAAGAGGGTATAGAGGGGTGCCGTGGAGGATTTAACCTTCTCGCCTCCCTAAGGAATCTGACGACCAAGTCAAGCTTCCCCAACGACCTCCCTTCTACGGGTCGTGGTTAGCAGCGATCGCGACACGAACTTTAAGGGTGGAGGGAGACAGCACTTCGCTCCGACCCTTGCTGCAAAAAGGAAAGCACGAACCCGATCGGGCATCTCCGGGGGTCTTCTCGGCGAGAGGAACACCACTCAACGAACAGGTTCCACTTCAAAGAGTATTCGTGTCTCGTAGACGGGGCTCTCGCTGAAGTGATGGTGTCAACTACCCCCTGGGGTAGGCCACCTAGAACCTCCGCTTCCCGTCCAGGGACCAGACATGAAGTTTCTAAAGGTCTGGACGTGTGTGCCAAAGGGTGCCCCGTCTCTGAGTCAGTAATCCTTCCTCAGAGGAATCGGCCGGGAGGGAGGCGCTGCCGAGCGGGCAGGTCACGGGGTAGGCCACTAGCGGCCCTCCCTGACTTTAGCACAGCGGAACAGTGAACAGAAGGCTCACTGGGGAAGACGCTACTGCGAAGGCCAAAATTCATCTCCTATACCTTGTGATGACCCGTGACAGCTGCCTTTGCCAGTGCGTCCATGCAGAGTGTTCCCTCGGTCAGGGGCGAAGAACAACTGGCAGTGAGAGATTTCTGGAGAGGCAAACAGTTCTACCTGAGCGGCTCCGAAACGTCCCCAAACCAGATGGACCGTCTGGGGATGGAGTCTCCATTCTCCCGGGCGCACAGCTCGGGAAAGCTCGTCGGCTGCCCGGTTGAGCAGCACAGGAATGTGAACAGCACGAAGCGACCCCAGGCAGTTCTCAGTGCAGACCGCCCCGGGAACCAATCGTGCAACCTTGAGGGCTCGGGGACACGGTGAAAGTCTTCACTCGAACCCTACCCCTACGGCGGCCCGGGAAAACATAGCCATTATTTCTGGATCCGATCCAGGCAATGCTACGGTCCCGGAGGAGAGCAGCGCAGCCGAATATTCCTCTCCAGAAAGCTCCAGCTCACCCTCCGATGCAGCAATCGACATCTGATCGTCGGTGGGAGCCTCGGAAGAAACAGGTGGTACCCCTCGGGAGGGTCCAGCCTGCTCTTTTTGGGAGCTCCGCTGGTTTCGAAGTGCCGGAGGGCTTGGGCATCCCCAGAGGGGAATTCCTCACCATGACCATAAGACCAGTCCGCCCACCGCTAGAAGAAGGACGCCCCCGGCTGCCACCAGAGGGAACCCCAGATCTAAGCAGTGGCACGGGCACTCCGCCCCCTTGCAGGTAACGGAGTCCGGTCCGCAACTCCGAGATGGTCATACCCCCACCATGGGAGCATGAGCCATCCACAAAAGCCACCTCAGCGTGCTTCATGCCCAGCCACGAGAGGCAGCGATCGTGACCATCACCAGAGCCAGTAAAGACCGAATCCAGAACGCCCGGGTGAGACGTTGTCTATAGCAAGACCCACATCATCCTTACAAAGACGTAACGTCAAGTTTGCAACGAAACGTCGTCTTTAAAAAGACGCACCCAAAATTTCTCTTTTAGGGGAAAAAGCTCTTTTAGCGTGCTGAGGCGCACAGGGGAGATGATAATTTGCAACACAAACAGGGGGTAGTGCAGCCTGATGTGTGCAACCCACTCGACACGGGAAACCACCACCGCTGAAGCGCCGTCCGCCAACACGAAGAGCTCTCCAAGAGCGAGCTGAACTCATTCAGTCTTCATCTCTCAGTAAAGTAGTCAGGAGCAGAACGATGTGATCGCTCGGATCCGAAGCGAAACGTGATCTGCATCTGCTGCCTACTTATACTCACGCTGTGATAAGCGGCAGCTGGATGCAATGTTCGCATGCCAATGTGCATTGGCTCGTGTAGTTTACACTCGAAGTAGATTGGTCCCTCTAAGCGAGATCCAATTTCGTCGGTCCTCTGACGTGACGTCGAGAGTGACCGACTGAAAGGGAACCATGGTTACATGAGCTAGTTCTAAATCTGAGATTCGATGAAATAAATGTGTATTCATTTTAAACGAATGGGTGCCGTCAGAATGAGAGTCCAAACATCTGATAAAAACATCACATCATCTTGTAAACAGTGCTTGATCTGTGCAGATCTCTCTCCTGATTCAGACCAGAAACACTTTTTCACTGGAGGAAGAGTTATTATGGATTATGGACCCGTTAGTTTTGAGTTAAAAGAGTATAAGGGATGGGTTTCAGTGTGGTCTTTCCAGATGTAACTGATGGAATGGAGTTCTGTGGATATTGTGATGTTTTACAGCTGTTTGGACTCCTCATCGGCGGCACCCATTCACTGCAGAGCATCCATTGCTGAGACACTGATGCAGTGCTACATTTCTACAAACCTGATGAAGAAACACACTCATCCTGATCTCGGACAGCCTGAGAGTGAGCACATTTGCTGCAAATTTTCATTTTTGGGTTAACTATACCTTTAAATGAATTTGAGTCATTTTGACGAAACATGAAGAGAAATGTTGTCATTTCTTTAGAATAACACTGGTGCATGTTCACAGTAGGATTCTAGTGTTTATTTAGTATTACCTATATAGAGTTTTGTTAATATTTTGAATTAGATTTAGTTTTTATATTTTGAGTAATTTTGTTGTGTTTTAGACGTTTTTATCAGTTTTTATTCTATTTAAATATCATTATTTATGTTTAATTTGTTTTTATTTCCGTTTTAGTTTTTATTTAGTCCCAGTTAGTAAATGTAGTGTTTTATAACTTATTTCAGTTAGTTACTTTAACATTTCTAGTTTGTATAATTTTTATTTTTTTATAATCTTTCTATGTAAATATTTTTATTTCAGTTTTACTTTTTTTTTTTTTTTTTTACAAAGCAATAACCTTTGCAGGGTGCTTTGCCATGTTTCAGTTTATAGTTTTATAAATTATGTTTCTATTTTTCTGTGAATATTTTTATTTGTTCTTTTTTTTAAAATACTGGTTTAATTTATTTTGATTTCTATGTTATTTTAGGTTTTGTATTCCCAGTCTCTACACTTTAATTTATTTCAGTTAGTTGTCAAGACAACATTTATAATTCGTTCAATTAATTTTTCTGTTTATTTCTTTTTTTTAAATTTTTTCTGTATAAATATTTTTTCTATTATTTTATTTCAGTTTTGAAAAGTTTTTTTTTTGTACTGGCAATAACACCTTTGCTATGTGTGCTTTGCTCATTGATATGTTATATTTAAAAAAATTTATATTTCTATTTCTGTGAATATTTTATTTGTTCCCTTTTTTAAATATTACTATTTAGGTTTAATTTATTTCTAGTTCTATTTCTATTTCAGTTTTAGTTTTTATTTATTCCCATTTCTACTTTACCTTATTTCAGTAATAAAAATTTCATTTTATTTCAAATTAATATCAATGCACAAAAACTGTTAACAAAAACGTAATAGTTTTAGCTTTAGTTGCTGATAATAGAGAGTGTGTGTGAGCGGGTTTCTGGTGATCTGAGCACTGGATGAAATAATGGACACGTTCAGTCTCTCTGTAATGTTGTGCACAGCTGGCTTTTACGGTCAGATTCATAAGAGCATTATATGTTATTATGATCAGCATGTTCAGAGCATTGCTGTATTGTAAACCATTATCTTTCCACAGGTAGTAACAAATGTGGGCTCTGTGTGTCTGTAATGCCACTGTGAACGAAGAATGGTTCGTTTCTGTATGATAAATATCTGAGTGTGAGTTTGCACAGAAATGCTGTTCGCTGTCACTCATTAGCACCTGATTTATGTCTGAAATGACATACGAGCAGCATATTAATCTCAGTGAAAGTCTCTCAGTGTGATTATATTCGGCGCACATATTACTCCATTATCTCGTCCAGCTCCTCTGAAAGCTGAAACATTGATTTATGCTGTTGTGTTTCAGGACTGGCTTTCTCCTCGCCTGTTTACGAGGTCTGGAGGTCAGGAACATCTGATAGAAACCCGAATAACTGTTTCTTGAACCGCAGAATAATCAGAGATCCAGCAAAACACCGGACTGCAGTAGCAACACTCATTTACTGCACAGAGAACAATAATAAAGCCTTCAAACACTGCAGCTGTTAGCTTATTAAATCAGCATATTATACTGATTTCTGAAGATCATGTGACACTGAAGACTGGAGTAATGATGCTGAAAATACAGCTGCGCATCACAGAAATACATTACAGTTTAACAGATATTCACATAGAAAACAGCTTTTACATTGTAATAATATTTCACAATTTTTACTGTATTTTTGATCAAATAAAGCAGGCTTGGTGAGCAGAAACAATAAAAAAACTAGAAATTATTCCAGAATTTAGGACAAGTTTGTCAATATTATAATTTTATAATTTTATTTTTATACGTAAAAATATTTAGTTTCAGCTTAAACTAATAGACCAGATCAAGCTAAAAAAACAATTAATTCATTAAAAATAAATACTTAAAGTAATTAAAATAACAACAAAATATTTAACATTTTTAAATGTTAATTAATTTAATTTAATTTTAATTTTTTATATTATTTAAAAAAATTTAAGTTAATTAATTTAATTTAAAGGAAACAGTGAGGAACCAACAGAACATTTACACATTAATATTAAAGTAACAAGAGTTTACAGGTGGCAAAACAGAAAGACTAACGTTAAAATAAAAATTAAATAAAATGAAATGTACTGAACAACTAAGAATTTGAACTAAAACTGTATATGATTGACGCAGGATTGCAATCAGTCATTCACATGATCTCAATGACAAGGATCTGGCAGAGGTCGTTATAGACATAAAATAAAATAACAATAAAAAGTATTAAATGAAAAATTAAAATCATAAATAATAAAATTTAAGATAAATATAAAATAAATAAATAATATAATTATAATACAAAATAATAAAACTAAATATAAAAATAATTAAAATTAAAAATTATAAAATAAAATAAAATAAAAAAATAATAAAATAAAATAAAAAAAGAAATGCTGAGGATTCAACGGAACATTTTACAGATGTATTTCTAAAGTAAAGAGTTTAAGGTTGACAAAACATGCAACGAGTATTAAAGCCAAAACAAATTGGCGGTAATATATATATATAGATATCGTATCTAGAGAATATCTGTGGAAATGGAAAGCGTCACGCTGGAGGACGAGAGCGATGTTCCTGCGGTTAGTAAAGCACTGGTAATGTGGTAAAATCAGATCAGGTGACCAGCTGTGGTCTTCGTTCCCCGTGGAGAGCAGATAATCGCTCTGCTGTGACCTTTACACGCGACCCAGAGTTCAGCTCCTCGTTAGCGTGCCTTTGTGTCTCATTCACAGTCTCTGCTCGTCAGATCGCCGGCTTTTCTACTGGCTTCCTCTATAAAGCGCTGATCTGATCGCTTTGTTTCAGTTATTAACAAGTCATCATTAACCCTATAAAGCTACAGTATTATTTTTGCCTCAAATTCTAAAAGCATCCTTATTTCTTCAGCTCTCGAATCACTGCATTATATGTTTGGATCAGTCTCATCTTACTGAGACAGATTACTGGAGATATAGAGCGACCGCTGATGTTTAGATCATTGTATGTCAGTATCTGTTATAAAGATCTCATTGAGTTACATTACAAGCATCAGAGTATCAAATATCAGCATCTGCAGCAAATTGCTTATTTTGGCTCTTTGAGCTGTTTTTTCCTCCATATTCTGAAATATGAAACGAGACAGCTTTGTGTTTTTCTCCTTTCGGGAAAGAAAAATCTTCAAATACATGTTTAGTCTCTTTGCCTACCATTAGTTTATTAGGAAAGTACTAAGAGGACAGAAGTAGAGAACAGAAGTGCATAGCCTGTGTTAGAACATGATGCCATATAAACATATGAACCAATGAACGAAGTAGTAAGTATCCAGTTTTAATTCCAAATCTATTTGAAGTATTCACTCTTAAAAATAAAGGTGCTTCAAAAGGTTCTACAAGCGATGCCATAGAAGAACCATTTTTGGTTCCACAAAGAACCATTCAGTCAAGAACCGTCTCTTTCTTACCTTTTTATAATCTGGAGAACCTTCAAAGAAGCTTTTGTGAAACAGAAAGATGTTAAAGGTTCTTTATGGAACATTTAGATAAAAAAAGTCCTTCTGTGGCATCACTGTGAAGCAGCTTTATTTGTAAGACTGTATCAAATTGAATCAAGTTGTATCAAAAGTGTTTTCTGTGGTTTAGAGTTGAATATTTTGAAGACTGTTGGTAACTAAGCTGTTTTGGTCACCGGTGACTTTCATTGCATGAACAAAAAATACTGATATGTTTCTCAAATTATCTTCTTTTATGTTCCATAGGTTTATGTTAGGCTGTTGTAGCCTAAACATTTAACACAATAATAGCTTTAAAATCATCTTATGTGGGCTATTTTCACAGCCATATTTAGTTTGTGATTAATTAATTAAAATTTTAATCGACTGACAGCCCGACTATATATATTTTTTTTTTTTTATGTGTTTGTATATATAACAGTATCTTCACAGAAGTGAGTACACCCCTCACATTGTTGTAAATATTTTATTATATCTTTTCATGTGACAACACTGAAGAAAGGACACTTTGCTACAATGTAAAGTATGTGAGTGTTAAGCTGTATAACAGTGTAAATTGCGTCCCCTCAAAATAACTCAACACCAGCCATTAATTGCTCTTAAACGGCTGGCCACAAAAGTGAGTGGCACCACTAAGTGAAAATGTCAATTGGGCCCATTATTTTATTTCAGTTAATAAAATATTTACAAAAATGTAAGGGAACTTCTGTGAGATACTGTATATATATATATAATAATATATTCTGTTGGTGCTAAGCTGATTCCAGATGATTTCAGACCACAGCTGTAGCTTAAATATACTTACAAATTATGAAATATTATTAGAATTTAAAACAGCTGTGTTCTATGTGAATATCTGTTAAGCTGTAATGTACTTTCGTGATGCGCAGCTGTTATTTTTCCAGCAATTTTCATTACTCCAGTCTTCAGTGATCTTCAGAAATCAGTATAATATGCTGATCTGCTGCTCGAGAACCATTTCTGATTAGTCTCCCAATATTTTGTGAAAACCCTTATTGTTCAGGATTCACAGATATGAACAGAAAGTTCAAAAGAACAGCATTTGTTTGAAATAGAAATCTTCTGTAACATTCTAAATGCCTTCACTTCAATTTAATGCGTCTTTGATGAATAGAAGCATTAATTTCTCATCAAACGTCTGTGGAGCAGGAGTTGAGTGCAGGTTTCAGCTTGTGAATGACTTGCACTAATGGACAGCGATTGGTCCAGATGAATGTAATTGGCGAGCGCTGACCGATGACACGAGACTCACTCAACATGTTCCTCTAACGAGCTTCTGAGCAGACGAGGATGAAGTGCTGGATGAGGTCGGCCCGTTTGACGACGCAGGTTAATTAGCTGAGATCCGAGCGACTCTGAACTCTCCTGCCGGCGACTAATTGAATTCCTTGATCACTGCGGCGTTCAGCGTGAGCTCTGATCTCAGAGGAGCTCAACAACATCGGCAGAACTCATCAGACTGAGACTTTACTCTCAGCAAGAGAGATGCCTCACAGTTAGTTTTTATTCAAATGGAGCAGATTTGTTTGGCAAAGTTTCCACCATGGAACAAAAAATAAAAAGGAAATTGTAACTTTTTATCTTCACAATTTGTACTTTTTTCTAGGGATCCTGAGTTTATATCTTGCAATTTTTACTATTTTCCCTCAATTCTGAATTTATATCTCACAATATATATATTTATTTTCTGGTAATTCTGAGTTTATATGTCATAATTTTGACTTTTTTTATTTATTTTTTTTTTTTTACTTTATATCATAATTTCAATGTTGTTGTTTTTTTCTGGTAATTCTGAGTTTATATCTCAAAACATTTTGGCTTTATATCACAATTTTTACTTTTTTGTTATATCTTGCCATTTTTACTTTTTTCCTCAATTCTGAAATTGTATCTCATAATATTCTTTTTTTCTGTCTTTCTGGTAATTCTGAGTTCATATCTCATCATTTTTACTTTTTTACTGCAATTCTAAGTTTATATCTCATAATTTTTACTTTTACCACAATTATGAGTTTATATCGCTCACTTTCTGCCGTTTTGTTTGTGAGTACTGTATATCACAATTTTTACCTTTTTCTTAAGATTCATAGTTTATATCTTGCAATTTTTATTTTCATCAATCCAAAATAATCCAAATATTGTTTTTTCTGGAATTCGAGTTGATATATTTGAGTTTTACTGAAATTTAATTCTAATATTACAATTCTGATGTTTTTTTTTTCTTGGAATTTTCTTGAGTTTGCATCTTGCAACTCTGTTTTATTCTGACTTTTTCCTCACAATTGCATTACATTTACAATACATTTAGTCATTTAAGTTTACATATCAAAATTCTGATATTTCTTTTCACAATTGTAAGTTTATATCTCATAATTTTGAGTTTATATCTTACAGTTCTGAAAAGAATGTCAGAATTGTGATTTAAAATGTTACAATTACCGTTTTTAAATGTTTTTTATTCCATGGTGGAAACAAACATCCATAGATTTGAGATATGTTTCATCGCTCTCATCTGTGAGTTTCAGCTCTGTTTGTTTTATCACTGTTTTATTGATATTTGTTCAGTTTGCAGCCTGAGATGTTCAGCAGTAAGATCCAGAGAAACCAGCTTACTGTAGTCAGTCAATGAGTTTAAGCACACGTCACATCGTGATGCTCAATTATTCTTACTTTTCTTTTGCAAATAAAACGAAACTTAATAAAGAGAGGTTAAATGGTTGTGGAGTTCAGTAGATCTGCTGGGAAATGCAATGCAAGGGTGTTCATGCTTTTATGGACGGCGTTTGGATACTAAAGCTCATTATCTTCAGTTGAACAGCTGAGCCACATTAGTGTGTGATATTTGAAGAGAAACTTCACAGATTAAAAAATAAATGAGACTAAGTGAGCGCGAATGATTTTTCTGTGGTAAACAAATGCTGATGATTGAGCTTACCTATGGGGAAAAATATATATTTTCAACTTTTCTGCAAAAGTTAGCTTCAAAAAATATTTTCTAAATATGTTTTCTACCAATATATGTTTGCCCTTTTTTGCATATATTTGAAAATATAAAAAAAAATTAAATATATTTTTTAAAGCATTAAAAACCAATTTTCAATCCAAGAAAACGCATGTTGCATTTGAAGAAAAACTTTGCTGTCTATGTCCAAATAACACATTTGAAAAAAGATTCAAATAATTCAACATAATTACATCATTAGTAGTTTTCATTCTGTCCACATTTGCATTTCGCCTAAATGTAGGCTATACTGTAAGATTGGAAATGTATTTTCCTGCGCCTGAAATACATTTTGAAATGTATTTTGGTGGAACTAAATCTATTTAAAATTTCAAATATATATTTCATTTAACTTCATCGGTTCATACGTATATTTAACATGTATTTAAAATATATTTTGGTATATATTTCATTGATATTGAACCCAGAACATTCCTTTAAAATGCTTCCACACGCCTGAGACTCTCTGTTGTGCAACATGCATAATAAACCGCTTCAGGATTGCCTGTGTTTGGGTTTGCATGATGTTCTTATCCACATAGAAATAACTTGAGAAATGAAAAGAAGTCCCTGAATCGTTGTCCATCTCCGCTCGGGAAATGAGCTTTAAATTGTGAGGAAAAGGAAGGCCGTTTTTTGACAGCCGACGTGCAAATATGAGGCGATAGAATCTCAATGAGGCTTGAAAAAGGGAATGCATAAATAGATTAGAGTGAATGTGGCCATGGCGCACGAAAGCAAATCTAATTATGAAAGCGCTGTATCTCCTGATTTAGAAAAGAGAGCCGGGCTTCAGCCGACAGATCCAGGCACGAGACGACCATCTCTGGCACATGTGTGATTTATGATGAACTATAGTCTCAGATTTACATGGAAATAGGATGACCTTCTGATGGAGTTTTACAGGAATACTATTCGGTTTTCATTAAACTCAAGGATCTGTTTGACTTCAGAGGGGTTTTTTTTCGGTTGTTAAAGGAATAGTTCACCCAAAAGGGAACGTTAACTGAAAATGTGTTTACCCTCAGGTCATCAGAGATCAGGATGAGTGTGTTTCTTCGTCAGGTTTGGAGAAATGTAGCACTGCATAAGTGTCTCAGCAATGAATGCTCTGCAGAGAATGGGTGCCGTCAGAACGAGAATGAGAGTTTCCATCCAAACAGCTTGATATAAAAACCTCATCACAATAATACACAGCCCCAACTCCACACTCCAGTCCATCAGGCAGGTGGACACATCTGGAGAAGACAAAAGCTGAAACTAAGCCAGCATTAAGATGTTTTTAACTCAAATATGAGTCCATAATCCCAGTTAACAAAAATATGCTCTGAGAACGTTTTGTTAACATTCCACAATAAGTTATGAAAACGCTATGCTGAAATTGAGAAATTGTCCGTGTTTTTGTTTTTTTTTTTTTTTTTTTTTTTTTTAATCAGATTTTTAAATCAGGTTAAGCAAATGAAGGAAACGTTCCATGTTCATTTTTTTTTTTTTTCAAAATTATGGTAAAATGTTATTTCAATGTCTCTGAACGTTCTGAAACAAGTGTAACATTTTTAAAAACTTCAGAAAAACATTCAACTAAAACGCTTCAGAAAAAGATATTCTATGAACAATGTTTAAATAACGTCTTAGTGCTAATGTTTTCAGAACATAATTTTTTTTTAACAACTTTGAAGGAATGCTTCATTAACGTTACTAGAAGAAGGTTTGTTCATAACGTTGAGAGAACATTCCCTGTTAGCTGGATAATAATCCATAATAACTCTTCCTCCAGTGAGTCAGTGTTCTGGTGTGAATCAGGAGAGAAATCTGCACAGATCAAGCAGCGTGTAAACAGCTCTAAAAACACAATATGTGGCTGGATTCTGAAAGGCGAGAGACAAAGCAGAGCACTTTTTCACTGGAGGAAGAGTTATGGATTATGGACTCTATGGTATTTTAGTTATAAGCATCTTAATGCTGGATGTGTTTCAGCTTTTGTCTTCTCCAGATGTTCACTGATGGACTGGAGTGCTGTGGATTATTGTGATGTTTTTATCAGCTGTTTGGACTCTCATTCTGACGGCACCCATTCACTTGCTGAGACACTGATGCAATGCTACATTTCTCCAAACCTGATGAAGAAACACACTCATCGACATTTTAAACCGTGTTCTTTCACAGAAGTCTTTCCATATTTTTGTAGGAGGTCGATGAATTGGAGTTGGAAATATGAACTGATTCATTTTTAGAGGCAGGGTAACAATTACACTTCGTTTTGCAATAATTAAATGGCATTAACTCAAATATAGTTCATTTGGCTGGCGGGCTTTATGAACACTTCTGCTGGATATGCATAATTTAAACAGTCCGGCATCTTAATAGGTCATGCAATTAAAATCATATTCATAGTGGCCTGTCGCAATTGCTTAAGCACATTACAGACTGTCATCGTGATTATGAACGCTCACGCTGACTGACTTTATCTCCAGACAATGCAAAGTGTTACTTACACACAGATTTATTTGTTATGTTTGTATGAAATCACTTGATTGAGAGACATTGTTTAGAGTCGTTATACTGAAATATCTGAGCAAAGATTGTCCAGAGAAGCATAATTATTGTTTTATTGATTCGCCCTTTTTTGAAAATGACAGATAATTGATTAATTTGAGGCTTGTGATCATTGCATTTCTCAGAAAACAAGACTTCATATCGCAAGACATTTTGCTTCTCGAGGTAAAGTAAATGTGTCGATATTTATGAATGTTCAGATATATGTATAAAATTATTTAATGACAATTAAACCCATTTTTGCCCCACCTTCTCATATTTATTCAGTCCTTTGATTTATTGGTTTGTGTTTATGCTTTAAAAGCAGATGCTTTTATTCAAGAAAAGAGGAAAATAATTTATTTTCCTCCAATCATTACAGTTGTTTATCATTTAAAGCTGCATAAATTAAATTCACCACCACTTATTTTAAGATGACTGATATACTATTTTATTATTTATTTGATATTTAGTGATACTATTAGCTTTTGTTTTTAAACATGTCTAAGTTATTTTAGCTTGTGTTATTATATTCTATATATATTCTATTTCTATTCTATATAAAATTACAGTTTGAATATAAAAATATATTGAATGTAAGATTTACTTTAAAATTACAAAAAAGAACATTAAATTGCTAGCATGGACATAAACCTTTAATATAATGAGCTACTTTATTTAATTACAGATTATTTTTTTAATTTTATGTAAATTTGTACATAACTTAAGAAAACAGAAAAAATGCTGTATAAATAATAAAGTAATTTTTTTTTTTTGTATAAAAAAGGAGGAATTACTGTAATTTGTCACTAAAGGAATAATACTTAAAATAACAGTCAATTTGTTAATTTACAGATACTGTTTGTAATTTTACATGAATTTGTATGTAATTTAAGAAAACAGAAAAAAATACTGCATAAATAATAAGGTAATATTCCTGTATATAAAAAATGAGAAATACTGTAATTTGTCATTAATGATATAATTCTTAAAATAATAGTCAAGTTGTTAATTTACAGATATTGTTAGTAATGGTACCTAGTTTTAAACAATTTAAAATAAGAAAAACCTATGTCAAAAAAAAATTGAGGATTTCGTGTATAAAATTAGGTTTTTTTTTTTTTTTTTGTTTTTTTTTTACAGTGACTTTAAGTTTTAAAAAAACTTTTTTTAAAACTGTTTTCCATTGCAACTAAATAATAAATATTTTCTTATTTATTTAATTTATATATTAAAATAATTTTGTTTTTTTTTTTTTTATATATATATATTTTTTTTTATATATATATATATATAAATAAATATATTTAAAAAAAATATATATATATATTATATTATATATAAATTTTTTTTTTTTTTCCATTAAAAAAAAAAAGGTTTTAATGTTCTGTAATAAACCTTGTTCAGCATAACAAATGCTAGCATGATGAATAAAAACTCCACTATTTATTAAATAACAAGACTTTGGGGATGGATGTGTTTATTTGTCATTAAAAATATTGTCATAATCTTATTGGCCAGCTTTATTTTCTTTTAGCAAGATTTTGATTTGTGGTTAAACGTGACCCAGACAGACTTGACAAGATTCTCGCTCCTGTTGGAAGAAATATTTTAGAAATGGTTTAAAATGGTATTTTAAAATGGTCCACTCGTTCTTGTTTTTGATTATAATGTTATTTAAAGGTTACAAAAACATTTCTTACAGCGTTCTGCAAACTTGTTTTTCACCCAAAATATAATATTATTCGAATGCTTATTTTTAATATTAAAAGAACATTTTCTCTAGTAATTATGAGAACATTCATCAAGTGCAAATAACATTCCTCAGAATATTTTTATTTTCAAAAAATTCTAAGAGCATTAAAATGCCCAGTTTTCTTATCTTAATTAAAATGTTATTTATAGGTTACTAAAACGTTACTTTATTTTCACGCAAAATATTTCTTTTTAATCTTCTAAGATTCTAAAACATTATGAGAACATTCATCAGTACAAATTAAATAATCGGAACAAGTTTAAAAATGTTGATCTAGAACCTTTTGTTTATTTAAAAAAATTAAGAATGTCAAACTGTGTTTTTCTATTGCAATTAAAACATTATTTAAAGGTAACAAACTTTTCTTACAAAATTCTTCTACATTTTTTTCCACCTAAAATATAATGTTATTTGAACGTTATTTAGAAAATTTTGCGACTGTTGAAGTCCAATTTTGTTATCGTAATTATAACGTCATTTAAAGGTTACAATCCAAAATATAACATTCTAAGAATGTTAAAATGTATCGGAAATGATTAAAAACATTACAGGTTACAAAAACATTTTTCGCAACGGTCTCAGCCGAAAGTTAACGTTACTTGAACATTATTTGACAATTCCTTCAGCATGTTAAAAGTATCGGGATTAAACACATGAAAGGTTACAAAAACACATTTTTACGACATTCTACTAACGTTCTCCACCAAAATATAACGTTATTTCAATGTTTATTATTAATATTCAAACTAAATGTCAAGGTTTCTTGTCATGATTATAATGTTTACAAAAACATTTCTTACAATGTTTCACCCAAAATATTACGTTACTTGAACATTTATTTTCAATATTCTAAGAACGTTTTCTCTCAACCTTATGAAAACCTTCATTGAATATAAATGACAAATAACATTTGAATATTTTCTCTCAGCGTTATGAGAATATTAAGTTATATGTTAGGTTTTAAGAACGTTTCATGAACATTACTTTAGGAGAATAAAACAATTGATCTACTTTATACATCTCATTTGCAGAAGCGTGTGTGAAATACAGTGTTTGAGGACGTGATGCTCAGGATTTGATGTCAGTCACAGCTAACAAAAAATCTTCTGAGAAGGTTGCTGGCATTCACATTATTTATTGTTAAATGTTATTTCTGGATAACTCAAAATGTCCTGTTTTTTTTTTTTTTTTTTTTTTTTTAGGTTCCTATAGCATATTTTTCCCTTTTATAATTTAACAACAATTTATTAAAAGTAATTTTATTACATTTTATTATTTAGTTTGATTTAATGGATTATTTATTTAGATTATTTTTTAGGATCCATTTTAATAGTTTGAATAAATTTCAGCAATCAAAAAAGCATGTCTAATTAATTGATACCATGAAGCTTATACAATTTAACAACAATTTATAACAAAATGTAAGAAAAATTTAAATTTTAGGGCCTTATGAAATCCATTATTTTCTCCAATTATGTTTGATATGTACTTCTGGATTCATATTTTAAAATGCTTAATTAAATGTTGATAATGAAAAAAGCTTGTCTAATTATTCAATTATAAACAAAACAAACAAAATTTCTTATGGTGGATTATGCCTTATATTGAATTAATAGTTATTATTAGTAGTAGTATTGTTAGTATCCTGAGATGGACATTCTATTGTACAATAGTAATATATTTCTGTCACAGTTTCTTGAAGTTAAACTGAACTTTTATTTTGACAGGTTGTGTGTGTGTTTGACTCTTAAAGAGACGCTGCTCTAATTTCTGGGTCTGTTTTAGAGCAGAATGTGCTGGATCCCTTCGGGAGATGCTCACCGAGGACTAATGTTGTCTTTTGCTTCTATTATTGCCCTCAAATGAAAGTGATCTTTCATAGTCAGAGCTGTTTTCTCGCCGTGCTCCAGTTCGTTCTGGGGGAAGAAAAAACAAACAGGAAAAACAAGATAAAAAAGAAGAAAAGAAAAAAAAACATCAGATAAAAAAAAAGCGCATCAAGACATGACAAGCTGTGTGCTGCAGGTAATTGAGATGTGCTTACTTAAAAACTAAAGTATTTAGACGAGGGGGTCTCCAAACAAAAAAACCTTTGTGAAACCACGAACGGTTACGTTTGGAAAATGTTATCGCGGACCGGCTTTGGCGGGGGTGGGGGTATATCCTATATATAAGGCTATTATATAGTATTATAGTGGTTCAACGCATTATATTGTCTTTTTCTGAGACACAGATTGGATTTTTTTTTCCGGATAAGCAAGAAAAAAAGACGGTGGTTGGGGACCTCTGATTTAGACACTAAAAATCACACTTCAGAATGTCATTCATTACATTTCAAGTGTCACTGATGGAAATTTTCATGGACTTTAATTATGTAAAGAACATTCTATAACCATTCAGAAGAAAAGTCGTGGCAAAAAAAATTTTTTTTTTAATAAAATTAATTTTATATATAGTATATATTATTATTGTTTATAAAATAAAATTGCATATATATTATTCTTTTTATTTTTTTTATTTAATCTTATTTTTTATCCCCCTCCCCCAAACAAAGAATGTTAAAAATCAGTTGAAATGAAATTGTTTTAAATAAGAACATTTTGAAATGTACAAAAATGCGTGCTAAAAGAGTTCAAATATAGTTGTAATATATTTTCTACAAATAAATGTTTGGCCATTTTTTGTACATTTATAAACATATTTTAAAATATAATATATTATAAAATATAGTGCTGTCAAATGATAAATCGCATGCCAAAATACGTTTTGTTACACATAGTATATGCGTGTGTAATGTGTTAATTATCTGTATAGATAACAACAAACCCATGCATGTAGGCCTATATATTCAGAGACGGACCGTAGTAAAGTATTTTTACTTCACTCAAGTAAATTGAAAAAGTATCTGTACTTTATCAGAGTTAAACGTAATTAACGTCATTCCAAAGCATAAGGTCATACTTTACTGCAACTGATTCATAAATAAAAGTTGTTGTTCATTTTACCTTTAATACTTAAGAACATTAAAAATTTAGTACTTTTTTGTACTCAAGTAAATCTTTGAATTAATTTTACTTGAGTAAAAGTAAGAAAGTACTATATTTCTAATGTAATTAAGTATTAAATGATGTTTAATATGAAACGTAGTGCAGTAAAAGTACAATATTATGCTTTGGAATTTTGTGAAGTAAAGTTTTCTAAAGAAAAATACTCTGATAAAGTACAGACATCTGAAAAGTAGTTTTACAGCAGAGTAAAAATACTTCACTGACTGGTCCGCCTATGATATATTAAGGAAAAGATGTTGAGTTTATATATTAAAATATTTAATAATAAAAATTACGTGAATATAATCTATACGATGTAAATACATGTACACATTTTCAAAATAATACGGCATGTGGTGGATTTATATAATATATACACGTAACACAGATGTATATGTAAATAAACTTATATTTTGGATGCGATTAATCACGATTAAGCACTAATTAAACATTATATATAAACATATATTAAAATAAATCTTTATACAGTTTTGATTTCAGAAGGTTACTATTTTACATTTTTTTTGTTGTTGTTTGTTTGTTTTTTTGGGCCTTAAATTTATTTTGAAAGTTAAACCTTTTTTTTCTTTGGCCGTATGGGAGCTGAAAACAGTGGGCGGGCTCTGATAAACCTATTGATTATGACTCTGATTTTGATTCTGAGAGCCCTGGAAGTGTGATAAAGGCCCATATTGTATAGAAAGAGGCATTAAACATTACATGTGTGTTGCAGCAGCAGTGGATCCTCATTAAGAGCTGGGCTGATGACCTTGTGTGTGATCCGCAGGATAATGATGATCAGCGGAGAGTTCAGTGCGTCAAACTTTCATAAGAGCCATGAATTAATCACAGAAGAGATGAAGAGCGGTAAGTGTCGCTCCTGAATAAATCATTTCCCATGATGCTCCAGTGACCGATGGGTTTCGCTGTGAGCCTGTGCGAGTGACGGACGCTCGTTACCGATGAATGTCAATTAAATACTAAACGCTAACTTTCCTGGGACTCCACCAGCTGCTGTCTTTTATCACGAAAACACGTCACACAGTCACTGAATCCTTTATATCATATAATATTATAAAGGTTTTTATTGGGTAGGCCTACACAAAATCTCCATTTAACTACAGAAATGAAACATAAATAACGATTCAACAAGACTAAGCTCTGAATTGACTTCTGTTCGTCGTTTAACTTTGTTTCAGAGTAAACTTAGCTTTAATAGTGCACTGAGTACTGTATCGTTTCAGACAGGAGTGCACTATATTCGCCACTTAAAAGTTTTAACTAATAAACTAAAAGTAAAGAAATGCATGCAATAGATGAAGAGTGTCAAGTAATTCAATTAAGTAGTCACAATTCTTTAAAAATCTGTGATTCTAGAAGTTTACAGAAGCAAGGAGAAATATGATTTCAGTTCATATCTTAACAGATTATCTGTATTTATTTATTATTTGTTTATTCATTTTCTATATATATTTTTTTTTCAAAATATATATATTATACAGACACACACTATATACCTATAATAATTATAAATACAATTATAAACATTTTATTTTTTGTTTTGAATTTTTAATATAATACAAAAATAGTATATACAAATATAATTTGTGTAAATATGGAGTGTTTAAATTTATTTAAAATAAGATATTTTTGTAAACTTTGATTGTTTTATAATTGTTTTTATTAAAAGAAACCAAAGTGTTGATACATTAAATAGTCATAATTTTTTTAAACTATATTTTTCTAAAGTTTCAGGCAAGTATTTCTGTTGTATATACTTCATTATTTCTAAATGTCTTTAATAATTAAAAAAACTCTAAATGTTGATACATTAGATTAATTATTCACAATTCCTTGTAACTCAATGATTCCAGAAGTTTACAGAAGGAGAAGAAATGTGATTTCAGTTTATATCTTGATTTTATGTGAGTTTTTTTAGCATTTTAATTTAGATTAGAGATCATTTAGATCTCTAGATGAATAATAACATTAATTTAGAAATGCTTTAGTCATCCTGAGGCCCTGCTCTGGAATCCTGCGCTTCTGTAACTTTCTGTAACTGCAGAGTTTGTGTGGGGAGAAAGGTGAAGTAGATAAGGTTGATTTGGAACGGCGCGTAATCTGCTCTTGAACCCTAAGCGGGTCGCAGGTGGGACAGTAAAGTGTGCCGTGAATACAGAGCAGTCTAATCTATGAATCTATGAATAAAACACAGACCCACGCTTCCTCTTGATCTGTTACAACATCCACTCACCTGCATCTGCTGTCTGCATAGGGAGCTCCCTTATTAAACAGCACTGCAGTGGATCTGCTGACTAACAACACAATACTCGAATGCACTTAATATTGCACAGAATTCAAAGTATTCACATACTAACATATTTCAAAATGTCTGCTCTGTATGTTTAAAGGGGTCCTATTGATTTTGTTTTGGGGGTGTACTAGAACAGGCTCTCAGACTAGGTTGTTCGAAAAACACATTATTCTTCACATATTTAATAATATAATAATAATATAATATCTAAACTATTTTACATTAAGTACCAACACCTCTCTTCTCATCTGGCATGAACGGGCGAATAGGTTTTCCTGTAATCAATGAAAACCCCGCCTTCTGAAATACGAAATGTGCTGTGATTGGTTAGCTGGGCCAGTGTGTGTTGTGATTGGTTAGCTGGGCCAGTGTGTGCTGTGATTGGTTAGCTGGGCCAGTGTGTGCTGTGATTGGTTAGCTGGGCCAGTGTGTGCTGTGATTGGTTAGCTCGGCCAGTGTGTGCTGTGATTAATTTGTTGGGCCAGTGTGTGCGGGCCAGTGTATGCGGTGATTGGTGGCAGTTGACTCAGGGTCCTCCGCAGTTTCTTGTTTGATTCGATTCTATCACGGTGCATTCGATACCATTGACCATGAGATTTTACTCTCATGGCTTGAAAAGGTGGTGGGAATCCATGGTATAGCTCTTACATGGTTTAAGTCATTTCTTTCAAACAGAACTTTTTCTGTAAATGTTGGTCAAGATTACTCACAACCTGTCTCTTTGCTTAGTGGGGTTCCACAGGGGTCCATTCTTGGCCCGATTTTGTTTTCTTTGTATATGTTACCCTTTGGATCAATTATTTGTAAGCATGGAATCTCATTTCACTTTTATGCAGATGATATGCAAGTGTATCTTCCTCTGCAAAAGAACAGTAAAAAGCAAGAATCTTTGCTGGACTGTTTACAAGAAATTAAACTATGGCTATCCTTAAATATTTTTAAATCTGAATGAAGACAAAACCGAAGTTGTGTGGTTTGGAGCTCCAAATAATTGATCGGTTTTGGGCAGTTTAGCCCCTTTTTGTAAGTCTGTAGTGCGAAATTTAGGAGTTCTTTTTGATAGTGATCTCAAGTTTGTAAAACAGATTTCTTCTGCGATTAGGTCCTGTTTTTATCACTTGAGATAAATAGCCAAGGTGAAACCATTTTTTTCCATGCGTGATTTGGAAAAAGTAATTAATGCCTTTGTATTCACATGGTTAGATTACTGTAACTCATTATATGTTGGCATTAATAAATCATTGCTTAACCGCTTACAACTGGTCAAAAATGCTGCAGCGAGGCTTTTGACAGGTTCTCGTAAGAGAGATCATATTACTCCTGTTCTGAGTTCTTTACAATGGCTAGTGATCCCTTACAGAATTCATTTTAAAATTTAGTTTTATTGTTTATAAATCATTGCATAATGGGGCTCCATTGTACTTGGTGGAACTGATTGAGAAATATGAGCCGAAACGGTCTCTAAGGTCAGCTGACCAGCTGGCTTTGATGATTCCAAGAACTAAACGGCGAAGTGGAGATCGAGCTTTTGTAACTCTGGAATGAATTATCGTTTTCTCTCAGATCAGCTCCCACACTAAGTTTTTAAACACAAGCTTAAGGAATACTTCCTTGCATTAGCATTTAATGGGGTATAGACATTTCTCTGTATATTGAAATTGTGGAGTTTATTTCACTGTAATTTTATTGTGGTGTTAGTGTTGTGTTTTATGTTTGAGACTGTTTTATTATGTGTTTACATATTGTACAGCACTTTAGTCAATGGTCGGTTGTGTGAAAGTGCTCAATAAATAAATAAATAAATACAAATATTTCCAAAAGGACATTTATTATTTACAAAATAACCGTTCGTTTACGTTTTTTTGCATTTATAATGGTTACAAGCAATATGATATTATAATGTACAAAAAGACATTGAATAATGTTCAAGAAATTATGATCTTATGATGTACAAAAGACATATAATGTTACAAGAAATTATGACCCTTTATAAGTACAAAAGACATTTATAATGTTCAAAAAACATTTAATGTTCCAACAAGAAATTAGGAATTTATAATTTCCAAAGACCTTTAAATGTTACAAGAAATTATGACACTTATGTTACAAAATACATTAATAGTGTTACAAGAAATTATGACATTTATGTTACAAGAAATTATGACATTTATAATGTTACGAAATACATTAATAATGTTACAAGAAATTATTGTATTTATGTTACAAAAGACATTAATAATGTTACAAGAAATTATGACATTTATAAAGTTACAAAATACATTAATAATGTTACAAGAAATTACGACATTTATAAAGTTACAAAATACATTAATAATGTTACAAGAAATTACGACATTTATAAAGTTACAAAATACATTAATAATGTTACAAGAAATTACGACATTTATAAAGTTACAAAATACATTAATAATGTTACAAGACTTATCGTGTTACAGAAATTATGACATTTATGTTACCAAAGACATTAATCCTGTACAGAAATTATGACATTTATGTTATCAAAAACATTAATAAGTTTCAAGAAAATCTAGGACATTTATGTTACAAAAGACATTATAATGTTACAAAAGACATTAATATGTTACAATAAATTTGACATTTTATGTTACAAAACATTAAACTGTACAAGAAATTATGACATTTCTTTACAAAGACAATAATACTGTTACAAGAAATGAGCATTATGTTACAAAAGACAATATGTTACCAGCAAATTATGACATTTATAATGTTAGCAAAAGACATTAATAATGTTACAACACATTCTGACATTTATAATGTTACACAGACATTAATAATGTTTCCCAATAAATTATTAACATTTATAATGTTACAAAATACCTTAATAATGTTACACAGAATTATGACATTTTATAATGTTACAAAAGAATTATAATGTTACAAGAAATTATAACAGTATAATGTTCCGAAAATACATTACTCATTTGACAAGAAATCATGACATAAATGTTCCAAAATAAACATTGACTGTTACAAGAAATGTATGACATTTATAATGTTTACGAAATACCTTATAATGTTACAAGAAATTATGACATTTATAATGTTACGAAATACATTAATAATGTTACAAGAAATTATGACACTTATGTTACAAAATACATTAATAGTGTTACAAGAAATTATGACATTTATGTTACAAGAAATTATGACATTTATAATGTTACGAAATACATTAATAATGTTACAAGAAATTATGACACTTATGTTACAAAATACATTAATAGTGTTACAAGAAATTATGACATTTATGTTACAAGAAATTATGACATTTATAATGTTACGAAATACATTAATAATGTTACAAGAAATTATTGTATTTATGTTACAAAATACATTAATAATGTTACAAGAAATTACGACATTTATTTACAAGAAGTTATACATTTAGGTACAAAGAAATTATTGACATTTATGTTACAAAATACATTATAATGTACAAAGACATTAAGACTGTTACAAACTTATACATTATGTTACAAGAACTTATGACATTTTTATTGTTACAAATCATTTATAATGGTTACAAACATTATGACATTATAATGTTACAAAGACAGTAAAAGGTTACAAGAAATTAGACATTTAGATGTTACAAAGACCTTACTAATGTACAAGAAATTATGACATTTTAAATGTTATCAAGACTTAATAATGTTACAAGAAATTTATGACTTTAAATTTTACAAAGACAGTAATAGTTACAAAAATTATGACATTTATATGTGACAAAAACAGTAATAATTTACAAGAATTAATGACATTTATAATGTTATAAAAGACCTTATACTGTTCCAAAGAAATTATGGACATTTATAATTTAAAAAGACATATAATGTTACAAGATTATGACATTTAATAATTTACAAAAGACAGTAATAATGTTACCAGAAATTATGATAGTTATAATGTTACAAAAGACTTAATAATGTTACAGAAATTATGACATTTCTATGTTACAAAAAGACATTAATAGGTTACAACATTATTATATTTATGTTACAAGAAATTATGAATTTATAATGTTTAAAAAGACGTTTCTATGTTCAAGAAATTAGACATTTATAATGTTACAAAAGACAGTAATAATGTTACAAGAAATTATTACATTTATAATGTTACAAAATACATTAATAATGTTACAAGAAATTATGACATTTATAATGTTACAAAAGACATTTATAATGTTACAAGAAATTATGACATTTATGTTACAAGAAATTATGACATTTATGTTACAAGAAATTATGACATTTATAATGTTACAAAATACATATGTTACAAAAATCGACATTTATAATGTTACAAAAGACATTAATAATGTTACAAGAAATTATGACATTTATAATGTTACTAAAGACATTAATAATGTTACAAGAAATTATGACATTTATAATGTTACAAAATACATTAATAATGTTACAAGAAATTATGACACTTATGTTACAAAATACATTAATAGTGTTACAAGAAATTATGACATTTATGTTACAAGAAATTATGACATTTATAATGTTACAAAAGACTAATATTATTTACAAGAAATTTATTCACATTTTATACTTTTTACAAAAGACAGTATAATGTACAAGAACTTATGATATTATAATGTTACAAAGACATTATAATGTGACAAGAAATTATGACACTTATGTTACAAAATACATTAATAGTGTTACAAGAAATTATGACATTTATGTTACAAGAAATTATGACATTTATGTTACAAAAGACATTAATAATGTTACAAGAAATTATGACATTTATAATGTTACAAAAGACATTAATAATGTTACAAGAAATTATGACATTTATGTTACAAAATACATTAATAGTGTTACAAGAAATTATGACATTTATGTTACAAGAAATTATGACATTTATAATGTTACAAAAGACAGTAATAATGTTACAAGAAATTATGACATTTATAATGTTACAAAAGACAGTAATAATGTTACAAGAAATTATGACATTTATAATGTTACAAAATACATTAATAATGTTACAAGAAATTATTGTATTTATGTTACAAAATACATTAATAATGTTACAAGAAATTATGACACTTATGTTACAAAATACATTAATAGTGTTACAAGAAATTATGACATTTATGTTACAAGAAATTATGACATTTATGTTACAAAATACATTAATAATGTTACAAGAAATTATGACATTTATGTTACAAAATACATTAATAATGTTACAAGAAATTATGACATTTATGTTACAAGAAATTATGATATTTATAATGTTACAAAAGACATTAATAATGTTACAAGAAATTATGACATTTATAATGTTCAAGACATTTTATAATGTTATCCAGATATATTACTTTATTTTACAAGAAATTATGATATTTAATTTCAAAAGACAGTAAAATGGTACAATACATTATGACATTTATGTTACAAAAGACATTTATAATGTTACAAGAAATTATGACATTTATGTTACACAAAGCTTGTAAATGTTACAAAAAATATTACATTTATGTTACCCGAAAGACATTTATAATTTCCAAAGAAATTTTCAAATTACATTTATGGATGTACAAAGAGGACATTATAATGGTACAAGAAATTATGACATTTATGTTACAAAAGACATTATAATGTTACAAGAATTCGGACTTTTTAGATGTTACAAAAGACATTCAAAATGTTACTAAAATTAGTTACTAAATTAGTTACTACTATTATTAGTGCTAAAATAACTAACAGTAACACTTAAAAAAAACATATATTACTAAGTTAAAGAAATCTTCTTCATTTGTTTAATATTTAGCCCTTTGTGTGTAACAATCAGCAGATTTTTGTTCAGATTGCAGATGGCTGTAGTAAATATTACATTGGCATCAGGTTTGCGTGTACCCTCTCGCCATAGAGGATCATTGGAGATCAACCGCATACGACTTAATTGAATCCGGCTCTCTTCACTTCTCGTTTATTTCCCGTCCCATCCCGCTTGATGGATTGGGCCATCAGTGAGAAATAATTAACAGCGCTCCGGAGGCCCGTCTGACTGAATGCAGCATCAGTGAGGGGTCAAAGGTCGACTGCTCTTAGCAACATTGTTCTTCCACAGTCATTCAAGCCTAACTGGTGTACATTCAGCCGTCAGAAAAGCGTTTACACCTCAGCAGAGACAGTCTGAGGAACGACTGGAATTATTTGATAGGATATAACCCTAATCTCAATTCAACACTTCTGTTTCTTAAAGGGGTGGTTCATTGCGATTTCACTTTTTTAATGTTAGTTAGTGTGTAATGTTGCTGTTTGAGCATAAACAATATCTGCAAAGTTACAAAGCTGAAAGTACAATGCAAACGGAGATATCGTCTTTTAAAATTCTGACACTTTAAAATGGCTGGTAGGGACTACAACGAGTTACTTCCTGGGTTCCTGACATCACAAACCCAGATAAACCCCGCCTCCGGGAACACGCAGCAGAGGGGGCGGGGCCATGCTGCGCTGCTTTAGAGAAGAGGAAGAGAAAACTAGAGGTGCACGTAAAAATCTGTTCATATATGAATCCCGATTCTGTCTTCTAACGATTCTAATGGATTCACAAGTTTCAAAATCAATGTTCAAAAGCATTGATTTCTCTCTCTCTCTCTCTCATTCAGCTCTGCTTCTACCTTCTCTCCTCTCTCTCATCTCTCATCTCTCTCACACACAACAATGACAAAAACGAATAAAAGAACAAACTCTCTCTCTCTCCTCTCACAGACACACACAAAAGCCTCTCTCTCCTCTCCTCTCTCACACACACACACTCTCTCCCCCCCTCCCACCTCCCGCTCCTCTCCACCCACAACACTCTTCTCTCTCTCTCTCTCTCTCACACCAACACTCTCCTCTCTCTCTCACTTCCCCCTCTCTCATTCTCTCCTCTCACACACACTACTCTCTCTCTCCTCTCTCTCCCTCCACTCACACACTCACACACCACCACTCTCTCTCTCTCCCTCCCTCTCTCACACACACACACACACCACAACTGTCCCCAATCTCTCTCTCTTCCATCTCTCTCTCTCCTCACAACACACAAACAACAACAGCAGCCACACTCTCTCTCTCCTCTCCCTCTCGTCTCTCACACCACACAGCCCTCTAACTCTCTCTCCTTCTCTCCTCTCCTCTCCCTCTCCTCTCACAACACACCAACTTCTCTTCTCTCCCCTCCTCCTCCCTCTCCCATCCCCTCTCTCTCTCTCCTCTCTGTACTCTTCACAACACCAAACACACACACACACGATCTCTCTCTCTCTCTCTCTCTCCTCCTCACACACACACACACACACACTCTCTCCTCTCTCTCTTCCCTATCACACACACACACACTCTCTCTCTCTCCTCTCTCTCTCTCTCTCTCTCTCTCTGTCTCATTCAGCTCAGCTCCAATAATGAACTGTTCCAAATATAAACTTATTTTCACATAGCTATGAGAAGCGTTAAACATGGTCGCGTGCAGTTGCCGTACTGTATGAAAGCTTTTTTCAGGATAAAACCGTATATTAAAAGTTAACATAAGTAGTAGCATTTACAAATACCAGCGTATCTAAAAGTATGAGACAACAAACACCAAAACACACAGGCCTACCATTACAAGCCGTGCTTGCACAGGTTCTACACAATCCTCTTCACTAATATCCTCTACTTCTCAACCGGGCTCAAACTGATAAGAGATATTAACGATGCAGTTGTTTACAATACAGCCGGAGAACATGCCGCTGAGGAGAGGGGCGGGACGTTTAGACACGCACTAGAGAAGGTTTAGCCAATCACAACACACTGGGCTAGCTAACCAATCAGAGCCCATCGCCTATTTCTGAGGGAGGGGCTTCATAAAAGCAGGAAATGATCAGCGCGTTTCTCAGAGAAGGGACAGAGTGGTGTGGAATAAAGGTAAATTATGTGAAAAATAATGTGTTTTTTTTTAAACGAAGCATTAACACATGTTAGACTGCACCCCATAAACACAATCAAGCCTAGGAAAAACCCAGTGAACCACGCCTTTAAAACACTTCATGCTCCTTAAAGGTCAGAGTAAAAAAACAAAAAAACAATTAACCAATTAATTTAGAATGTAATCTGTGATATTATTAACATTTATGACACAAAATTACATACTCTACCGTTCAGTAAAGGCAATTATAATGTTACAAAAACAGGATATTTATAATGTTACAAAAAACAAATTCTGGCATTTATGGTTTAAAAATTGACAATTATAATGTTACAGATCATCGGGGGACACAGGTGAACAGGAACACAGAAACTGAACCAATACACAACAGAAACAGAACTAAGTCTGGCATTTATAATGTGACAAAACACATTTAATGTTACACAAAATTGTGACATTTGTAATGTTATCAAAAAGAACCCTGACATTTCAAATGTTTCAAAAGACATTCGTAATGTTACAAAAAAAATCAAAATTTTAAAATGTTACTAAAACTTTTATAAGGTCAGAGTAGAAAAAAAAAGCAATTAACCAATTAATTTAGAATGTAATCTACCTAAAGAAACGGTGATATTATAAACATGACACAAAATTACATACTCTACCGTTCAGTAAAGACAATTATAATGTTACAAAAAAACAATTCTGGCATTTATTGTTTTAAATATTGACATTAATCATGTTACAAAAATTCTGACATTTATCAAGTTACCAAAGACATTTATAGTGTTACAAAAATTATAACATTTATAATGTTACAAAAGACATTTGTAATGTTCCCAAAAAAATCTAAAATTTATAATGTTACTAAAACTATTATAATGTTATAAAAATAATGTTTTGAAAATGATTCTTATCTTTCCCCTTTAAATGAAGTTGATTTTTCTTTCTGCACTGGCAGATATTTGTTCTTGTTTTAAGAATAAACTCACTTAATTTTGTTAATTTTCATAGAAAACAATTTAATATCATAACAGGCCTAATAGTCATTAACCTCTTAAGTAAAAAGTGTTAGATATTTGTACTGAAACACAGAGAAGACCAAATACTGAGTAAGGAAACTCATTCCAAAATATTAAGCGGCACAACGGTTTTCAACATTGATAATAATCAGAACTGTTTTCTTGAGCAGCCAGTCCATATTATACGATTTCTGAAGATCATGTGACACTGCGAAGCCTGGAGAGCAATGATGCTGAAAATACAGCTGCGCATCACAGAAATACATTACAGCTTACAATATATTGTTCTAAAGCTTATAAAAATATATTTGCATTTTAACCACCCTATTACCTTAGCAACTGCAGAGCACCCTTAGCAACTTCCTCGGGTACCCTGAAACCGCCTAGCAACACCCTACAACCATCCGGATCCTGAGCAACCGCAGGCCACCCCCATCACTGGCCCTGGGTACCCCAACCGCATAGCAACACCGTAGCAACCAACTGGTGTACCCTAGCAACCACATAGCAACACCCTAGCAACAGCCCCGGGTACCCTAGCAACCGCATAGCAACACCCTAGCAACCACCCAGAACACACTATCAACTGCATAGCAACACCCTGACAACCACATAGCAACACCCTAGCAACCACATAGCAACCCACTAACTGCCTAGAAGTACCCAGCAACCACTCTATATCTTTGACGGACTGTATTGTCTTCAAAACATTCAAACTTGAAGCTTTTAAAACTACTTTAAACTTCAAACTATTTCAGACTGAAAACCATCAAACTTTTTAATCTTTTCAAACTTTCTCAAACTTTCTGGTCCGGCTTTCTCAAGCCAACTTAAACTTGTCTTATCTTGTCTTGACAAACTTTTTATCTAATTCAGATGCGCACACGAAATAATTACAGTTTAGCAGATATTCACACAGAAAACAGCTGTTTTAGATTCTAATAATATTTCACAATTTTTACTGTAGTTTTTGATCATATGAGAAGCATCATAAAGCTGGTTTCCTAAAAGCTCTGTAATCTCTGATGACTTTTGAAGTCTGACAATGAAACACGGCTTGAACAAAAACCCATTTCGGCGATTTCTGATATAAAAATATAATTCCTCCCCGTCCAGAGATTGTTTTTTATGTTATTCTGACACTTGAGTCTCATATCAGAACAGACCGATTCAATTTAGACGACCATGATGGATTCTGAAGATCTGAGGAGATTCTTTCAACACTGTGTTGTTTGTCAGGAGAACAGACAGGAGCTTTAAATGACGATCATATTGATCAGATCAGAGCTGAAACACCGCACACTCCACGGGGAAGAGCTGTTTATTTTACTGTCAGTATATGTGCTGATAAATGATATTACAGAATGTCTCGTCAGTTTCTGACTGATGTTTGGACAGCAGATGTCGTATGAATGTGGATGTATTTCCCATGAGCGCACAAGAAAAGAATACTTTCATCAAGTTTCATTAGAATGAATTAAATATTATGCATCAATGAATAAAATAACATCATGTGTGGTACTTTTATGTATATATTTATTTTTTAAACAAATATAAATGACATACACACACACTGCCGTTCAAACGTTTGGGATCAGTGAGATTTTTAATTCTTTTTAAGGAAGTTTCTTATCATCAAGGCTGTAAAAAATCTGTAATTTTGTGAAATATTATTGCAATTTAAATTAACAGATTTCTTATTGGATTAGCTTTAAATATATATATTTCTGTGATGGCGTCAGCTGTATTTTGAGTATAACTTTAAGAGTATAACATGATGTAGTGAGTATGATGTGCGTGTGTCTGGTCTCAGGCTCAGAGGCTGGTGGGTTCAGCTTCACCGTGACTGATGGAGAACACACTTCACCTCTCCACCACTTCGTTGTCAAGGCAAGACAGCTCACCATCTCCATGGAAACGAAGGGAGAACTCATGGTCTTCCCAGGTGGGCTCCACACGTCCAGACCTTAAATCCAAATCCCTGTCTTTCCCTGGGCCAAATGAAAGATCTTTATTGGCCCAGAGAGAAATTGTTTATAAATCTTCAAATTGGGGGGGGGGGTCATTTTTCATTTTTCTCATCATGAACAGTCCGTAATCTTATCTGGAACAACCTTGTAGATCAATTCTGTCAATTATAGCTGTATGAAAGCTGCTAAAATGTGTTTTCATGAAGAAATCAGTGGAGTGATATGATTTGTTTGGTGATGCTTGTCAGGCACCAGGCAGGTGATCAGTGGAGATATTTTGCGGGCCATAACAAGTGAAGACGGTGATGAAATCACATACTCACTAGTGAAACCTCCTCGCTTGGGACGAATAATCAAACCTAACCAGCGTGGACAGTTTGAGGAGATCACTAGATTCACACAGACTGAGGTAAATAATATTGTATATTTGTGAAAATGTACTTGCAGAGGAAACCAGTAACACATACAGCTACATTTTAGAAAGGTTTAGATTTTATTAGCGGTAGTAGTAGTATTGGTATTAGTATTATTTTACAGAATAATTGTTTTGTTTTGACATTGTATAAAAACCCTTAAAATGTGCCTTCAGTAAAGCCTCTTCCATTGTAATGCCATCTCTGGCCACAAGAGGGCAACATATGTGCAGATATTATTACCGGTAGTTGTCAGTAGATGGCAGCACTATTCTCTCGTTACATTCAGGCTTTTGCCTGCTAAATCTAAACTTGTGAAATCTGCAAGTATTTCAAATTTAGAATTCAAACTATATTCCTTATTTGCTGTTTTTACTGTCTGACGCTTCAACATCTGACCATTTGATCTGTTTTATGAAGAGTGTTATAGGCTGTGTCCAGTTATAAAAGAGTTTTTGATTCCTCTTGTGTGTTCAGTTGAATGCAGGTGCCGTATATTATGAGCATCAGATGCCGGGTGAGCCCTTCTGGGTCCTGAAAGATTCTGTTGAGCTGGCCCTCACATCGCCCCCAGCAACAGAGCTGCATCACAGCCTGCCAGTCACTGTGTCATACTACGCAGCCAATCAAAATGTGTCATCTCAGCTCTGGAAGAACAAAGGTACCTACCAATTAAATGTAATTTTTTGGAGTAGGGGTTTGATGCAGGTGCTCTGTCAATTGATACAAAAGTAAACAGAAGACTGATAATAACAGGCCAATGTGGTGGGAACAGGACACAATGCAGGCCACATTAAAACTTGTATTATCTGCATGAGACTGCATTGTTACTCAATGTGGTTGGAGCTTGAATGCCAGGGTTTCTCAAATCTGGCCCTGCACTGCAGAGTTTAGCTCAAAACCTAATCAAAGTCCACCAAGCAAGCTAATCAAGATCTTCAGAGTTACTAGAAAATTACAGGTAGGTCTGTTCGATCACGGTTTGACTAAACTCTGCAGGGCAGTAGCCCTCCAGGTCCCTGTTGTATGCTAATCTCTAGGACACAGGTCTAATAATTAAATGTTTTGTTAATGTGTTGCAGGTGTGTCTGTGGTGCAGGGTCAGTCTAAAGTGATTGACAGCTCTGTTTTGGATGCTTCTAACCTGCTGGCCAGTTTGCCTGAGCAGAAGCGGGCGGGGCAGGACATCGTATATGAAGTGCATCGGTTCCCCAATCATGGACGACTCACTCTCGGAGGGTCTGACCTGCCTCGTGATGCTCCACGTTTCCTGCAGGATGACGTGGCACGTGGTGATCTAGAGTACAATCACGATGACTCCGGAGCATCTTCTGATAGCTTCTCTTTCCGGGTCCATCTGAACCCCAGTGGCCGCACTCCGCAAGTCCAGCCTGGTGCTGTGGTTCTGGAAGAGATCTTCCTGATCTCCATTAGACGGAGAGACTCAAACCCGCCAGAACTTGTAAGCTTGGACCTGCTCCTGGAAGCACTGCAGGGCTCCACGACCATCATCTCCAAAAACTACCTCNGAGGGGGGAGGAGAGGGGAGGAGAGGGGAGGAGCGGCGAGGAGAGGAGCGGCGAGGGGAGGGGAGGAGCGGCGAGGGGAGGAGCGGAGGGGAGAGGAGAGGGGAGGAGCGGAGAGGAGAGGCGAGGAGAGGCGAGGCGAGGAGAGGAGAGGAGAGGAGAGGGAGAAGGGAGAAGGGAGAAGGCGGGCGAAGGTAAGCGGCGAGGAGAGAAAGGGCAGAGGAGGAGGACGGCGGGAGAGGGAGGCGGGAGAGGTGTAGGAGGGAGAGGAGGGGAGCGGTGAGGGAGCGGCGAGGAGCGGGCGAGGAGGGGGCAGGAGCGGGGCGGAGCGAGACTGAAGGGAGAGGGGGAAGGGGGGGGGGGGAGGGGGGGAGAGGAGAGGAGAGGGGAGGAGAGGCGAGGAGCGGGGAGGAGAGGGGAGGAGCGGGGAGGAGAGGGGAGGAGCGGGGAGGAGAGGGGAGGAGCGGGGAGGAGAGGGGAGGAGCGGGGAGGAGAGGGGAGGAGCGGGGAGGAGAGGGGAGGAGCGGGGAGGAGAGGGGAGGAGCGGGGAGGAGAGGGGAGGAGCGGGGAGGAGAGGGGAGGAGCGGGGAGGAGAGGAGAGGAGAGGAGAGTGGCGGGAGAGGAGAGGAGAGGGGGAGGAGCGGCGAGATGAGGAGAGGGAGGGGAGGGAGAGGCGAGGACAGGAGAGGCTGAGGGGGAGGAGCGGGCGAGGAGAGGGGGAGGAGCGGCAGGACAGGGGGGGGGGGAGGAGAGGGGAGGAGAGGGGAGGAGCGGCGAGGAGAGGGGAGGAGAGGCGAGGAGAGGAGAGGAGAGGAGAGGAGAGCAGGAGGGAGGAGAGGAGAGCAGGAGGAGGCGCGGCGAGAAAGGAGAGAGAGAGGGTGAGGAGCGGCTTGAGGGGGAGGAGAGGCGGGAGCCGGCGAGGAGAGTAGAGGCGAGGAGAGGCCGAAGGCGGGAGAGGAGAGGAGAGGACGACGGAGTGGATGAGGAGGGGGAGGAGCGTCTGAGGGAGGAGGAGGAGAGGGGAGGAGCGGCGAGGACAGGAGAGGAGAGGGGAGCAGGTAGCGGCGAGAGAGAGGGGAGGGAGCGGCGAGGATCAGGAGAGAGAGGGGAGGAGCCGGTCGAAAGGACAGCAGGATAGCGAGAGGGGAGGAGCGGCAGAGGAGAGGGCGGAGGAGAACGAGGAGAGGATGCTAAGTGTGGAGAGGAGAGGGGAGGAGCGGCCGAGGAGGAGGACAGGAGAGATAGAGGGGAGGAGGGCGAGGACAGGAGTGGACGAGGGGAGGCGCGGCAAGGACCGGGAGGAGGGTTGAGGGGAGGAGCAAGAGCGAGGAGAGGGAGGAGGCGTGCGGGGAGAGTGGAGGAAGCGGAGGAGGACCAGGAGAGGAGAGGGGAGGAAGGAGCGGCGAGAACAGGGGAGGGGAGAGGCGTAGGAGCGGCTGAGGGGAGGAGAGGGGAGGAGAGCGCGAGAGGAGAGGCAGACGGACGAGGAGACAGTAGAGGAGAGTGCGAGGAGAGGAAGAGGAGAGGGCGGCGAGGAGAGGGCAGCAAGAGGGAAGCGGAGGGGAGGAGGAAGAGGGGAGGAGGAGGCGAGAGAGGTAGCCGCGAGGAGAGGCGAGGACCCAACGGAGAGGAGAGGGGAGGAGCGGCGAGGACAGGAGAGGAGAGGAGAGGAGAGGACAGGAGAGAGGAGCGGCTGAGAGGCTCACCTTCAGCTCACGGACGCTCTCGTGAGCGGACACATGGAGCGTGTGCAGAGTCTGAGCGCGCAGGAACAGCTGCATGATGAGCTGAACACAATCCAACACCAGATCAGTACATTCTCACAAACACACTCTCACTGCAGCCATGCAGAACACAACAGGGCTACTGGGGACAACCTTAAACATCATTTGGAACCCTTTAAAAGTTACTTGTAACATTTTCACAGGTAAACGATGTTAAGTTGAAAGCAAAAACATTTTTAAAATGTTTAAAACTTTTGTCTTTTTTTTTTTTTTTTTTTTAAGTTAAAAAGCAACAGTTTTTCAATGCTAACATTTTTAAAGCTAAAAAAAACAATTTAAACAAGTTCAAAGCAACAACTTTTTAATGTTAAAATAGTTTTCTTTAAAGTTAAAACCAAATTTTTTAAAAGTTAAAAATCAACAAATTTTAAAAAGGTGCAAAGAACATTCTAAAAGTAAACCCCCCCCCAAAAAACTATTTAAACTTAAAACTAAGCAACCGTTTTTTTAAAGTGTTAAACAACGTTTTTTTAAGGCTAAAAACTAAATTTGTAAAGTTAAAAAGGAACAATTTTTAAAAGTTAAAACTAAAAAGTGTTGCTTTTTAACTTTTAATAATTGTTTTAAGGTAAAAAACTATTTAATCTTTCAACTAAGCAACAATTTAAAAACTGTTAAACGCAACAATTTGTTTAAGTTAAAAACACATTTTTTTTATTTTTAAAAGCTAAACAATTTTTTTTTAGTTAAAATGAACAATTTTTAAATGTAAAATGCAATAATTTTAAGTTAAAAACAAAAGTTGTAAACGTTAAACAATTTTTAAACGTTACATACAACAATTTCAAATTTAACATGATAAACTTTTAAATATTTAACTATTATAAACGTCAAATGCATGCAACATTTTAAACGTTATCTGTAACCATTTTAAATGTTAAATGTAACAATTATGGTAACATGACGAATGCAACAATTCCAAATGTCAACTGTAACATTTACTGTAACGAGAATCATCACTGACGATGACAAAGACCCCTCAAAACTAAAACGCTGCTTTAAGATAACGACAATTTGATACGTTTATATTTATATACACACACACACATCACTAAGAAACAGCACGCTTCGTCACCGCACGCCTCTCACACTCATCACGCACACTCTCACGCCATCACCCACACACACTGCACCTCTCACCCACACCACACACAACACACACACACACTCGCACGCACACAATCACGCACTCTCCCACACGCACTCTCACACACGCACTCTCACACACGCACGCACACTCACTCTCTCACTCACTCACTCACACACACAAAACACACACACACACACACACACACACACACACACGCACACACACACTCTCTCACTCACTCTCACCACACACACTCTCACACACACACGCACACTCTCTCACTCACAAACAAACACACGCACACTCTCTCACTCACAAACACACACTCACTCACGCTCGCACGCACACTCTCTCACTCACTCACTCACTGACTCACTCACTCACAGCCACACAAACACTCACTCTCTCACACTCACTCACTCCCACACACTCTCTCTCACACACACACTCTCACGCACTCTCACACACACTCTCTGACTCACACACACTCACTCACACTCTCGCACGCACACTCACTCACACTCTCTCACACACGCTCGCACTCTCACACACGCTCGCACCTCTCACACACACAGTCACACACTCTCTCACACACACACAATCACACTCACTCACACACTCACTCACACTCTCACTCACTCTCTCACACACTCACTCACACAAACACACACACACTCTCACACACACTCACTCTAACACACTCACACACTCACACACGAGCGCACTCTATCACAACGCTGCACTCTCCTCACACAACGCTAGCATCTCTCCCACGCTCGCCATCACTCACTCTCGCACACTCACCACTCTCGCACTACATCACTCTCACACCACTCCTCTCACACACCTCACACCACTCAAAACTCGTCCATCACACACTCACTCTCACTCACACACCAATTCACTCTGCACACACACGCACTCTGCACACACACACAACGCTAACTTCACACGCAACGCACACTCTCACTGCTCACATGCACGCACATCTTCACACATACACACTCACTATCTAACACTCACACACTCACATCTCTAAGCACCACTCACTAACGCACACATCTCTCAAGCCACCAACTCTTACACTCGCACTCTCAACACACACTTCACTCACACACTCTCGCACGCCACACTCACTAACACTCTCTTACACAACCGCTCGCACGCTCACACAAGACTCGCACATCTCTCACACGACGCTGACGCCTTCACACCACGCTCGAACTCTATCACCCACGCACGCACACGCACTCCACAAACTCACTGTACAAAACTCACTCTATACCAACCACACTCACTCTCTCACACACGGCCGCACTCCACACAAATACTCGCACACCCACGGCCGCACGCTCACACACGCTCGCACTCTCTAAAAAACGCCGCAACCCATCACTACACTCTCGACCACCACTCACTCACTCTCCCACTCTCAGCTCAATCATCGCACTCTCACACTACTCACTCTCACTCACACACCTCTCACACTCTCAATCACAATCACAATCACCACTTCACACTCTCAAACTATCTCACTATTGACATCTCTCACCACACTCACTCACTCCGCACACTCCACTCACTCTCGACCTACTCCCTCTCGCAACACTATACTCACGAGCACACACACCCGCACTCTTCAAACACACACCACGACTCTCTCACACACACACGCCACTCGCTCACCACACCACACGCACTCTCTCCAACACACCCCACAGCACTATCGAAACACACACACACGCACTCTCTCACACACAACACACACACAAACACACACACACACAACACACACGCACTCTCGCCTCAACACACACAAAACACGCACTCTCGCACGCACAACACACCACCCCACACAAAACCGCGCGCACAGAACACAACCACTCAGCGCGCATTCACACACGACAAGCACTCGCTCTCACACACACACCCACACACACACACACAGCATCTCTCACGAACACACCCACCCCACACCACTACACACACTACACCACACACCCACTCTCACACCAAAACACACACAACGCGATCTCTCTCACCTTCACTAAACACACCACACACACACACACAACATCACACACACACACACACTCTTCACTCACTCACACACACACACTCGCGCGCACACACACACACACACACAATAACACACCCACACACCACACACCCACACCACACCGCACTATCTCACTCACACCACACCCTCTCTCACTCACAACAAACACATTTCCACAACCCACACGCGCGCGCACACACACACACACCACATCGCGCACACAAACAAACACACACTCAACGCGCAAACACACACACGCACTCTCTCACCACACACAACACACACAAGCACTCTCTCAATCACACACACAACAAACACACACTCGCGAGCACACACCACACACACACACACACACACGCGCACACACACACACACACACACACGCACTCTCTCACACACACACACCACACAACGCAATCTCTGGAGACACACACACACAAACAGCAATCTCTCACTCACACACCACAGCACACACACACTCGCGGCGCACCCACACACCACCACACACAAACGCGAAACCACACACCACACACGCACTCTTCACACACACACACAACACACACGCACCCCCCCCCCCTCCCCCCCCCCCCCTCACACACACACACTTAAAGAGCCCTTGCGCCAAAAAAAAAAAAACCCCGTGCTAAGGGTGTGTTATTTTCTCCAGAAGCGTGTAATCAGTGCGGAAAAGTCCGTCTGACTGCCTCCATCTCCTCACAGATCCCCGCACATGTTTAATAAGAGCAATAATCTGTGCATCTCTGAGAGCGCCACAGAAACACGCGGAGCACATAAACGCGCTTTAACGCCTCATTCCGACGCATTTCTGCTCGAGATGTGGCTGTAAAACACGGGAACACGTATCACAGACATTCACGCATCATTACAGCACATTAAACACCTCAACCGCCACAAACAAGCGCTTCGATCAGCAGGCCTTACATTAGATGATGCGCGTCGAGCCGCAACTGGAGAGAAAAGGACAGCGCGCATGCGCGGCGCAAAGAACTCCGGGAAGCGCGCTGCCCACGTGACCGCCACGTGTCTTCTTCTTCTTCTTGTTCGATGGCGTTCACTCCTTAGCAGCATTAGCGCCACCTACTGGATATCTTGAATATCCTTTATGTTCAGTCTGTACAGTAATGCATACACTTCTACTAGCAGCTCTTCTCGATCAGTTTTTGTCCACAATCTACTTTAAGAGCTGATGAAGAATCTGAGATTTGGCTTGATCTGTTCTACCCTCTGCAGTCCTACTGTTACAGCAGTTCATTCTGTACAATATACGGACAGCTTATTTCCGTCTTAAATCTGGGAATGTTCACTCCGATGCCCACTTTCTGCTCGACTGGGCCTTTAGATCCATCTGTATAAAAGACTGAACATGTTCTCTCATAAACACATTGATTTCATAACTATTAGTATGCTTTTTCCCGGGCCTCCAACGATCTCTTTCCAACAATGGGTTCAGGAATACTGCATTTAATGGCATGTTAGGACAGATTTCTTCATTCTCCAGACCACAATCCTTCATACTTCCAACCAAAACTGTTTATATTCCCAACAATCATTTAAGATTGTGCGTGTACGGTGACTCTTATTACTAGATTAACCCAAGCTTTTCTCTTCTCAAATCTAATGGCATCTCCCCCGCTTCGCCCTGATGGCATCTAGAGGAGTTGATCTTATTGCTCCACAGCAGGGGTGTGCGACACTGACAAAAGAAATGATATCTCGATATTTTCTGGGATTTTATCGATAACGATAATTAGATGATATTTTGCTGAGTGTGTTATTGTGCTGATACCTTAAAGACTGCCGAAGACTCCTAATGTTTTTAATATTCTTCATATTCTGTGTGCTGGTCAGTTCATACTGATAGAAATTACTCTTTTCCAATAAGTTTAAACTGATTCTTACATTTTATGGGCATTTTTACCTTAATAAATCCATTTTTACTAAACGTGTGCATCATCTTTTGAGTCAAATTCTAACATTTAATCAGTAATTAAAATACATTCGGGCTGTTACCGAGCAAATGAAATCAACACAGAAGCTGCATCTGAAGCTGCACTTAGACGCGTTTACACACAAGTATTTTGTTTAATGCAAGATATCGAATTGTCAATATTGGTGAACCGTGTCAGCTAATGTATAATTTGGCATAAAGTATTGTTTTGATATTAAACCATAAAAGTTGAATACTGATATCTGGAAATGATTAAAACATGAAAAAAAAGGCGAAATGTGACATTGAAACCGCCAGCAGGTGGCAGCAAAGCACTGTTAATAAGTGAGTCGTTGCGATTGAACCGAATCATTTAAACGAGTGATTTATTCAGGAACGAAACATTACTGTCATGTTGCTCAGAGACGCAGTGCTGTGGCTGTGTTTGGGATGATTTTTGTTGGAGAAATAGAGCAAAAACAAAAAATATGGCGTCTAAAACGTAAGTCTCTTAATTAACTTATTGTTTATTGAATTCAACGTCACATTTGTAATCACGGTAATTTTTGGAGAAAAACGTCACTTCGTGTGAAATTTAATAACTATATGAAGTGGTATCAATATATAAATGTTCTGCCGTCATGTCTTGAATTTGTGATCATTCTAAATGCATTTTAATATTGAATCACGCAGTGAAAGAACGCACACTAAATGCGCACGCGCACTAGTCTAGACTTCACGTGATGTATGAGTGCGCTCTGTAGGGATGTTTTGTGATGGGTTTTTGCAAAATACTCGATAATGTCAAATCGCACATCGTTAAAACAACAATTACGATATATCGACAGGACCCCTACTCCACGGCAGACTCAAGTGCTCTGGACTGTATGTTGTCCAGTTTCTTTAATTCTGCCCTGACACTCAGTCTACACTAGACCGTATTAAGGCTTGGTATACATGCAACACTGCACCTTTCCTTGCTCACCATTCATAGCTATTGAAGTCATGCAATTTATTCCTCCTTTGCATTTGTTTTCAATTTTCTTAATATGTCTCTCCCAAGTTAATTTTTCATCAAAGATTAATCCAAGATATTTGAACTCTGTCACTCTTTCTAACAATTGTTCATATCATTTCAGAGGAATTCGTTCCTTTTTCTTTGATGTATTGAGAGGCTTTTATCAAGTCATTTATTCCTTCCTATATTTTTTCTATCGTTACATTGATTTCTGCAGGTTTGGGGCTCATTACTCTGTTACCTACTTCTCTCAAATTACTTCAAATCTGATTCGTTTTAAAATTTTAGTGATTACAGAGGATCTGAAGCCCATTATTACAAACCGTTCTGATCACCGCATAGCTTTTATTCTCAAACTTAACCCAGATTCAGATTTCAAAATGCTGTCGAATTGCATTGACTTGATGTTTTTTAGACAAACTGCAACGGTGTACGACAGACAACATTATATAACAGTAAACTATTAGATAACTGAAGTAAATCAGGCACTTGAAGACGTGTGGGATGTCAATCTCTTTATTATGAAACCAAGTCAAAATAAAAAAAGGTCTTCATGTTTCACGGTTCTCTCTGAAAACAGGATCACACGCAGGAGCGGAGATGAGGATCAAGTCTTCCAGACGAATGTCAATCTGTCCGCCAACACAACTAAACCTCCAGAAGCACTAAACCAACTCTGCTCATTAAAAACTCACTTGCACTTAGAGGGAAAAGAGCTCGTGCCAAACACAGAAAGCACACCGCGTGTGATTGGAGACGGGATGAATGCTGAAGCTGAAGGAGCAGTAGACACGGCCGGCGCAGTCTGTTATGTAGGAGGAGGTGGGTAGTACTGGTTATACTGACCGTACTGACCCCAGGAGCTCTGACCGCCCCACGAGTTATACTGCTGGAACACAGAAAACACACAGTCACATGAGAGACCTCGGAGCACAAACCAGTCATAAGAGTCAATTTTATGAAATTGAGATGTATGCATCAGCTGAAAGCTGAATAAATAAGCTTTCCATTGATGTATGGTTTGTTAGGATAGCACAATATTTGAAAATCTGGAATCTGAGGGTGCAAAAAAATCTAAATATTGAGAAAATCATCTTTAAAGTTGTTCAAATGAAGTTCTTAGCAATGCATATTACTAATCAAAAATCAGGGGTCATGCTTTATTTATCTGTTTGTTTGCTCATATTTATTTTTGTGAAATGCTGTTTTGTGCTATCATCTATGCAAAGTGCAATAAAGTAACATCATAGTTAACAATTACTTAGTTAGGTAGTGTGATTCTAAAACAAGGTAAGACTACATTTTACACAATAAACAAGCCTGCAATAAAACATGAATTCTAGTAAAAGTGGCCATGAGTTTAATATATGTTAGTGCTGGTTTAAGACGGTTTTCTCCTCTTCATCAGTCTTTATGTAAGTGAGGAGAGCTAAATAAAGTGACATATTACACCCAAAAACTCTTCATACAGTGGACTACCAGAAACATTTGGGAGCAAAAATGATTCAGACACTTTGAGCTGAGCATGTGTTTCTGAAGTGTTTTTCTTTAATTGCTAATGTGATTTCTACACCACAGACTGAACATGAAGCTAAATGGGTTTTATCTAATTGTGTTCTTAAATTTAACAGCTGACAGCTATTCAAACGAATTCATTACATACCTTTCTATCAAAGTTATCTGAGATTATCAAGATGAGTTTGTTCTGACTCTGAGTTCTTCTCATATTTTAGTACCATCTTCTAAACTATAACCAATAAACTGTGATATAATGTGAGAAATGTTGAAGATGTCTGAATTTCGTTTGACTTGGGGGGAGGGCGATCGCAAAAATATATCACTATGTTTTGTTTTTTTAAAATAGCCGATTGAAAATCACGATTCTTTGTCGTGTTGGTTTTACTATTTTCGAGTGTTGAGATTACAGCCAAATAATTCCTATATAAGACAAAGTATTGGTTTCACGGTAACAAAACATTAAGAAAGGTGATATTTAGGCCAAAGTGGGAGAAGATACAAATCTGTGTCATTATTTTATCTGTTATTAAAAAATTAGACATGGCACGCTTACAAAATACATATACCACAATACAACAAACATGTTTATTTTCAAGTTAAAACATAAACAACTATATCGATGCTCCTATAAAAGCAACTGTATTAAAGTTTTTCAGTCAAGAACAGCGAGTGATTTTTCTCTGCGTTTTGTTGTTTTATTAACGTTCAGGGAAAGCTGCACACATGTAATATACAGACACGCATCCGTTTCTCTCTCAACTGTTTACTTTCATTTTAGACAACCAACTGAGTCTATATGCAAACCTTGTGTTTTGACAGTATTAGCGCAAAAGATAACTTAGTTCAGTAATCAGGCAAGAACGTCGAACAGCGCGGTGAATGAACGTTTAAACTGTAGGCTTTAAGCATCCACTTTTGTGACTGCGAATAGGTGCAGTGTCCTGTGAGAGTAACTCTACCGCCGAGTTAACATTAGCTGTGATCACAGTATATTGATAAAGCGGCGCCAGAAATGCAGCTGATTGAATGTGCGCTGATACGATATTTCTTCAAAAGCCGATCGTGGAGACATTATCATCCACGATCAAAAAACGTCATATCGCACAGCCCTAGTTTGACTGTAAATGCAGTCGGAGGCAGGACTGACCTGGTACCAGTTGTTGTAGTTGTATCCGGCGTGATTGGCCTGCGTGTCCTGCATCATCTGACCCGAGGCTCCTGATTGGTCATCTGTCCGCTGTCTCTTCGAGTCCGGCTCTTACTAATATAGGATAATAAATTTTTCAAAGTGTAAATAAAAAAAATTCTGGGAGTACGTTACAGAAGGATTTTCTTCAATTTGGACTTTAAAATTGTTTAATTCAATGTGTTACATGACATTTCTTTCTAATTGTGAAATTTACTAGTAGTGTGATTTAAATCCTGTGAAAACCTTTTAGCGGTCTCCTCCCCCTTAGCGGGGGTGTCGTATTACAAAATGTTTTACAGTATTACAATCAAAACTTTTTATAATCTTGACATAATCGTTGGAAAGGTCCTCCAATGTCTCAGATTCCATATTTGGTTTGGGTGGCACCCGGTGGCTGCTTTTTTGGTATAACGCCTAAACAAAATTGCATAGTAATCTAAATTTTTTTATATCAACTTCAAATTTGGAACACAACATATTTAGACACATGGCTTTAATTTTATAGCAATTTAGGATTAAAACATTTTTTTAAAAATATTTATTTTATATAAAATAAAAATAGTACAATATATTTTCTTTAAAGTAAATTTAAACTTCTATAACTTTTTTTACTTTCATTTTTTAAATGATTTCAATTCTGCAATAATCTGCTGATTGTCTTCTTTAGAAAGAGTCCAACCTTAGGTCTGTATTCCAGAGTTTTCATGAATTATAATAATTTAAGTTTGTATAGTGGCTCTCTAGTATAGAATTTCAAAAGTGTGGATGGCCGCTTAAGGGGTTAAGAACAGCAGAAGAAACCTGCAGCGTTCATGAAGAGCGTGAAATAATCACAACTGTCGGCGTTTAAGGAAGTGTCAGTGAATGGGTACCTCAAACCGTTCTTGCTTTCCTCTCAGCGCCTCATGCTCGTCATGAGTTTGATGCTGTTCATCGCTGACCATCCTGAGTGAAAGAGAACGCAGATGCATCTCAAAATGTAATAAAAAACACCTTTCCCTAACCCGGAGAGGTGGCCGATTTTTCCGATTTTAGTCATAGAATGTAATGTTTTGCCAAGGATTACTTTTTATAAATCGAGGATACATCGCGAGGGATATTACCAAATGTAAGAATTAGACAAATTTTAAGTAGGGCGTTTCACTGCGTGATTCAGTTTATTAAAATGCTTTTAGAATGATCACAAATTCAAGACATGAGGACAGAAAATATATAAATAGTTAATCAATTTCACACGAAGAGTGCCGTTTTTCTCCAAAAAATTACCATGATTACAAATTTAGTTTTGAAAACAGTTCAACAAACAAGTTAACTTACATTTTAGACACTATTATTGACTGTTTTTGCGGTATTTTGCCAACAAAAATAATTCCAAACATAGCCACAGCGCTGTTTTGCGTCTCTGAGCAACAGGACGCTGTTTTGTTCCTGAATGAATCAACAGTTTAAATGATTCAGTTCAATCGCAATGACTCACTTATTAACAGTGAATTACTGCCACTGCTGCGTTTTATTTCAGTCAACGGGATTTGTCGTGCCACGCCGCATCCAGTGTAGACAGAGCTGATTATAATGGGTTCTATTGTATTTTGTCATGCATTCTATTGTAAATGCATGTCTCTGCAAGTATCCTTGTAAACATGGTTGCTTATGGCTTAGGAGAAGGTAAACAATGAGAAATATATTGGTTCAATGCAGTTTAATATTCCTGATGCTTTTGTAGCTTTAACACAGACTTATAAGATTTAATTTATACAGTGAAGACTACGCAATGCTATTTACATTTGATTATTCAATTTCTGTACCCTGAATACTGTTAGACTTACCTGAAAAAATATAAAGCACTGTTTATTTCATTTGTATCTTTATTTTATATTATATTTATCTGTGCTTGTAATTTGTTTATTTCCTATGCTGATTTACTCACCTACAAGATCACCCCAATCATTGATTTTTTTTTCTTCCAAATAGAGCTATTTAAGTCATCTGGTGATTTTTTTTTTTTCCATATCGCAGATAAAAAAATAATATCGCAATGTGAGTTTTTTTCCCCCAATATCGTGCAGCCCTAATGAAGAATATCAAAAACTTTAGGAGACAGCTGTCCACGAAAGTCCTTAAGATACCAGCACAATAACACACTCAGCAAAAATCGTCTAATTATCGATTAAAATCCCAGAAAACAGATATATTATTTTTTGTCAATATCGCACATCCCTCGCACACCCCTCGCAGAATGAGCTTTTGTGTTGATAAAGATGCGACGCTGCAGTGGAATAGCAAACACATGCAAGAAGATGAAGTGAACTCCTCTTTTTTTTTTTTTAACTTGAGCGCAGTGTTTTAGATAGAAAGCTGTTTCATGCAGAGACGCTGCAAGAGAGCGGGAGAGCAACAGTCCAAACAGTCCATGTTTAGCACAGACAACACAATGGAAAGCAGCGGGTGTGCAAGAGAATAATAAAACTTTGCAGTGAAGAACGGTACTGTGTGTCTGATATTTCATGTTTGCATCACAGCGACAGACTGAAAGCTGCTGTTGTTTTCATAGAACATTTATAGACCGTAATAGCCTACTGGTGTTATATCTTCAGTCATTTTGAATTTGACTTAACTTGACTTCTGAGCAATTTTTTTTTTTAAGCATTTTCCTCGTATTATTTCTGAACACATATGTATAAGACAAGTTTGTACAAGATGTAGTTGTAGATCATGCATCTTTCCTGCAAAGATGTTTAACAAGTGATTTGTTTAACATTTATATCTTCATATGTGCTGCACTTGGAATATAACTTACTTTAACTAGAGGAAGTCACTTGAATCATGTTGTAGTTACATTTACAAGTTGACTAGTTAAAAATCGAGATCGTGTTCAAATGTTTGAACATAGTTTCTTGTTGGCTAATCGCCAAGCCCTAGCTACGAATCGAGCGCTATGACTAACTCACAGGTTGAGTCGCTGCCGACGTCCTCCAGGAACTGAGCTGCGCTGGAGACGATGAGGCGTGTACAGATGCAGCGTGCGGCTCGAGCGCGGGCGAAAGAAGGCATGATCTCGGCCTCGCTCGCTGCACATCGCGCCTGTACTCCAGCGCCAGCAGGTCAGGTACAGCTTCGGGTTCGTCTGCAGCCAGAAAAACAGCATCAAATAAACTGAAGCATGAATAGAGTTGGGTAGCGGAAAACGATTCGTGATTCCAGAATCAGATACTTAAGGGCAGGGATAGGGTTGGGAAAACCGATAACCTTAAGTTCTGGTTATTTTTAAAAGAAACCGCGAACCGGGAGCAATTTCTAAAGTTTCGTTTCGAAAACGGTGCTGGTGCGAACATGACCAGGCGTAATCTAAGTGCTCCAAAGTTTGGCTACATTAGCGATCAGAAGCCAAAAAAGCCAAGTATAATATCAGTGATACACGGATTAAAGTTCCGTCGCTACGACAGATTTCCGCCAGTTCATAAAGACAGTCACTTGCTTCATTCCTGAATGATTCAGCCATTTGAACAAATCAAATGAATGAATGACTCAATGATTAAAACTCAGGGATTGCCGCCACCGGCTGGCGGATTTAGTTAAATTTTTAAAGTATCTTTTCAGTTATTTAAATCGTTTAATATTTCTGTATTCAAAATTTTACATTTAAAAATTAATCTCCACATGTATGAATTTAATTGCACTCATGCCACCTCTGAGCCTCATTAAACGTCTGAAAATGTACCTACAAGCCAACATAAAGCACTTTAATTTAATAAATAAAACGATTCAAACACCGTGATTCTATTCCTAAATTGCAATGATTCGTCTGTTTCATTGCTCAACCTTTGACGTGTGCGATCAATGTTGTGATCACGTGGTTCATCCGTGCAGCGTACGATCACACCAGTGTGATTTGGACATTTACATTTGGGTTCGCACTGCCGTTGACCTAAAGAGAGCAGCTGCATTCTGTCATGAATGAAACAGGCGGTCACACGTATCATCATTTCTGTGTTATACCATCAAATCAAAAGGTAACTGGGATAAAAGTTATATTCAGATATAAACTGTGTGTACGATATGTACGGTAGAGTAAATCACCTTTTGAAAGTAATTTGACACTTGAAATGAAGACTTATGATTACATTGTTACGCCAGTAGGTGGCGAAAAGAGGCTGTTAAAATGTGTCTGTCTTTGAATCACACAAGAGATTCGTTCAAGAATGCCGATTCATCAGTAAGGAATAAAGTCCTTCTGAAGTGAGTATTGAATCATTATTTTCATAAATTACTGTATTTAGGCTTTAGTTGTTAGGGTTTTTCTTCGAATCATGAGAGAACACACCTTTGAGAGTTCAAAATTAAGAGCTGCATCCCACGATCTTAACCAAGAAAACTTGACTTGTTCCTGAACTTGAAAGAGGACTCAAGCCTCTTATTATTTGTGATACACTGTCTCCGTCTAAATTACATTCACACTGGTGTTTTCGGAAGCCAAACAAATCAGAATATAATAATAATAACATCGACAAAGTAAACAAATGCAAAACCTGTGGGATTGAACCAAACATGTTGATTAAAACGATTTGGTGATACTATTCGCATCAAGCGGATTTACAAGCAATTTTACAAGCGATCATTTCTGACCAGGAAAACCAATGTAAGGTCTCTGATGTCAACAAACGCATTAAATTTTTCCTGGTTTTGATATATGGTTTTAATACACCAGTCATAAGGGTACATTTTTTGAAAATGAGATTTATAGATCATCTGAAAGCTGAATAAATAAGCTCTCCGTTGGTGTATGGTTTGTTAGGATCGGACAATATTTGAAAATCTGGAATCTGAGGGTGCAAAAAAATCTAAATATCGAGAAAATCATCTTTAAAGTTGTTCAAATGAAGTTCTTAGCAATGCTATTACTAATCAAAAATTAAGTTTTAAAATACTGTATTTACGGTAGGACATTTACAAAATATTTTCATGGAACACGATCTTTACTTAATATCCTCATGATTTTTGGCATAAAAGACAAACCAATGTATTGTTGGATATTGCTACAAATATACCTGTGCTACTTTTGACTAATTTTGTGCTACAAGGTCACATATATATACACACACACATATATACGTGTTCTTATTTTATTTTTTTTTAAGAAATATATAAATAAAAGCTTTTATACATTTAATGATACATGTAACAAATTATTAAAACATATAACTGAATATTAAATTCATTTTATGATAAAATACCTAAAATAGTTTTATTATAATGTTAATTTAGTGAAAGTAAACCTGCACCTCATCTTTTTCGACGGCCTCCAGCAGCACTTTCTTGGCCTTCCCGATGCTCTTCTGCACTTTGACCAGCTGTCGGGCCAGTTTGACGGCGTAGAAGGACGCCTCGCTGCTGTTCTTCCCGTTGGTGATGCCGTCTCTCAGCAGGGCCTCCGCTTCATCCATGTTTCCGTGACGACGCTCCAGACTCACCCTCCTCATCCTCACCGTGGCCAGTCCGGGAACGGCCTCCTCCATCGCCTTCAAGATCCGCCGCGCCTCCTCGATGTCGCCTGTAGACACATCCCGATGTCAAAAACACAATTATACACATGCAGTACACACTGACATGAAACGATGTGCTTTACAGTAAATATACTCAACACAAAATATAACTATATTATCATCCAGCTCTTTATACAGTTGAGGTCAAAAGTTTCTGTATCTGCAAAATGTTAATTATGTCAGCCAAAATAAGAGGGAGCATACAAAACACATGTTGTTGTTTATTTAGTACTGACCTGAACAAGTTATTTCACATAAAAGATGTTTATAGTTACATTTATAACAGTTGAATTATAACAAATGGACCCAGTCAAAAAGCGTTTCTCCCCCATACTGGTTGTTATCGAAGATCCGAGATGTTTTTGTGTTAGTGTAGTGTTCCCGAGTCTTTGTTTTGTCTGAACAGTTAACTTCTGGTTCTTCAGGAAAAAAACCACATCAGTCCACAAATTAGTTGGGTTTTTTCAGCATTTTTGTGTATTTGAACCCTTTCCAACAATGACTGCATGATTCTGAGATGCATCTGTTCACTCTGAGGACAACTGAGGGACTCTTATGCAACTATTACAGAAGGTTCAAACGTTCACAGATGCTCCAAAAGGAGAAACCATGCATCCATCCATTGGACAGCATGTCTGATATTTTACCTTGCTGCTCCTCAAACGCAGCCCAGAGCAGGTGAACGGTGGGTTTCTTGGGCAGGTGGATGCTGCAGGCCTTCTTGAAGATGTGCCGGACGCCTTCGACGCTGTAGCTCTCCAGATACTTGGCGTACTTCACAAGACAAGAGAGAGACAGAGAGAGCGACAGAGAGAGATAACAGAAGAAGAAGAGGGAAGAGAGCACATAAAAATTGAGCTTTCGTTTCACATCCCCGCACTGCTGAATTTCCATTGACAAGATCGTTTTGAGAATTTCTGTTTTAAACCCATCAGCACCTTCATGGAACCAATAAGATAAGTTTCTGTAAGGTAGAAGGAGACGGAGAGGTGCAACGTAGTTGGCAAATGCAGCGGTCAAATCTTGTGTGGCAAGCAGACCATCCCCTAATATAACAGATACAGTCAAATATCAACGTTACACGCAAAGAGTGCAGCAAGTTTTACTGTGGAGGTGATGAGGGAGGTCAAAGGGTGGAGAGAGGGAATGAGGTGCGAGCGGCAGCTGCGTGTAACTACCTTGATCCAGAACTCCTCGTAGAGCGCGCAGGCGATCAGGCAGCGCTCGAACAGAACCACCACGCGCTCCGGCGTCCCGTTCTCCAGCTCGAAGTCCAGGTACTCCCTCCAGTTGTTCAGCTGGGTCTTCTCCAAGGCTTTGACGTGGAAGTACGGCCGCTTTATCTGCGGAGCGAGATCGGCGTTAGTTAACAGGACGACATGCGGCGGTCTGGCACATGAACACAGTTAACAGTAGGGCTGGGTAAAAAAAACATCTCGATTTTACGAAACGATATCGATTCTTAAATCCCAAGAATCAATTAGGCTAGCCTGTTTTCAGTTAATGGACGGAACACTGAAGGGCACCTCCCATCCAATATAATTGCAATAATCATTGTGCTTTGGTACTTTTAATATGAAAAAGTCTCAGATTTCAAATTCTGTCCGTTGTATTGCAGTATTGAAACAATAAATACCGTTTTGGCACTGTTTAATGGGGATGTGACGATCGTGTAGCGCCGTCAGTGAATCTGATTCCAATCTCTACGTTTATTACTAGTATAGCCAAAATAAAACAGACTAAAACAACGAAGGGTAAAGTTAAAAGAGAGTACAACTTTACAATCTTACCCCGTCTCGTGTATCTTCAATCAGTGTTTTCAGCCGCGCGAGAACGCTAATATAAACGGTCCGTAAACAGTCCACGTAAACTCACTCATGTACTCAGAAAAACATATCCGTGGACCATAAATTCATAGTCAGTAGAAAAAAAAACTGTAGAGGTGCATTTGGCTCACTATATGGTATCCGAAAATGGTTCCATGTAGAACCGTTCCAAATTTAAGAAATCGGGATTCAATAAGGACAGGCTTTAGATCTGCTTAATCCTGCATTCTATTTAATGTGAAGTTTGAAACGATTTAAAGGAGAAGTATTATGCCCCACTTTTCAATATGTAATTAAGGCCCTGTCCACACGAACGGGCTGATTTGTAAAACCGCGCTTTCTATGCGGTGTGGCCGTTCATCCCCACGCAAGCGTAGCAACCAGCATTTGAAAACGCCTGCCAGGGTGAAGATTTTTAAAATGTGACGTCGGAGCCTGCGCTGTTATCTCCGCCCACTGGAAACTTTTTCAGGCTTCTGATAGGCCAAAATGGCTTTACGGTTGAGATTATATCACCACCTGCTGGTTTGGCATGCTCTTGACAGTGCTTCCTAGCATGCGTTTTCATGTGGAAGGAGATTTTTTTAAAAACGGAAGAAGAAAAAACTTCAGTTTATAAAATACATGGTATTGTGGACATGGCCCAAGTCTCAGGCGTCCCCAGAATGTATCTGTGAAGTTTCAGCTCAAAATACCCCACAGATTTTGAATTCATTTTGAAAATGCAGTTTCAGTGGCAAGCCATGCTGTTTTCGTGCCCGTCTCTTTAAATGCAAATGAGCTGCTGCTCCCCGCCCCCTTTTCCAGAATAGAGCTGCGCCATTACAAAATTATAAATAATATCTTAAATCCACAATTAACTGTCTGGTTCACATTGGAGCAAAAATCAGCAAAAATCTGCCTTTAAACTCGAAAGAAATAAAAATGTGACATTTATCGTGATAATTATCCATACCGACTATAATTTTTTTGGCCGTATCGCCCAGCCCTACCCTGAAAGAACCAGCAGATGAAAAAGGCTAATCCCATCACTAACCCCCGAGTAAGAACAGTAACGACGCTCATTATCAGACCAGGAGTCTTTCAGAAACACTCACCCCTTCCTCGAAGGCCCAGCGCTTGCTGACTTCATGCTCGTTGTGGTTAAACACCTCCTGGCGGGTCTCGGTCACCTTATGCCTCATGTTCTCGATCTCCGTCACTCTCTGGAGGGCAAGACACAGCATCCTGAGCATCGCATCGAAGGCGCAAACATTTGATCTCGTCTGATGTCCAGCTACGCAAAAAGTCTACGTCACCATGAGTTTGACAGAAACAGTACGGTTTGCACACCCAGTGAATCAGCTCTGGCCGGTGCTGGGACGGTGGCATTTCGTCACGAGCCCGTCCCACTTTTAGCCCAAGTCCCTGATTGGATGCCAACCTGGACCCTCAGGTTTTCATTGGCTGCTAACGGAAAGACACCTCTTCAAACCTGCACACGTGTCCAGGATCAGACGCCCTTACCCTACCTCTGCCATGTTTTGAAGCCCGCGGATGAAAGACGGCGCTCTTACCTTGGCGGGATCCGGCAGGTCCTCCGTGCCCGGCGGAAGCTCTTCGCCCGGAGCGTCGTCTCCGCTAGGCTTGTTAGCGTTAGCCAGCTCCACTCTCAGCTGCACGAACTCCTCTTCAGACAGGAAGTGCTTGGGGTTGTTGCTCTGGACGTGCTCTTTGAACCTAAAGAAAGAGCGATGATGTTTTACAAACGTTATCGACATCAGAAGCAGATCAGGGCTTGCTCCGTAATACGTCGGGGATCGTTTTAAATTTATAAATTTCGAAAATATTAGCATAATGCCGCCCAAATGTGCACGCAAAGAAAGAAGGCGTGGTTTCAGGAACAGCAGTAGTGTTGAAGCAGCATGTCAGGGAGACGCTGTGTGTTTCAGTGCGAAAGCAAAAGCACTTTATTTGGCCTTCCGGAAGTAGATGCAATTAGGAATCATTGGTTAAGATTTATTTACAACAGAACAGCACAACCCAGATGTTCGAATTTGTGCAACGCATTTTATGGACGACAGTTTTTTGAACCTAGAAGAGTACAAGGCTGGCTGTGCAAAAAAACTATAAAAAACTTCTAAAAAAAACAAAAAAAGGGTATAAATTTTCACTTTGCTATGACAATATCTGCGCTTCTGATCGGCGACTGCTAATATGTTGGTTAGAGTTAAGATTTGCTTGTGACTGTTCAAATGAGGGAGTTTTGGCAGAGTACGCGTCCTGTGTGTGTGAGAGAGTGTGTGCGTGTGTGTGTGTGTGTGTGAGTGTGCGTGTGTGTGTGTGAGTGAGTGTGCGTTGTGTGTGTGTGAGGTGTGCGTGCTGTGTGTGAGGAGTGAGGTGAGTGAGTGAGTGAGAGGCGTGTGTGTGAGGAGTGTGTGTGTGTGTGAGTGAGGTGTGAGAGTGTGGGGGCCATTAGTGTGTGTGGGAGTGAGAGTGTGTGTGTGTGTGTGAGTGAGTGCGAGTGTGAGTGTGTGTGTGAGTGAGTGCGAGTGTGCGCTGTGCTGTGAGTGATTGTGCGTGTGCGTGTGTGGGTGTGAGTGAAGTGTTGCGTGCCTCTGTGGTGTGTGCGTGATGTGATGTGTGCCTCGTGAGTGAAGAGTGCGTGGTGTGAGTGAGTTGTGTGTCCCTGTGTGATGAGTGCAGTGGTGAGAGGGTGCGTTGTGTGTGTGTGAGTGAGTGTGCGTGTGGGTGTGTGAGTGAGTGTGTGTTCTGTGGTTGTGTGAATGTGAGTGAGGTGAGGTGTGTTAGAGTGTGCGTGTGTGAGAGAGTGGTGCCGTGTGTAGGAGTGAGTGAGGAGTGAGTGACGTGGGGTTGAGAGTGGGCTTTCTGTGTAGAGATGGGTCGTGTGGTGGAGTGAGTGAGTGAGTGTGTGCGGTTCCCGTCCATTTTGCGGTGTGAGAGAGTGAGTGTGTGATCGTGCGCGCGTGTGGGTGTGTGGGTGTGTCGTGTGGTTAGAGGGGAAAGGGTCACATCACAGGGAGAGTGAACTGTCTTGTCCAGAATCATAGCACATCAGCTGTCTTAACCGCGGATTGTGTACTGCATCATCACTGTGTCTATCACGCGACTCTGTTGCACTTTCGGGCTTGAACTGATGGTAAAACTAACGACATTATAACTAACATCTTGATATTTACTTTGAAAGCTGAAGCTGGCGATTATGGTAAGAGGCGTTACATTTCCGACAAGTGCTTGCGTTGTTCGGCAATCACAATGCACTGGGTCAGTTGGCCAATTAGAGCAGACTGCGCTTGTCGGAAGGAGGGGCTTTGTAGAAAACAAAGCGTTTGAGAGAGGCGGGGCATAGAGGACCTACAATAATGTACAGTATTTGAAAAATAATGTGTTTTTTGAACATTAAAGAATGTCAACATATTCTGTTACACCAAATACACAAAATAATGAACTTTAAAAAAAAAAAAAGCATCATATGACCCTTTAAATATCAAACATTTATTCTGTCTCTTTTTGCAAAAAATATTTTAATGCTGCTGAATACCATGAACAAAAATCAGCCAGCTACATAAAAACTAGAATTAATTAAGAGCTGTTTGCCTGCAAAATAGAGCGGCACGATTCTGGATAAATTTATGAAGGGAATGATTCAATGACTCACTGAAGATTCACTCGTTTCATTACAGGATGAATCAGTATTTTTGAACGAATCTCAAAATAAAGACAAATACATTTTTAACAGCCCCTTCTCGCCACTAAAAAAAAAAAAAGCGCGCACATGAATTGAATAAAAAATTTTACAACAAGTATCCGATTGATCCAAACTGATTTTCAAACCTAGCTCCCAAGTTGAACATTTTTCCAAATGATGTGTTTTAGCTTAATTGGGGATATAAGGAGACATTTACAAACAATTATTTAATCAAATTACAGAAAATATTATTTTTATTCTCACACATTTTTTTAATAATTCTGCTCCAGACTCTATTTAATAGGCTAATTATATAATTATTTATAGTACTATTAAATTGTATGTACATTAGGTATGTGACTGCATCAAAATTTCAAAATAGTCGTTGAAGCTTGTCACGGTATATGGTTTTATCACAATATATAATTTAGTAAGTAAAAAAAATAAGTGTGCTCGCACTGTCGAGCCCTGCAGATATCTAAAGTGACTAAATCAAGGCGGTGAGACGCTCACTTCTGGAAATGCTGCGAGTACAGCTGGGTGGGAATGCAGAGGATGCGGTCGTAGACGGCCGTGACGTTAGCCAGCTTGCCCTGCTCCGTCTCCCATGCGATGTAAGCCTCCCACAGACGGTCAGAGCGGAAATCTGTGCCACAGGCCAGAACGGCGTGCTCATAGGACCTGAAAGAACACAAGCTAGTCATGTAATCCAAGTATTTGTCATTTCAATAACAAATTAAGGACTTTTAGGACATGCACAAATAAAATTACAACCATATGTACATGCAAAACAAACCCTATACAAAAAAAAAAATTATATATTTTTAAATACTCTAAATATACATGGGTCAAAGACAAAAAAGGGTTTAAGAATAAAGACAAAACTGCTTTAAATTGTTGTTGCTTTTCAAAAAAAAAAATAAAAAAAATCTGTTTCATGTAGTTGTATTTTTGCTTTTCTGAGCAAAAAATAAATATCATACATTTTTCCCCTGACTTACAGAAGACACCCACTAAAATGTAATTCTGTGTAACAATCTTGTCAGGAATATTTACAACAAAAATCTATTTATGACACATTAAAAGACACCCCAAATACTAATTAGTTATTTTACATTTTTAAAATGTGCCACTATCCTAGGTTTTATCCATTTGTCAATAATAATTTTTTACTCATTTAAAACCCAATAAAATTTAATATGCACACTTACTCTTTTATATATTTTAATACGTACACGTCAGAATAAGCATGTTGTTTGAATTCTTACGTAAATATAAGGGTTACACCGAATGACAACAGAACATTATTCAACCCATATTTTCACAAAAGTTATTTGAAACATTAAAAGTAGATACTTTACTTACATTTAATGTGCTTTCTATGGACATAAAAATCACACAAGCGAGTCATTTAATCCAAGTATTTGTAATTTCAATAACAACTTAAGGACTTTTAGGACATGCACAAATAAAATTACAACCATATGTACATGCAAAATAAACCCATAAACTTGGGCTGTGCGATTTGGGGGAAAATATAAAATTGCGATTTTTTTTGACAGACATTGCGATTTGATTTTTGATTTTAAATTTGCAAAGTCAAGCTTCAGCTCAATATTGCCAATAATGTGCAGCACAGTATGGGTATCATTACCTGCTGAAAAAAACAATAGAAACCATCACAAAATTTGTATAGTTTCCATTAAACCCATTAGAAAAAATTCCTTTAAGTTTTGGGCATTATTCCAATAGGAATTACTGTTGTTCTATTGGTTGCCATAAACCAGATTACATCCCACCAATAGAATCCATCAGATAGACACCATTATAGTTTACATTAAAACCAAACACATTCCCATTATAACCTGAAATACATTACATTTGTTTTTGTGTTTGGAGGGTATATGGGGGTTTTTTTTTTCAGCAAGCAAGAGATAATGTATAACTACTTGAACAGACTGAACTTAATACTGAATTTCCAGAAAATAATTTGGTATTTTTATAAATAAAGAACGGAGTTCTTAAGTCAATTATGAAAGTATTACATGTAAACGCGGAGCCATGCGCGAGTCGACATAGTCAGGTTGCGCGCGTGCGTCAAGCCTCGTCTATACTGCCAGATGCGCTCGTGAAGACTTGCGGTGCGGAGCCGGGTGTGAGTATAAACCAGCATTACGAGACAGGCTGCGTGAGTGCGGCAAGCCTCATCCATACTGCCAGATGCGCTCGTGAAAACTTGTGGTGCGGAGCCGGGTGCGAGTATAAACAAGCATTACGAGACAGGCTGCGTGAGTGCGGCAAGCCTCATCCATACTGCCAGATGCGCTCGTGAAGACTTGAGGTGCGGAGCCGGGTGCGAGTATAAACAAGCATTACGAGACAGGCTGCGTGAGTGTGGCAAGCCTCATCCATACTGCCAGATGCGCTCGTGGAGACTTGCGGTGCGGAGCCGGGTGTGAGTATAAACCAGCATTACGAGACAGGCTGCGTGAGTGCGGCAAGCCTCGTCCATACTGCCAGATGCGCTCGTGAAGACTTGCAGTGCGGAGCCGTGTGCGAGTATAAATGAGCATTACGAGACAGGCTGTGTGAGTGTGGCAAGCCTCATCCATACTGCCAGATGCACTCGCGGAGACTTGCGGTGCGGAGCCAGGTGCGAGTATAAACGAGCATTACGAGACAGGCTGTGTGAGTGTGGCACGCCTCATCATAATGCAGATGCGCCGGGGAGACTGCGGTGCGGAGGCCCGCGTTTGAGTAAAACCAGCTACGAGACCAGGGCTGAGGGTGCGGCAAGCCTCGTCCATATTGCCAGATGTGCTCGTGGAGACTTGCGGTGCGGAGCCAGGTGCGAGTATAAACGAGCATTACGAGACAGGCTGCGTGAGTGCGGCAAGCCTCATCCATACTGCCAGATGTGCTCGTGAAGACTTGCGGTGCGGAGCCAGGTGCGAGTATAAACGAGCATTACGACGGGACACTTTTTTATTCTTTTTTTTGGCTGACGTGAGTGCGGAAGCCATCCATACTGACAGATGATGATCGTGGAGATTGCGGTGCGGTAGCGGGATTGGAGTATAAACCAGCATTACGAGACAGGCTGCGTGAGTGCGGCAAGCCTCATCCATACTGCCAGATGCACTCATGAAGACTTCCGGTGCGTAGCCCGGTGCGAGTATAAACGTGCATTACGAGACAGGCTGCGTGAGTGCGGCAAGCCTCATCCATACTGCCAGATGCTCTCGTGGAGACTTGCGGTGCGGAGCCGGGTGTGAGTATAAACCAGCATTACAAGACAGGCAGCGTGAGTGCGGCAAGCCTCATCCATACTGCCAGATGCACTCATGAAGACTTCCGGTGCGTAGCCCGGTGCGAGTATAAACGTGCATTACGAGACAGGCTGCGTGAGTGCGCCAAGCCTCATCCATACTGCCAGATGCGCTCGCGAAGACTTGCGGTGCGGAGCCGGGTGAGAGTATAAACGAGCATTACGAGACAGGCTGCGTGAGTGCGGCAAGCATGAATACCATACTGCCAGATGCGCTGTGGAGATTGCGGTGCGGAGACGGGGTGCGAGTATAAACCACCATTACGGACAGGTTGAGCGCGTGCGTTAAGCCTCGTCCATACTGCCAGATGTGCTCGTGAAGACTTGCGGTGCGGAGCCGGGCGCGAGTATAAACCAGCATTACGAGACAGGCTGTGTGAGTGTGGCAAGCCTCATCCATACTGCCAGATGCGCTCATGAAGACTTGCGGTGCGGAGCCGGGTGCGAGTATAAACAAGCATTACGAGACAGGCTGCGTGAGTGCGGCAAGCCTCATCCATACTGCCAGATGCACTCATGAAGACTTCCGGTGCGTAGCCCGGTGCGAGTATAAACGTGCATTACGAGACAGGCTGCGTGAGTGCGGCAAGCCTCATCCATACTGCCAGATGCGCTCGTGAAGACTTGCGGTGCGGAGTCGGGTGCGAGTATAAACGAGCATTACTAGACAGGCTGTGTGAGTGCGGCAAGCCTCATCCATACTGCCAGATGCACTCGCGGAGACTTGCGGTGCGGAGCCGGGTGCGAGTATAACCAGCATACGAGAAAGGCTGCGCGCGTGCGTCAAGCCTCATCCATAATGCCAGATGCGCTCGTGAAGACTGCGGTGCGGAGCCGGGTGCGAGGATAAACCAGCATTACGAGGCAGGCTGCGTGAGTGCGGCAAGCCTCATCCATACTGCCAGATGCACTCATGAAGACTTCCGGTGCGTAGCCCGGTGCGAGTATAAACGTGCATTACGAGACAGGCTGCGTGAGTGCAGCACGCCTCATCCATACTGCCCAGGATGCGCTCGTGGAGACTGGCGGTGCGGAGCTAGGGTGTGAGTATAAACCAGCATACGAGACAGCTGCGTGACGGCGGGCAAGCTATCCATACTGCTCAGATGCGCTCGGGAGACTGCGGTGCGAGCGTGCGGAGATAAACAGCAAAAAACTTTCCGAGACAGGCTGAGTGAGTGCGGCAAAGCCTCATCCATACTGCCAGATGTGTCAGTGAAGACTTCAGGGTGCGGAGCAGGGGCGAGTATAAACCGCATTACGAGACGGCTGGTGAGTGTGCGTCAAGCCTCATCCATATTGCCAGATGCGCTCATGAAGACTTGCGGTCCAGAGCCGGGTGTGAGTATAAACAAGCATTACGCGACAGGCTGCGTGAGTGCGGCAAGCCTCATCCATACTGCCAGATGCGCTCGTGGAGACTTGCGGTGCGGAGCCGGGTGTGAGTATAAACCAGCATTACGAGACCGGCTGCGTGAGTGCGGCAAGCCTCATCCATACTGCCAGATGCGCTCGTGGAGATTTGCGGAGCCGGGTGCGAGTATAAACGAGGATTACGAGACAGGCTGCGTGAGTGTGGCAAGCCTCATCCATACTGCCAGATGCGCTCGTGAAGACTTGCGGTACGGAGCCGGGTGTGAGTATAAACCAGCATTACAAGACAGGCAGCGTGAGTGCGGCAAGCCTCATCCATACTGCCAGATGCACTCATGAAGACTTCCGGTGCGTAGCCCGGTGCGAGTATAAACGTGCATTACGAGACAGGCTGCGTGAGTGCGGCAAGCCTCATCCATACTGCCAGATGCGCTCGTGAAGACTTGCGGTACGGAGCCGGGTGTGAGTATAAACCAGCATTACGAGAAAGGCTGCGCGCGTGCGTCAAGCCTCATCCATACTGTCAGATGCGCTCGTGAAGACTTGCGGTGCGGAGTCGGGTGCGAGTATAAACGAGCATTACTAGACAGGCTGTGTGAGTGCGGCAAGCCTCATCCATACTGCCAGATGTGCTCGTGGAGACTTGCGGTGCGGAGCCAGGTGCGAGTATAAACGAGCATTACGAGACAGGCTGCGTGAGTGTGGCAAGCCTCATCCATACTGCCAGATGCGCTCGTGAAGACTTGCGGTACGGAGCCGGGTGTGAGTATAAACCAGCATTACAAGACAGGCAGCGTGAGTGCGGCAAGCCTCATCCATACTGCCAGATGCACTCGCGGAGACTTGCGGTGCGGAGCCAGGTGCGAGTATAAACGAGCATTACGAGACAGGCTGCGTGAGTGCGGCAAGCCTCATCCATACTGCCAGATGCGCACGTAAAGACTTGCGGTGCGGAGCCGGGTGCAAGTATAAACCAGCATTACGAGACAGGCTGCGTGAGTGTGGCAAGCCTCATCCATACTGCCAGATGTGCTCGTGGAGACTTGCGGTGCGGAGCCGGGTGTGAGTATAAACCAGCATTACGAGACAGGCAGCGTGAGTGCGGCAAGCCTCATCCATACTGCCAGATGCACTCGTGAAGACTTGCGGTGCGGAGCCGGGTGCGAGTATAAACCAGCATTACGAGACTCGCAGGAAAGCACCGCGGGAGGCAGAGAGGGTGCGAGTATAAACGAGCATTACGAGAAAGGCTGTGTGTGCGCTCTTCTGAATTAGGAATAGCCAACATGCATTATAAACTTATTTCAAATTAACGTGTTGGGGAGATAAAATGTGTAAGATAACGTTCACGTACTAACAAAAACATCTAAGAATGTATCTTTTATTCTCCAGTACTGAAAACAGAGCCGGTGCGCTCACTCTATTGGTTAGTAAGACTGCAACTCAAGGCTGGCAGTCATGCATATGCTCTGGAACGGAGTAATATCGCGTCCATATCGCAGGCTTTGTGATTAGGACATCGCAACGTCTCAAATCGTGATTTTGATTCGATCTCGATTAATCGCACAGCCCTACTCATAAACCCTAAAAAAAATTTAAAAAAAATTTTTTTTTTAAATTATATATAACCTAAAAATAATACATTTGTTTAATACAAAATTGAGAACTGAAAATACTCAAAATATACATACTTACGGTATAATGTACTAATAGATGCGCACATGATTGCTTCCTTATCTAGTGGTCTTAAATTGTTAAATTCTGCTTTCGTTTCTCTTTTGTAAATCACTTTGAATAAAGGCATCTGCTAAAAGCATAAATATAAAATATAAACTCAAAGTAGAGGTTGAACGATGTTGGATTTTGCTGATATGATAAAAAATAAAAGGCAATTTTTATTACATACTTAATGTGTTAAATAAAATGTAGTCATTCCTTCCTGAGACATTGAATTAAATGCCAGATAGATAGTAGATACTCTTATTTTGAAATGGCTTTGCTTTACTACTTCCAGCTGCTCAAAATGAGGAAGATAAAATATGCATCTCACAACTATTTAACAACGTCATAAATCATCAATAGTTGATCATAAGCAACCTATTGGCATGAATGCACAGTATTCATCAATTGTAAACTGAATCCTGCAGAACGTGCCACAGCGCAGTGTTTTGACTGAACTTGCGGCACTCGTAATTAATTTAATCATGGTATTTTTTGAGGTTACTGAAAGCCCCACTCACGCTCTGATGCGGTTTTCAGCCTCTCCGTCACTAGTGTCTTGGTTCTCTCGCAGGAAAGTGATATAATGCAGCCACAGGTCGACGCTGAGCGGAATCGCCTGCAGACCTCGACGGTAAACCTGTGCGAGGGAAAACAGATTCAGATCGATTCAGTTGTGTGATGCTTTTTAACAAGAATAAATGGCGAGTAGAAAACTTTAAAGTGTGAATCTCATGAAAACATGTCAGATGTCACTCCAAAAACAAGAAAAAAACTACCAAATTTTACTATAAGTTTGATCACAATTAGGGATGCACCGAAATGAAAAATCTCGGCCGAAGCCGAACAATATTAAACACTGGGCCGAATACCGAACACGGTTTTTCAAGGTTTTCCCCTCCATGTATTTTGCCAATTTTGTTTTCACCATTGCATAAATTAAAAAGCCAAAATGTGCTTTTTACGGTTTTGTCTTGCTTTTCAAAGAAAAAAAATGAATTACAAAACAACAATTTAAAAACATTTAACACTGAACATTTTTTTTAACATGCTAGCAGACACTATACCAACAAAGCACAATTTAACTTAAAATTAATAAGTCAGTACAATAATAATGTTTGGCCATCAGACCCCCTTCTTGAATCAGGCGTGTATTTTTACTGTACAATTAAAAGCAGCCTTGCTGAGCAGAGGAGACTTCTTTTAAAACATTAGAAAATATTACAAATCCTAATTTGAACACTGTGTGAATGTTATAAGAAATGTATTAACAGAGCTGTTGTAATAAATATCATCATTATTGTCTTACTTTTTATTTTATTTTACAGAACAACAGTAAAATTACAATACTAACATTTATGAATGTTGATGAGGGTTCTTGCTTTTTTTTATTTTGGCGGAAACGCGCAGGAAGATCTCAGCGCTTCTTTTTGTTGACGACAGCAGATTTATGAACGAGTCTCATTACGAATACTTTGTACGTATTGCGTTGTAACATGCCTTGAAAAAATTAATAAAAATGTGACTGAGCAACTGAAGAACGCAGATTTCCCTCGCGCTTTGATCCCTGGTTAAGCAGATCTGCTGCGAGCTCGTGCAGCACTGTCAGAATAACTTGCATGCAATTCATGCGTGCATTAGAAAATATAACATTCTGCAGTTTATTTAATAATTGTTTAAGGCCATTTCGCGATTTCAATCATCATACAGTAACAGCAACAATCACCCCTTCCTCTTCTCAATGAAGACATGCGATGCAGTACTAAACAGTCTCTCGCTGTTGGTGCTTGTAATGATTTTTGCGTCTTTCTCCGACAGTTTAAATGCTTCCCCACTGCTGACGTGTGTGCTGCATTATACAGAGTGCGCGCCTCTCACTCTGCACTGGTTGCTATTTGATCGCGTCATATCATTATCGCTTATTCGGCCGATACTATTATATTATATACTATAAATATAATTTCGGTTGCCAAACATTCGGTGCATCCCTAATCACAACATATAATCATTGCTGTTAATAGTGTTCACCGTCTGTCTGATTACATGACATTAACTAACTGCATGATTTTTACTGTACATTTCTGCCATATGGACAACAACTTGAGATGGTCACCACTGATAAGCTATTACTAAATATAATGTAGAAACTTTAATTTTCTGTTAAGCTGCTTTACAACGATTTGCATCGTGAAAAGCGCTATACAAAAACTTGAATTGAAAAAAACTTTATTAAAGGCCAATTTTTGAGACTCATGACAACAAAAATCTATGATTCTCATGAGTTTAGCTTATTTTAATGTGTTTCAGTAACTTAACTCGTGAGATTCATCCTCTTTGTTTTGCCCGTTTCAATCATTTTTGTTAGCTTTAAAAACAAAGTTTGTGCTTATTTGAATGTTTTTGTGACTTTTAACAACAAAAATAAACAGCTCTCGTGAGTTTTGCCTGATTACGACAACAAAATCGATCATTTGCATGAGTTTTGCCTATTTTAAATTGTTTTGGTGATTTAACAGAAACTGATTATCAATGGTTTTGCCCATTCTAAAAATTGTTGGCACCTTTAACCAGCACATTTTCATGACTTCATGATAACAAAAATGGATTATTCTCATGACTTTCAGACTCACCTCATCGGCCAAGTGTACGTAGCCGTGTTTCTTCTCAATATCTGCGTACTTCTTCCAGTAGCCGTAACAGTAGGGGTAGTGTAGGAAAAAGTCATCAAACGCCTTCCTTGAAGCCACCAGGTGGTTCTGAAACAAAAGAAAAGCTCATAAGCAAATAGCTATGTTTCCATCCACCTATTTTTATGTGCATTTTGGGATATCGCATAAAAAAAAAACACTGGATGGAAATGCCAAGATGTGCATAAATTCTAAAAACGTGCATATAAAAAAAACTCATGCACTCAACTAAGATAAATGTCTTATCCGGTAAGAAAACATTCGCATAAACTACGATGGAAACACTTTCACCGAATAAATTCCTTAATGCGCATCAAAAAAGTCATGTGACTTTGCGATGGGACAGCATAAAACTGGACCAACCACTGGAGCGATCTCTTCACACAGCATCTGAAAAGCTCGAGCAAAGTCTCGTTGAAGTGCTTCGTTATAATGAACTCCCAGAACTGTGTTCCCAAACAGCAGACTCTGAAAATAAGATAACATGACCGCGTTTCATCCGCGCGCCCTGAAGCTCGTAATTTATCATATACACAAATTATTACATACAGTGCCTTCTACAACTGCAGCGAGTTTAGTTTTTCTTCGTGATATTTAGCACAAGTTAATCAGGAAGTGATGATTTTGTTCTCTTCAACTCGAAGATGGAAACGGTGCTTTATTCACAATTTTTTTTCCTGCGATATTCCAATTTTGTGCTGAAGTTTAATTCGTAACCTTTGATGGAAGCATAGCTAATGATGAGTAGTAGTAGTATATTTTTATTTAATGCCATGTCAGCATCTCAGGCTATTTTGACGGCAAAAACTATTTTAAAAAATGGAAGTATAACAAATACAGTAAAAACTAGAAAACAAGTTATATTACATTAACATATGTGACCGTGGAGCACAAAACCAGTCATAAGGGTACATTTTTAGAAATTGAGATGTATGCATCAGCTGAAAGCTGAATAAACGAGCTCTCCATTGATGTATGGTTTGTTAGGATAGGACAATATTGAAAATCTGGAATCTCTGAGGGGCAGTGCAAAAAAAATCTAAATAATGAGAAAATCGCCTTTAAAGTTGTCTAAATGAATTTTTTAGCAATGCATATTACTAATCAAAACATAAGTTTTGATATATTTACGGTTAGGAAACTTACAAAATATCTTCATGGAACATGATCTTTACTTAATATCCTAATGATTTTTGGCATAAAAGAGAAATGTATAATTGTGACCCATACAATGTATTGTTGGCTATTGCTACAAATATCCCCCAGCGACTCAACACTGCTTTTGTGCTCCAGGGACGCTAATGATAAAAACTCTAAATCTTTTTCTGGCAAAATTATACTAAACCCTTTAAGCGAGTTCTAGCTAATGATGAACGTCTGCACCGTATGCAATGCTTCAGTATTAAAAACACTCACCTCCTGTTCAACATACTGCAGGAGGTAGACCCAGCCGTTGAAGTCTTCAGGATTATCCTCCACAACTTTAAAGAGCCGCTCGTAATCTGCAGGAAGCTCAGATTCGTGTGTGGCGGCTGTGTCTGTCGCTGGTTCCTCTGCTTCTGCGGTTTCTTTGGGAGCGTCTTCCAGCTCCATATTGGTAGGGCTCTCCGAGTCTCCCGCTCCGGCCGGCTTCGCCTCGTCCTGGTGTCCGTTTGACTCCGTCTGCTGCCCGAGGCTCTCCGCACCGAGGTCTGGAGGACTGGCTGTGCGGTCGATGTTCTCCGCTGCAGACTTCAGATGCTCCATCGAGTACAGCTGGTTTTCCAATGCAGACGGCTGCTGGATCTGCTCGCACTCGTGGCTTTCCGGATTCGCCGGGTCTGTGCCGTAATCGGCCCCGGTGCCCTCCATAGCAGGAGCGTCCCCGTTATCAGGGGCATTCGTGTCCAACATCCCAGTCATGGGCTCACCTGAAACAAACACATCAAACACACATCATGCAAGTCTGAAGATAACATGAGATAAGACCAAGCAACATCGTGACTCAAAGTTCAGGGTTCTCAAAGACTCAAAAAAATTTCCACATTTAACATGAATGGTCCATAGAGCATTATTTTCAGCATTCTATTTGGTATACAGTACAGTCGTCTGTAAACATTTTTATTTTCATTGATTTTCTCCAAGTGACATTAACATACAGAGCCCCAGATTAACATATTGAGTCCCTAAAAGCCCCTTTTACATGCACACAAGCCTTTTTTTTGCATGCTTGCACATTAGTTTCTTGCACATCTCCTTTGTGCATCACTGCCATCTTACTACGAAGAAAACAAGAGCATGGATGCACATGAATTAATAGAAACCTACTTGCTCAAAATGTGGCTTTTCTTATGGTAGCACCTCTAAAATCAAGCCCTAATGTCCAGTTTAACACATCCTCCGCAGAAACCATGACACAAAATGGGCTTAAATGAGTTCAAGGGGTTATAAAAAAAAGACTGGTACTTTACATAAAAAAATTAAAATCAAGATTTATGTTATAAAAGATGAAGTGCCATGCAGGCTATTTAAGACAATATTGGCTGATTAGACGCGACACTGACCTAAAATGTCCACCATTCCCACATCTCAAACAATACTCTTTTAGACAGTTTTTGAAGTAAAGAAAATACTATGCAAGACTTATTGTAATAACCAGTTTTTTATTTACCCTTGCAATAAGTTTTTATATAATAGACTCCACAGAAAATGCTAAGTTGTGATAATGCATAATTATTACGCCTAATTTGCATGTTTTTAAGCTTTGCGCTGCTGAAGATACTCGCGTGTTTCGACGGTTTCGGTCAGTTTTCGACAAACTCTGTACAAACGACTTAGAAATGCGTTAAAGGTGCCCACGGAAAACATTCATGAACGGAGAAACAACGAATGAGTTGTTTACAGTTATGTGAAATGTTAGCATCGCGTTTTCTTGTCAAACGCCTCGCGAGGATTAGTCGAAGTTAGTTTGCGAGTTACGATCAAAACACGCTTTAAAACGCGTTCAGCGGCATTTCAAAGTTTCAAAACCAGCGCAACATGTTGTTAAACTATGAAAACGGTCTGGTTTTGGCCTGGTCTCTTCTCCTCACACGCTAGCTAGACTGCTAGCATACCGCCGCCGCTAGTTTACCTCAGAGTTTCCTAGAAACAAACGCACGAGAGTCGCGGGAAGGATACTTACCAGAGTCTTCCATGAAACTGGGTTTAAACGGCGGATATTTTCACAACTTCTTCGAAGTTTTATGCGGTTGATAACATGTGGTCAAACGGCAACGCATTCGACACCCGTTGCGTCTCGCGACGAGAGGAGGACGCGAATGCTTTGCGCATGCGCACTGCGAAACTAAAACGCGAGTGACGTCATTCGCTGGTTACCGATAGGGGGCGTAACGCGGCCCACAAAAATCATACAAGTCAAAATTGAATAATTTAATATTTATTTGAAATACATTACGTCAACGTATAGTTATTAAAAGCCATGCGATAAAAAAAAATTGCGGTGGCCTAATTGCGACTTTGTATCTTTTTTTTCACGCAATTCTGAGTTTATATCTCACGGTTCTGTTATTTCTTTTCACAATTCTGAATTGCGAGATGTGAAATCAGCACGGCAAGAAATAAACTCGCAATTACAAGATCAATTCTGTTTAATTATTAAACTAAATATATTAAAAACGCGCACATTTGAAGCCAATAAAGCTATCTGATCTGAATTTAATAATAAAATAAAAGGCTAATTGGAAACGCGTTTCGGGTATTTCGGATTCTGGGTTTTGCGTAAAATGTCTTTTCGAGTTCTGGGTTCACGTAGCCTAAAATAAAGGAACAAATGTAAAGGAAAAAACTATTTCTGAGTTCTCTTTTTAGCTACTCTTTCAAACGTTTGAAATGTTAGATGTGTTTGCTACTCGTGGAAGTCAGTTCCTCTGAGAGGGGGGGACAAAATGCAAATATGCACGTATTTATAGGTCTGTCTGGTGTTTTATTTAAATTAGGCATTTTTTAACTCGATGTGACGTCATGAGCCCCGCCCCTTCGACGTCACATGATGCCACTGAGACGCAAAAACTCCAAAACATTTAAAACGTGTCAGAACCCTGCAAATATCATATCTGAAGGGTATTTTAAACAAAGCAGCCTCTAAAAAACCCCCCAATTACATTCTTCCGAGTCTCAACGGCGTGCATTTAATTCAGATCGGGCTTGACTCGTATTAATAACGCCTACTACGGCGGAGGACCGTACGCCCATCTCATGAATATTAATGAGCTCATGAGTCCCTTGCTGGAATCATTAAAAAAACGTGCCGCTGTTTTTCCTACAAATATCAGGTTTATTAGAAAACAAGCTAGAGAAGAAATTTAGTGACTTACAAATGAGGACAGAAGCAATCAAAACAACAAAAGAGCAGTGATATTTACATGCTGTAATAAGTCTCAGTTAGCGCACATAGCGAGTTTTTTTATATATAATAAATAAAAACAAAACAAGTAGATAGCATAGAAAAAGAACGGCGCCTTTTCACAAGACTACGGTCATCAGCGTCGTTAATCCTCGAATGTTTTTTTTATATTTATGTACATTTATAACAGAGTGTCTGTTAAAGGATCAAGCGTTTTTAGTTTATTTATTTTTTAATAAATGAATAAATAATAAGTAAGATAGAATAGAAATTGAATAGAGAGTGCCAGGGTTAGGGGTTCAAGTGTAGAAAATATTAAATAAAAATATAAGATATTATTATTATGTGGGCGAATTATTAACGAAGGCATGTATAAAAAGCTAGTCTGTTGAATATTAACTACTTCCTTGATGACGCGGCCGCCGTCTGTCCAATGGCAAACATACGCGTCATGAATATTAATGAGCAGAGCCTTCGCCGTAGTAGTATCCGAGCGCCCGAATGTCGCAGTGCGCCTGAGCGAGAAACAGAGGAAGCAGCTCCGCACCTTTTCCGGTAACACCGACAGCAGCACGACCGGGACCGAAAAACTACCGGAGAGGACCGAGCCGGGGGCTGTTATACCAGGTAAATGCTTAGTACGAGCAGAACACGAAGCGAAACTACACGAATAAAGTTGTGTTCGGCACCCCTCCCTTTCCTCACCCGCTTTCTCTCGTGTTTCAGGGGAGCTAAGGATGCATGACTGACGTTTGGAGTTTTTTGTGACCGAACCAACGACCAGAAGCGCGTCTGAAGGGAATGAGCGCGACAGAAAGGCGACCCGACAGCCGCTACACAAGAAGGAAGTCCGAGGAAGCCAGAAAGGCCTGTCACAGATCGAAACACATATTAGTTTAGGACGATTCTTCCCTGATTTTTGAGGGTCGTTTGCTAAACCTACAGCATTTATAAGTGTTCTTCTGAGTGAGCGTGACTTGCCAAAGCTGCAAAAACCAAAAATTGTTGCATTCCTCTCCCTGCAACTAACTTAAATATATGCACAGCCAACAAGATGGGGAAGATGCTTTCGAAGATCTTCGGCAACAAGGAGATGAGAATATTGATGCTTGGACTTGACGCGGCGGGAAAGACGACGATCCTATACAAGCTCAAACTGGGACAGTCGGTCACCACCATCCCGACGGTGGGCTTCAACGTGGAGACCGTTACGTACAAGAACGTCAAGTTTAACGTGTGGGACGTGGGCGGTCAGGATAAGATCCGTCCACTTTGGCGGCACTATTACACCGGCACCCAAGGCTTGATCTTCGTAGTGGACTGTGCGGATCGCGACCGGATCGACGAGGCTAGACAGGAGCTGCATCGCATTATTAACGACCGCGAGATGCGCGACGCAATCATCTTGATCTTCGCCAACAAGCAAGACCTTCCGGACGCCATGAAGCCGCACGAGATCCAGGAGAAGCTGGGTTTGACTCGGATCAGAGATCGCAATTGGTACGTCCAGCCGGCCTGCGCTACGACGGGCGACGGACTCTACGAAGGACTCACCTGGCTCACGTCCAATTACAAATCCTAACGCGAGCGGGTCGGAGACACGCCAAACTAGAAGCAATTAACCAATATCTCTGGCTTCTGTCAGTGAAGTTCTGGTTTTATTCTCCGTCTTTGATTTCGTTGACATGTAACCCGACTTTTCTTTCGTACGCCCGTTCTGTAGTCCTCCTGTTGCGTTGTGATGTCCATAAAGTATTACTTTCAGAAGCTGTGGGGGTCAAAAAAAGGGTTTTTGTGATCTGGTTTGTCAGTCCAAAAATGGCAGCTTGTTTGTTTACCTCTGTGCCATCACGTTTAACGAATGTATCGGGAAAACCGCTTTGAAATAAACCCGCCAGTCCAAGCAGAACGTGCTGATTGTGTTCCATGAAGAAACTTTTGAATCTATAGGCCTTCCATATTCACACTGCTCTTTTGGCCTTTTCTGGAGGTTCTCCACTAAACGCGCGGAGAAGCCGGGAACGAGTGTGATTTGAGGAATGAAAACAGCATCATCTTGTGTCTCTGATCTAATCCGGACGTCTTAACCCGTTTCTATCACGGGTTCTGGTACCGACTCTCCTCGAACCGTGACCGCGAAGCGCACAAATCACACCAAGCCTCTTCTTCTCTTTCTAAATTAATGCTTTTGTTTTATTATTTTGACACATTTGTTATGCTGAAGAAATAATAAAATCTATATATATATATCCAGTACTATGTGATCGCATCTTCTTGGCGTGGAGGAATGTGGTTTCTGCCGGGTCTTAAAGTGTTTTGATTTCACATAAAAAGGAACAAAATTCATAAAGTCACGACATGTTGCATGCACTGCAAAAAACAGTGTTTTTGTCTTGTTTTCCAGTGCAAACATCCTTAAATCTGGAGATGCAGAATGAAGATAAGAAGTCTTGTTTTCTGAGAAACTGAACTTAATGAAGAGAGTTTATGCTTAAAACAAGAACACCCTATCTCCCTGCACTGCAATCAGGTTGATTTGATTTATTTTTCTGACCTTATTGGCAGATATTTTTTCTTGTTTTAATCATAAACTCGCTTCATTTTGATGCATTTCTCATTAAAAAAAAAGTTATGTGATTTTGATTCTCCGGTAAATGCACTCTTAAAAGCAAACGTGCGCATTGAAGAACCATTGAGTTAAAAGAACCGTCTCTTTCTTACCTTTTTATAATCTGAGGAACCTTCAAAGAAGCTTTTGTGAAGCAGAAAGGTTCTAAAGGTTCTTTATGGAACATTTAGACAAAACAGTCCCTTCTGTGGCATCATGGAATCCCGTTATTTGTAAGACGTGTATCTTGATTTGAATCTTCAGAACGTTTGCGATAAAAACAAGCCAGATACTGAGAAGGAAGGTGCGTAAAAGTTGTTTTCCCTTCAATTTATTCCTTAAATGTTCTTTTGTTTTGGTTTTCCTGCAGAGTGTTTTTGCAGGCGCTTTCACGTCTGTCTGAATGAATATACGTGTTTTGTTTTTGAGAAAATAAGCTAATTTGTGACATTCTTTGCATATAATTAAATTTCTCCCACTGTAATAAAAAAAATAAAGGCATTCCAATGTATAGAATACTTTAAATTATTATTATTCTTAATTTTTTATTTTCTTGCATGTGTTCCACTGAAAGAAATTGATGAGAAACTATTTTTCACTCAGAAATTGCTGGGAATTTCACCCATAATTAAGAAAAATAGAATGTCAGTGTACTTGCATGCATGTTTTTTTTGTACGAGTTAGGTTTGTTCAGTATTTGACCTCACACACTAAAGGCTTGCTGACGGTACCTAAACTCCAGCCGTACCGTGCATTTGTAATAAAAATTGGTTTCGAATTGATAATTTCGAAATTAGCTTTGTTATTTTATTTTGCATATTCGCTGAAAAGAATGGATGGCGAAACAATTTTCACTGTCAATTTCCAAAAAATGACCAGATCGCAAGTAAAATTAAGCGCAGTTAATTATGTTTGAAACTCTGAAGTAGAAAAAACTGAAAGGTTACTTGTAAACATACTCCAATGATCGTCATTTTAATATACTTAAATTGTTTTTTTTTTGTCTGTATTGTCTCTTTTGCATGCACATACAGTTTAGAAATAACCATAAACGTAAATTCTCTTAAATGTCTACACAATATCAGGATATTTGTTTCTTCATCAGGTTTGGAGAAATGCAGCACTGCATCAGTGTCTCACTGCAAGTGAATGGGTACCGTCAGAATTAGATTCCAAACAGCTGATATCACAATAATCCACAAGTAATCCATAGCACTCCAGTCCATCAGTTAACATCGGGAGAAGACAAAAGCTGAAACACATCCATCATTAAGACGTTTTTAACTCAAATATGAGTATATTATCCATAATAACTCTTCCTCCAGTGATGGATTTGACATGTTTTTTGTGTTTGCTTTTTTTTTCTTTTCATTTTTTAAATACGTCTATCGTTTTCATTAATCTTTGATTCAGTTTTAGTTATTTTAGTACTTCAAATGAAACTAAATGAAAATGAGAAATGCAAACGGTTCCTTGGGCAAATAGATGAAATAAAATAAGATTAAGTTTCTCATATATATATATATATTTCTTTTGTCAAAGTCAGTTTGATATAACCGATATATATCAATATAAAAGTTTTTGTTTTGTTTTATATTTTAAGTAATATTTTAATTATTTTGTATTTTGGATATTTTCCATTTTTATTTAAAAAAGTTTACAGTCATCTAAATCCATCTATCCATCCGTCTGTCTATCCGTCTGTCTATCCATCCATCCATCCATCAATCAATCAATCCATCTGTCGATCCCGTCTGCTATCCATCCATATCCCTCCTCTATTCCTCGCATCCACCTCTTATCTATCGCATCCATCGGTCTATCCTCTCCATCCATCCGTCTGTCTAGCCGTCTGTCTAATCCATCCATCCATCCTCTATCATCCATCCATCCATCCATCCATCCGTCTGTCCATCCGTCTGTCCATCCATCCATCTATCCACCCATGTATCTACAGTATCCATCATCCATCCATCTATCTATCCATCCATCTATCTATCATCCATCTGTCTATCCGCCATCCAGCCAGCTATCCATCCATCCACCATCCTCCGGTCCCTCCGCTGTCCTTCCCCTCCATCTATCCATCTGTCTATCATCCATCCACCATCCATCGTCGTCCATCCATTACCATCTAGCCAGCTGTCTACCATCTGTCCATCCAGCCATCCAGCTACTTCCATCCAACCATCCATCCCGCTATCCATCCAGCCATCCATATCCGTCTGTCCACCGTCTGTCCATCCATCCCTCTATCCATCTGTCTATCCATCCATCCATCCATCCATCTTTTCATCCATCTATCCATCCATCCATCCATCTATCCATCCATCCATCCATCCGTCTGTCCATCCGTCCGTCTATCCATCTGTCTATCCATCCATCCATCCATCCGTCTGTCCATCATTAGTTCTATCTATCCATCCATCCATCCATACATCCATCCGCCTTCTATCCATACCGTCCATCCTATCCTCTGTCTATCCATGCCATCACTAGCCGCCATCCATCCGTCCGTCCGTCCGTCCGTCCGTCCGTCATCTATCTGTCTCTATCTAGTGACCCTCAGTAGTGGACGAGTGGATCGCTCTACAGCACAGGAAGTGTTTCTTCTGTTTCCGTGGCGATGAACTGCTGTTTATTCTGTTCTAAAGCAGCAAGCAATCAGACAGGAAGTCGTCTGAGCTGTACTTCCTTCCGTCCTGCTGATGGAATGCTGCAAACATGCTATAGACTCCGTTTATTATTCTGTGTGAACTGAAGAAGAAGAAGACGCTGTTCTCCTGACCTTCCTGATGGAGTCGTTTGAGCAAACACTTCGACCTTCCCATCATGCACTGGAACTTTAAAACATATATGGCAACTATTATCATAATATCAGAAACATAATGCCTTAATTATAAGCAGGAGGTCCTCTGGGCTTTTCCCACAGCCTCAGTTCTGTAACTAATCATTTTCAGTTATTCATTCTTAAAATGTAATTAGAACCACTTGATGTTTATATGAAGGATAAACATTAATTAACAGTGTCTGGTAACTAAAAACAAAAACCTTAACTGAAAAAACATAATTATATATTATATATGTATCGTTGCTAGCTGTCAAGGCAACATTTCTCATTTTAATTTAGTTCAACTTATACATTAAATTATACTACAATAAGTAAACTAATGATATATATATATATAACAAACACACCCCAAAACTTTAACTACAATCAAATGAAAAAAGAAAACATAAAAATAAAAACTGATTTAAAATATTAATAAAAAAATCAATAGTGATACTAAAATAGCACTAGTGGTAACTGCATTAAAACAAGTTAATCTGAGTTTAATCTTGAGATAAAAAGCATATTGTTTACAGTGCCATTTGATTTTTTATTGTATTATATGCAAATGAAAATAAAAACCACGCAGGAAAATGTTCAGTTGTACACAAAGCACATGAACCAAGTCTACATAGTCTAAATAATGCACTAAACACTCATTAAATAGCCTTTTATGAAATGAAACATTGCTTTCGAGTATTTCCTCTTTAACATGAATTTATATTAGGCTACATTTGTAACATTGTTTCTCTCGTTGTGATGCCATGACTGCTGAAATATTTCCTTCCATCACTTCTGCAGCTATGTTTAGCGTCTCCTCTATGATCCATATTCGATTATGTTCGACTCCAGCATCAGTTTTACACTGTTTTACACTGACGTAATGCTCAAAGCGATCCGGGACACGTGACTGAGCGCAACGCGGGGGGGCGACGGATTCACAGATTCGTGAATAAAAACATAAACTTCACTTTACTCCGTCAAGGCTCTCAGATAAAGACGCAAGTCTACGATATGTCACGAAATCAATCATATACAATCATCTCGTGTGCGGAAAGAAAGTCAAATGGAAGACGTGTTATTGCGCGTGTCCCCCGCCGCGCTGATGGTACGGTCCACTCCGCCGCGAGCCACTCTTTGATCCGCCGCCGCTCGCTCAGTTCTGGAGCAGAGGAACGGATTCGGTCCGGATTTTCACGTTTTACGAGCCATGCGCTCGCGACAGCCGCTGTGCGGAGCTTGACGCGCGTTTTCCGTCTAAACCAGCGCTCGGTGTGTTTGAGAGGCTCGCGCGGACTCCAGGGCTCGATCCGCGGACCGGAGTAACGGAGCGCCGGTCCCATGTTGCAACCGAACCAACACGACCCCGACCGCTCCAAAGATCCGGTGAAATACGGAGAACTGGTGATCCTCGGGTGAGTGATTCGCGTTTCCTACGGATTCACGGTTACCGAGTCTTGAAGGAATGAATTAATCGGCTTCTGAGCTGACCGATAATGCCGATTATCGACATTTACATTAAACACTAGGCTATAAATGATTTGTGTTGTTATTAACATCACTAGCATCTCCGTTAGTCATCGCGGTTGTGGTTAGCCAGCGCATTAGTGTTCAGGCCAGAGGGAGTGAACCTGTCAATAAAGTTATTAACTAGCACTAGTAGTCCACCGATATTTAAATTTAAATATATATATTTTTTTAATTATGGCACATTTACATTATTACTATTATAATGTCAAATAACGTTATTAACTAGCACTAGTAGTCCACCGATATTTAAATTTAAATATGTATATTTTTTTAATTATGGCACATTTACATTATTACTATTATAATGTCAAATAACGTTATTAACTAGCACTAGTAGTCCACCGATATTTAAATTTAAATATATATATATTTTAAACTATGGCACATTTACATTATTACTATTATAATGTCAAATAACGTTATTAACTAGCACTAGTAGTCCACCGATATTTAAATTTAAATATGTATATTTTTTTAATTATGGCACATTTACATTATTACTATTATAATGTCAAATAACGTTATTAACTAGCACTAGTAGTCCACCGATATTTAAATTTAAATATATATATATTTTAAACTATGGCACATTTACATTATTACTATTATAATGTTAAATAACGTTATTAACTAGCACTAGTAGTCCACCGATATTTAAATTTAAATATGTATATTTTTTTAATTATGGCACATTTACATTATTACTATTATAATGTTAAATAACGTTATTAACTAGCACTAGTAGTCCACCGATATTTAAATTTAAACATGTATATTTTTTAAACTATGGCACATTTACATTATTACTATTATAATGTCAAATAACGTTATTAACTAGCACTAGTAGTCCACCGATATTTAAATTTAAATATGTATATTTTTTTAATTATGGCACATTTACATTATTACTATTATAATGTTAAATAACGTTATTAACTAGCACTAGTAGTCCACCGATATTTAAATTTAAACATGTATATTTTTTAAACTATGGCACATTTACATTATTACTATTATAATGTTAAATAATGTTATTAACTAGCAATTGTAGTCAACCGATATTTTTACATTAAAATAATATTTAATAACGATAGAAAACCAGACGTGTAGCATATTGAATGCTTTTTTTACGCAGTATTTATTAAAAACGCACTAACATTTAATTAAACAAGATTCACATAATAAAAACCAAGATGTCCATAAATGTAAATAAATATAATCTTATCTTTAGCATGGCATATTTACATCACATTTATATTATTACTATTATTATGTCAAATAATATGGCCAATATTTACATGAAAACAAATTTTTGATGATAGAAAACGAGACGTATAAGAAATGAGCTGAATGCTTATTTTAAACAATATTTGTTAAATTGCATTACGTTTAGTGTTGTGATACCAAACACGTCCATACATTGTAGAATTTTTTATTTTTTTCCAAAATTGTAAATAGAACAAAAATGATTGGAGTATGTTTTACAAGAAAACAATTCATCTTTCAATATTTCCATCCAATTCAATGTGTTTCTATCACTGAATGCTTTCAGTGTACTTGTTCTGGACAAAAAATATTATATTCTAATATACCAAAAAGAAAATATAAAATTACACTATACATTTTTTTTTTAAATTTGATAAATGAAACAAGTACATTTGACAAGAAAACACTGTTTCAGTCTTTTTATATTTCACATTTACTGCATGCAAAAAGTGTGTCTTTTTTAATGCAAGCAGATACTCTCAGAATGCTTGCAACTAATGCATTTAGCAGATGCTTTTATCCAAAGCAACTTACAATAGAGGAGCAATTCATCAAAAATATTCATCGTTCAGTCTCACAAATATTCCGTGGCTCATTTTGGAACTTTTCACTGAAAGCAGGAACCAAAAATGGCACTGCTGTGAAAACCCCCTTTTTAGAGTGTATAACAATGTCAGCTTTGTTAGAAGCTTGTATTGTGACATGTGTTATTTGGGTTGAGGGATCAGCCAATCAGGCGCCGGTATCGCCGAACGATGGCCAGATATCCCGGATCCACGACTCATTCTGAGATACGTGCGTGTTATTAAGCGGAGCGTGAGATGTTTCCACCCACATCAGGAACTCCTCTGATCTGCACACGCTCAAATCATGTGCCAGCAACATGCTACTAAACATGCAATTACAACATAATCTGAGGAGCACTTCATACGGCTGCATGCATGATGGATTTAGTTGTTGTTAAGCTTTGCTTTTGTATTAATATTAATTAATAATGCCACTTGAGAGCAGTTTGAAGTGAAACGGTCTATAAAATATCATTAGTTGTGTTTGCTACAGCATGCATCTGTATTATTATTACTTTATTAAGTGATCAAACTGAACCACATCTACACTCTTCAAAATAAAGCTTCTTCATTGGCATTCATAACATCCGTGGAACCTTATAAGGTCCTTCATAGTGGAAAAAGATGATTATTAAATGATTAAAATGTTCCTCACACTAAGAAAAAAAGTGGTTCTTGCACTTTTTCTGAGTAAATCCATTGAAGAAGAACAATTTTTGGTTTGACATAACCTTTCAAGGGGATCTTTATGAAAAGAAACCCTTTAGTGAACCTGTTTTCGCTGTAAAGTGATTCCGTGGATGTTAAAGGTTCTTAATGGAACCATCAATGCCAATAAAGAAGCATTATGAATAAAAGTGTAAGCACTGAAAGGTTCTTTGGGAACCAAAAAATGGTTATTCACTGTAAAACATTTTATTTTTAAGAGTTTAGAACTTCAATTATTTTGACACAGTTATTGAACTGAATTTGTTCAACGCTGATTGAACTGCATTGAATAATGACACTGCTGTCAGCTCTTGAATTGAATTAATTTCATATTTGATGAATTTACAACATTTTCCATCCCCAATTTTTTTAATGCAAATTTTGTGATATTGCACATTCAATGCTGGATGGTAATGCCAAAATGCACATAAAATCTTAAAACGTGCATACACATCTTATGCACTCAATTGAGAAGTCTTCATACGTGTAAACTATGATGGAAGCACATTTACCAAATAAATTCTTTGATGTGCATCAAAAAGTCATGCGACTTTGCCTCAACAGATCATAACGAACTGCTAACCACCGATCACATTAAACATGCATATGAGCGTTGTTTAGGTCGTTCTGAAATGCCTGAGCAAAGTCGGTTATGGCATCCCCAAATATCCCACCCTTCCAAATACAAGATAACATGTGTTTATTGCATTTCATCTGCAATGCGAGCCACTTATTATGCATGAGAAAGGAGCCAAAACTTCCATTTTTCTTTCTGATATTTGGCGCTAGTTTCACAGGAAGTAGCTGTTTTGTTCTCTCAAACTCATTTTAGGTGTTTTATATATGCGATATTCAAGTTTTACGCATTAAATTTGGGATGGAAACCTCCTGTTTTATTTCTGTGAAGCTCTTTGAATCAATCTGGATCTGGATGCAAGATATTATCGGATCGGCGATAATGCAATACCATTAGATGGTAATTTTCTGATTAAATAAAGCATAGTGCTGTCCGTAAGATCAGGATTAATTTTGATTTAGAGGTCAGAAGATATCGTTTTACATGAATACAAAAATCCCAAACATTACAAACTATGTAACTTACAAATAACTTATATTACATGTATTTATTCATGTGTATATATATATTTTTCTCCTTTTTTTCAAACAGATTATGAGCTATGAAAGTTTTCAGAATGTTTACAACTCTCTGTTCTTTAGACCCGCTCAAATGTTAATCGTTAAAGACATGATTGATTTATAGTTATTTATAATTACTTTCAAAGCCTTCATGTACTCTCATATAAAAGACGCATTTATTGTTTAGTTCTAACAAATACTTTTTTTTAAAAACTAACCAAATTCAAAAAAAAAAAAATTGTTTAGAATTCTGCAGGCGGAGACATTTGGTGTTTTTTAAACAAAGGAAATATACGGTACGGCAAAATTGTTATATCTACATATTGGATATCGTCAAAATCCAATATCGTTCACCCTAATCTGCATTGTATAAAGCCGCTATTTAGTGACTTGATTTTGGTCCCGAGGTGCGTAACCACATAGCAGCGACCTGGCAACCACATAGCAGCGACCTGGCAACCACATAGCAGCGACCTGGCAACCACATAGCAGCGACCTGGCAACCACATAGCAGCGACCTGGCAACCACATAGCAGCGACCTGGCAACCACATAGCAGCGACCTGGCAACCACATAGCAACGACCTGGCAACCACATAGCAACGACCTGGCAACCACATAGCAGCGACCTGGCAACCACATGGCAACGCCCTGGCATGTCATTGTTCTGTGCATTGTGGCTCAACATGAACACATGCATTGGTGCATCTCAACAGAAACCCACTGTCAGGTCAGAATGCCACTATATAGAGTTAGAAGAGGTGTTTGAATATTTCATTGTGAGTGTGTGTGTGTGTGTGTGTGTGTAGTGGTGAAGTGGCACTTTGACCGCTGTGGATGCAGTCGATGCGATGTTTGCAGCACTCGCTCCTCTGGATGCTCTGGCTCGTTTAACAGCAGAATTGGTGTGATATGTGCATATGCACTAAAATGCACTAAAGCGCTGGGTTTCTGTAAACGAGCGTCAGTGCAAGCGCAGCTGTGAGTGCATGTGAACAAAAGCGTCTTTCTCCGGCGCGCCGTCTCCTGGACTTATTATGGACGTCACATGCATGCGATTTCCTCTCGATATCCTCAAATCTGGCGTTTCCAGCGCTTCCAGTCCTAATCTGGCACCTCGGTGTCGGAGGGTTTGATCTGGGTTCGTTCTGTGCTTGGCTCACAATCTGGAGTGAATGTGTGCTGATTTATTAGAGTGAATCTGTTCATGACGACTCTTTATTCAATCATAATTGAGCGATCTGTCATTTACTCTCCCTCATGTTGATCTTTCCTCTATAGAGCATGAATAGAGATGCTGCTGTGGACAGACATTATAGAGCTCTGAAAAACACCATAAAACATCATATCAGAAGCTTAAATGACTATGATTTAGTAAAAACCAGAGAAGGCAATAATACCCTAAAAATATGTAAAATATAAATTATGCATGCTCATGTACATAAAATACAGCAAAATTATTTTTGGTCGCACCATGAATAACAAAAATATAAAGAAAATATATATATGTAAAATGTAAAATATACATGCACATGTTCATAAAATACAGCAAATTCAATTTTGTTTTCTTGCACCATGAATAACAACAAGAAACGTATAAAAGGAAGAAAAAAAAATATCGCTAACATTTTTATGTATAATTTTCAACAATGTAGAAATACGATGCAATTCATATAAAAAGAAAGAAAATAATACATTTATTAACTATGCGTTGATGTATATCAATTTACAGGCTCCGTTTGGCATTAAGATCCATTTATCCTGACAGATGTGTGTATATATTTGAACACTGATGGGTGATTTTCAGTTCTGATAAGTTGTTGTTAAGTCGTTGGTAATGTTCTACAAACAATATTCATAAACAGAACGAGTGTGAATGTGTATGCTGTAATGACATATTACTGGCCACTGAATCAGTGTTTGTTATGAATCCCTCGAAGCGAACAGATGCCTGATTTCATCAGACGCGTGCGTTTATCATTGCTGGCGACAGAATTTGTGATACTAATTTTGTTTTTCAGAGTATAAACATGATTTACACGGCAGAGCGATGCAGAAATATAGAGTGGGATGTTATGTCTCAAAACTAGGAGAACTAAGAGATATTTGCTAGACATCGTGTATATGAAGTTTGGAGACTTACTGTAAATGCACTATATAAATCTAGAACAGTGGCATTTTAATGTTATTTATATACTATTGTAGTTTTTAATTTTGAATTCAATAATTATCTGTACATTTTCAGTTTGCATTTTAATTTTATATTTATATTAGTGCTGTCAAACGATTAATCACCAAAATAAAAAGTGTAGTTTTACTAATATATTGTGTTATGTGGGCTGTTGTAGTATTTATTATGCATATAGATACACACACACACATACAGTATATATTTTAAAAATATTTACATGCATATGTATATTCATGTAATTTATATCATGTATACATTTATTTCATATATAAATATATAAGTGCATGTGTGTGTCTTTATATATGCATAATAAATATACACAGTACACACAAATATATTATGTATATATTCTATAATGTAACAAAAAAACTTTTATTTTGGATGTGATTAATCGTTTGACGGCACTAATTTTTATTTTTTTTTATTAGTGTTCATTTTCTTTTCGTTTTAAATTTTTGTTCAATTTTAGTTTTAATTGATTTTATTTCCAGTTAGTTATTTTAGTGATTACATTTAAATCACAAATGTAGCTTTTCGAAAAGTTTTGAAAAAAGTTTTCACCAGATATTATTAATTTCAGCTTTTTCAATGAACAAAAATGTTGTAATAGACTTTGTTTTAGTTTTATTTCCAGTTAGTAATTATACATCTTATGCTAAATGAAAATTAGAAATGTTACTCTGGCAGCTAAGATGAGTCACCTTATATAACATTTCAGCTTTATATATAAAAAAAAAGCCAAAATTGATTAAAAGTTCAGCTTTATTTCAGTTAACAAAATTTTTTATTTTTTTTGCCGCCTCCTTTTTTTGTTTGTTTTAGATGATAAACGCAAAACTGTGCAAATTCGATCAGAATCCGTCTGAATCATTTGTTTTTAGTAATATTAGTTTATCTTCAATTTGTTCATAATGTGATGCTTTGATTTGTGTCCACATAAAAAAAAAAAGGAAAAATAATCAAGTGGGATGAAGCACCTTTCATTTGTGAAGCAGTTAATTTACTGTTTATTGAATATAACCAGTTGTTGCACCATTTTCGAAGGTAAAACATATCTATATTGTGATATATTAAAGCAATAAGCCCCAAGAAGCCGTGGTTTACAGTGACTTTATAACAGTTATATTGTTAGCTGTTATAAATATATACATAGTAATGTTTAACAAAATAAAACAGAGCAAATAAAGAGTAATGATATTAATAAAAACAGTATTCTTCCACCAAACAATGTAGCTCCTCAGAAACAGTTGTGGTTGCTACAAAGTGGTTGCAAAGCAACACACAAACGTAAACAAAGGTGTGTGTTACTTTGTAGCGTCATTTACAACAGCTTCGAACGCGGCTCAGCCAATCAGAGTCAAGCACCGGAACTCTCCGCTTTATAAGGTTAATCATTCTATGCTCTAATGCTGTAAAGCAGGTTGTTCTCCAGTGTTTAGCGTCTGTGCTGCTGTGCTGCAGGTATAATGGCTCTCTTCCCGGAGGAGACCGCGGTCGCAAGAGGAGCCGCTTCGCTCTTTACAGAAGGGCCAAAGCGAACGGCGTCAAGCCCAGCGCCGTGCACATCCTCAGCAACCCACAGGACAGCAAGGTGCATGCTTCCTTCACGCTTTAGTGCATTGCACGCGGTGCATTGTGGGATAGTGACGCTGCGTCTGACCTTTCGTTGCAGGCGGTGAACAGCAGGGGCCAGCACAGCATCTCCTTCACCCTCTCCAGGAACCAGACGGTTGTGGTGGAGTACTGCCACGATAACAACACCGACATGTTCCAGGTCAAACACACCGATCAGTTTTCTTAGTTTCAGAATCCAGCAGGTTAAAATAGAAGCATCTAGTTCAGATAAAATGATCACTTCGGTCGGCGCTCCCCAGGGATGTGTATTATCACCGTTATTATTCATCTTAGTATATATACACATTCTTGTGTGAGTTCTTTTAATGACAGACATATTGTAAAGTATGCAGATGATACTGCTTTAGTGACCCTTTTACATGATGGGGAGGAAGAACATGGGCCTGTTTTAGATTTTAAATTGGTGCGAAAATTCAAATCTCCTCGTAAATGTCTCCAAAGCTAAGGAGATGGTTATCAATTTTAGAGAGAAAGAGCAAAGTGTAACCCAACTTACATTAATTAATGGGGAGCAAATTCAGTTAGTAACAAATTGTGACCCTGGAGCACAAAACCAATTTTGCATCATCTGAAAGCTGAATGAATCAGCTCTCCATTGATGTATGGTTTGTTAGGATCGGACAATATTTGAAAATCTGGAATCTGAGGGTGCAAAAAACTAAAATATTGAGAAAATCATCTTTAAAGTTGTACAAATTAAGTTCTTAGCAATGCATATTACTAATCAAACATTAAGTTTTGATATATTTACGGTAGGAGATTTACTAAATATCTTCATGGAACATGATCTTTACTTAATATCCTAATGATTTTTGGCATAAAAGAGAAATGTATAATTTTGACCCATACAATGTATTGTTGGCTATTGCTACAAATATCCCCCAGCGACTTAACAGTGCTTTTGTGCTGCAGAGACACGTATATAAATACCTTGGTATAATGTTGGACAATAAACTCAGGTGGGATGCATGGACTGTAAGCTACAACAGAGAATGCACTTCTTAAAGAAATTACTGTCTTTTAATGTCGATAGCAGAATGCTGTTGATGTTTTATGGGGCTTTTATTGAAAGCATTATGACATTTTGTGTGATCTGCTGGTTTGGTAATGCTTCTGAGGCCCAGAAGAGGTCATTAACAGCAAGTAAATTGTTAGGAACAAAATTAGAGCATAAAGAGTATGTACAAGGAAAGAGTGTTAAATAAGGCTAACATAATTGTGAAGGATAAGAGGCATCCTTTATCGTATACCTTTGAATTGTTACCATCAGGTCGACGATATTGTGTTCCTAGATGTTCAAGAAATAGGTTAAAAGTATAATTTATTCCCCCAAGCAATTAAGTTCTTAAAATCTTCTTCCTCTAGTGGTAGTAGACTGGATATTTTAATTAGATTTATCAGTATTAAAGTATTGTTTACATCTATTTATTTATACGTATATATGCCTAATGTGAATCGTCAAATGTCTGTGCGAGTATATGCTGCAAAACGCAATAAATAAATAGTGAACTGGATTCAGTAAACGTCGAAACACTAAAAAAAATTCACAAAACAAATTGAAACAATTCCTCTTTCTTCTTCTCGTTTAAAAAGTCCTGAGATCGCGTAGAGAGGAAGGAGAGTTCTTCTACGGTGGCTCTGAATTGTCAAAACACCTCTCAAAATTAATTGAATCGCAATCGCAAAGTTTAATTGCTACATATAATCATTGCAGTTAATACTGTTCACCGTCTGTTTGATTACGTGTAATTTGTAACTAACTGCATGATTTTTACTCTACATTTCTGCCGTAGTCACCACTAATAACCTACTCCTAAATATAATGTAGAAACGTACAATTTTCTGTAAAGCTGCTTTGCAATGATTTGTATCGTGAAAAGCGCTAAATTGGATCATTGAATAAAAATTGAATAATGACGGACGAAAGTTTCGGAGGCAGTGTGTAAACGTGATTGACACAACGTGAGGTTGTATTTATTTTTTAACGTGCGAAAATTTCGTACGAGAATTTCGGATTCAGTGTGCAATGACCTTAACAATTCCCGCAGAGTAAAACATTGTTTTAGTAAACATTAAATAAAAAAAATTGTTTTAGTAAACGATAATATTTCCCACGCGTTACCAAAATAAAAATTAAATAATTAATGTTTAGTTTCAGGGCGAGATTTGAGATTACAAACGTTTTTTGTTAATCGAAATAAAGCTGAAATAAAATAAAATACAAAAGATTACATGGATAAAACTTTTACAAATAAAAATTTGTCAATCGACAGTTTAAGTTTAAGCACTAAAATTACTAGTAAAACTAAACCCAAAATATAAACAAACTAATAAAAATGTCAAAAGCACATAAAAAAATGACTAAATAAAATATTAAACTAAAATTAAAATAACTGAAAATAAACGCTAATTCAAAATATTAACAAAAACTATAATAGTATATAAATCATATGTGTATGTAAATAATAATGTTTAATAATACTGAAAACATGATTTAAAAAAAAAATTTAACAAATATTTTCTAAACATTTAATTGTGAATATTTTCAACTGTATTTTAAATATTTGTAATGTTTATTATTTTTAAATGAAACATTTTTTTTTTAAAGTTTTATTATTATTTATTTGTTTTCTGGCATTGTGTGTGTTTCTAGACGCTCAAGGGGTAGGCAGAGCAACATCATGTGATTCCCCCAGAAAATAAATGCATGAAACAAGATAAAGATTTAGGGAGTAATGTATTTGGTCAGTGCATTTACGTTTATGTATATGCTTTATTTTTTAAGATGAACTGTTTTTTCCAAGCCATTGTTAGATGCCAGAGTTTCCGGTCGTAGCTATGCAAGATTTGCTTTCAAAACAGTATCATAACTATTAAACTATATCTTATAATTTTAAATCTGTATTTAACCTCAAAGTAAAAAAGAGGCGCTAAAGTCTGATTTTGTGGTGGCTGTGCTTTAAAATTAAATTATTATAATCTTAATTCAAGTGGATTTTTGAGGATTTTGACAGTAATCAGTGTTGAAATTTAGAGAAGTAATCAAAAAGTAATCAGTTTAAATAGAGTAACTGAAAAAGTTACATTTTAGTAACCTGCTACATTTCCAAAGTAACCTTCCCAACACTGACTCCTGGGTCAAACTGAGCAGTCCCTAATATAAGGGTGAGATGTGTGTGATTGATCTTCTGCAGATCGGCCGCTCCACCGAGAGCCCCATAGACTTCGTGGTGACAGACACTCCAGGAGGATCCCAGGAGAGCGAGGACTCGAGCTCGGCTCCCAGCACCATCTCCCGCTTCGCCTGCAGGATCGTCTGCGACCGAAACCCGCCCTACACCGCCCGCATCTACGCCGCCGGCTTCGACTCCTCCAAGAACATCTTCCTCGGGGTCAGTATCACAGCGGGGTTTGCAGGGGGGCCGCCAATTATTAATAGAAATAATAATATCGTTAAAATATGTAACCATGACCCTGGAGCACAAAACCAGTCATAAGTAGCACGGGTATATTTGAAGAGTTCATTTGCAAAAACAATTCCAGAAGTAATATCAAACTGCAGTTGGGTTGTTTTGATTAAATAATAATAACTTAAACAAATACAGGATGATTTATCAAATTAAACTTCATTGAAAGTATGTTTTTTTTTCATATTAAAAGTTTGTTTTATAGCAAAAGCAGATAACGCCACATTTCATGTTTTAGAATTTAAAGAAACACTGGTTTAATCTCTGTAATCTCTTCAGATGATAACGTAGACACCTGACAAACGTTGTTGTTGTTGTGATCATAAACTGTATGGATGTGATTACACGCAATACACAGAGCTTTTCCCTCACTATTGTAACGCAAAACGTTTCAGCTTTTATTTTCCTTTTTCACCCTGACGAAGATATCACGGGTTCATCAAGTTCGTCGAAATTATCCTCGATCACTTTTAGTCAGCTTTGACGAAACTCCTCTCAGCTAGCACGTCTTTTCAGAGTGAAAGTAGCCTTGTCACCTGACCTGAATACAGCGCGCTGATTCGCTAAAATGGACTTAAATGCACACTTAAATGCTCACGAAAAAGAGCTGAAGAGCACTTGTGTGTTCAGCCGAGTCTAATTTCACCTCGGCTTTTGCTTGCTTAATGCTTTTATGACGCCAGATTAATGTAAACACAGCCCACTGTGAACACCCTTGTGATTCGCTGCAATCTTTTCGAATCTTATGAATGATTATTTTAGGTTCAAGTGTGTGTAAGGATTTGTCTGTTTCTGAAGCATGCAGCGCCATCTGCTGTTCACAACTACGCTCAGAATCGACTCGAGAAAGAATCGACATGCATTCGGAAAATCTCTGAATCGATGCTGAATCATTTCTCAATGCATCGATTTATTTTCCCAGCCCTAAAAAATACATAGTATGGGTCAAAATGATCGATTAGCCACTAATGTTTTTAGGTTTAAAAAATGTGTTTTTAAAGTCACGCTGAAACTGAAGTAGCGACAAATCTTTTCTTCCATGTTGCGATGTACATCAGAGTGTAACGGATTAGCGATAAAGAAAAAATGTAGGGCGGGAACTTGGTTCTGTGCATCGGTTGTTGATTGGATGTAAAGATGTGGGCGTAGCTTTCTATGCAGATGAGCTTGAGCTGGAGGGGTGGAGCTTAAAGCCCCGTTCACACCAAGAACGATAACTATAAAGATAACGATAAAGATACAGTTCTAACCCAGCAACGTATAGTCTGTTTATTCTAAGCGCTTTAAGAGAGATCCAGTTATGACATTCTGATTATTGATGACATTTTTATAAAATTAAATGTATGCACGCAGGAATTGCTCACTATAAAATCTATGATATGCATTTAGAAAACAGACGGGGTTATTTGTCATTTCATGCTGACTTTAATAATATACAGCTGACTTTCATGCTGTTCTTTACCTATTGGACTGTCAGCATCCTAAAATACTAGTATGGAAGCTTGTTTGTTGCCATAAAATGCTTTAGCTCACAATTCTGTGGAAAAAAGTCAGAATTTTGAGATATAGAAGCGGTGAGATTAAAAGCCACAATTACCAATTTACGAGATTTTTCTGAGGAAAAAGTCAGTATTTCGAGATGTAAAGTTTATTCCTCACAATTCTGACTTTATATCTCGCAGTTCTAAGAAAAAAGCTTGAATTGTGTGATTTATTAAATCAAAATTGCAAGGGAAAAGGCAGAATTGTGAGATAAAAAGTCCAAGTTACGGTTTTTTGTTTTTATTCCGTGGCGTAAAAAAAAACAAATAACAGAATTGCGACACTTAAACTCAGAATTCAAAGAATAAAAAGTTAAAGTTAAAAAGTTATATTTTTTATATTCTGTGGCAAAACAAGCTTTAATAGAGATGTTATCTTCTTTAAACACTTTCATAAATGTAACTACTGTCAAGACAAAATTAACAATTGTGTAATCTCACTATTATTATTACCTTAATATTTTTATCGTGCTTGAGCGTTGGATTTTTTAAGGCATCATGGATTTTTCCCACATTTATGCAGTAGGCAGTAATGCATTACGCTTTCTTGCAAAGGTGGCACATAGTGGTGCTTCTGAAGTGGCATTTGTGCATCTTTACACAGACTGTTTAATGCAGTTCGGATGTGGCATGAATGCATTTACACAGACTGTTTAATGCAGCTCAGATGTGGCATGAATGCATTTACACAGACTGTTTAATGCAGCTCAGATGTGGCATGATGACTTTACACGACTGTTAAGCAGCTCAGATGTGGCATGAATGCCTTTACACAGACTGTTTAATGCAGCTCAGATGTGGCATGAATGCATTTACACAGACTGTTTAATGCAGCTCAGATGTGGCATGAATGCATTTACACAGACTGTTGTAATGACAGCTCAGATGTGGCATGAAGCCTTACAACAGACTGTTTAATGCGCTCAGATTGGCATGAAGATTACACAGACTGTTTAATGAGCTCAGTGTGGCATGATGTCCTTCCAAGACTGTTTAATGCAGCTCAGATTGTGGCATGAATGCATTACACAGACTGTTAAGCAGCTCAGATGTGGCATGAATTGCATTTACACAGACTGTTTAAGCAGATAAAGAAAGTGGCCTGAATGTATTACACAGACTGTTGAATGCAGTCAGATTGGCATGAATGATTTACACAGACTGTTAATGCAGCTCAGATTGGCAGAATGCCTTTTACCAGGAAGTTTAATGCAGCTCAGATGTGGCAGGAATGGCCGACTTTACACAGACTGTAAGCAGCTCAGATGTGGCATGAATGGCATTTACACAGAGTTTAAGAGCTCAGATGTGGCAGGAATGCATTTACAAGACGTTTAATGCAGCTCAGATGTGGCATGAATGCATTTACACAGACTGTTTAATGCAGCTAAGAAGTGGCATGAATGTATTTAAACAGACTGTTTAATGCAGCTCAGATGTGGCATGAATGCATTTACACAGACTGTTTAATGCAGCTCAGATGTGGCATGAATGCATTTACACAGCAAAAACATACTTGATAACGAGATTCGAGTGGGTCAGAGCGCATCGTTTATTGCTTTTATTGTTTAAACACATGCATTTTGACACTCAATTTTAAGCAGGCACAGAGCAGCCTTAACTATTGCATTCGCGAAATACATTTTATAAACTCATGCACTTTCCTAACTGATGCATCTGTCACGCAGGAGAAAGCAACTAAATGGAAGAATCCGGATGGTCACATGGACGGACTGACGACTAACGGCGTTCTGGTGATGCATCCTGTGGGTTTCCCAGAAGAGCCCAAGCAGGGCTTGTGGAGAGAGATCTCTGTGTGCGGAGACGTCTACGCTCTCAGAGAGACCCGATCCGGACCCATCCGCGGCCAGCTGGTAAACACCAGAACTAACTAACCTCTAAACCACAAACGGCAAGATTCAGGGGTCATGATGGGAGTAAATTAGAGCTGCACGATTAATCGTTAAAAGATCGAAATCTCGATTCAAACACCCACTCGATATAATTTCTAAATAACAGTGATTTGCTTGTGTATATTTAACCTTTGAAAAAAATCATCCCGGAACATTCAAATCTGACACAGAAAGCAGACATTTACCATGAAACAGCTTCACAAACTCTCTTTTCAACTACACAGTATTATTTCTCATTCATGTTATCACAGAAATACTGGGATGAAAGTTTATAGTTCAGATATAAGCATTGATGTCTATGGGGCAGTGTTTCCCAACCTTTTTTCTGCCGTGGCACAGTTTAAGTAACAGCACACCACTAAGCACTGAAATATAGCAAAAAAAATAAAATAAATAAAGATAGATAGAACGGGGGAAACGTTTTAGTTTTTTTAACAACCATAAACATCGTCAGAGTTGGTCAAAGTCCCTTATTATATAATTCTATAGTCTTTAGAGTTGATATTTTGTCATTAGAACGGCCGCATCTGAAGCAGTAAGTTAATCGCATTACGTTTTCATCAACTTACAGGTTAGAAAGTTTTTTTGTAGCTATATTGGCGCTCAGTTTTTCTTGTGTTTAATACATTTGGCCAAAATCTCATGATGTAAAAGACGATCGCGCTATGCACAGGATATTTAAAACACACAAAAGTATTGGCTACAACTAGACGGCAAGTGTCTAATGAGTGAGTGACAGAAATAAACATGACTAAACATCTGAAGGCAAGTTAGAAGAAAGAGTACAACTTTACAATCCGTACCCTGTCTCATATAATCGCTCAATCAGTGTTTCAGCTGCGCAAAGACGTCAATATAACTGCTTGTAACATCACATTTACCTCAGAAAAAAAAACACATTCGGTGACCATAAACTCATTAGTCAGCCAGAAAATAAAACTGTAGAGAGGGGGAAAAGGGGGGCATTTTGTTTTGCTAAATATATGCACCATATAACATATTCATTATAAATGTTTACTGTTCTTCAATGTTTAATTTAAATGTATTTATGACAGCCACTATTTAAATGTTTATTTTAGTTATTTAATTGAAGTAGAAATATTATTATGTAATTGTAACTTTATTATTTTAAAAACTTCATTAAGTGTAATTTAAGCAGTTGTATAGCCTAAAAAATCAGTCAGTTTTAACCTTCAATATAATAATGTAGTACCAACTGACTCTCATGAATATTTTTCCTGTTGGGCAAATTGGGCATGTGTACCTGATATACTGTATATCCAAAATAATCGATATTTAATCGAATCGTGAAATTTGTGTCAAAAACCAGCCCTATCACCATGATGAACAGTGAACTATTATGATGTGAGTCATTGAAATTCACTTCAAACACTTTTTTATAAAATTTTGGTGTAGTAAATAATAAATACTAATCTATATATCATATTTTATAAATATTTAAATGCATGTATATTTAAAATGTTTTATAATTCATCAAAATAACTAAACACTGCAGCAATTATATTTTTGTAAATATTTTGTTTAGTTCAGAATCTGATCTCTGTTTGAAACAAAAAAAATCGCGATTCGCAGTTTAGCCAGGAAGCGTGCGGCTATAGACTGAAGAATGCATGTGAAACAGGGTCCGTGTCTGCGGAGCTTTTAACTCCTGCGTGTTTCTAAGCCACCAGTGTTGTATGCAGTTAAATGATGTTGGGGACTAATATAAACACATGCAATCAAAACCGCAATCACAACGGCAAGTAATGACGTGAGCATGCGCGCGTCGCTCTAATGTGATTGAAAGCTCTGCGTGAAAGACTTTCTGAATGATGGAGATATGTGAAAGCCTCATTAAGGTGTTTTATTCAGGGTGGAGATTAGTTTCTGTTTATATCACGTTGAGTGAAGGATCTGCAGTGAACTGAGGAAAGGACAGATTTTTTTTGAGAAATAAGTTGTTTGAAATGTAACGCATAACATTCGGTGTCAGACTGCATGAGTGAGGGGAAAGTAACTGCGACTGTCTGTTAAACAGAATTATAATACATTTTAAAAGTTGATTAATTATAATCATTAAAAAGTGTAAAAAGGTGATTTACATAATTATTTTAATTAATAATACATAAAAAAATAATCATTCTTATTAATTATATGAAAATATGTATACTATTTAATACTAGTGTACTATTTCATAATATTATAGTAGTATTTAAGAATTTTGTAATTAAATTATTAATAATAAATAAAATAAAAAAGTTTAACTGAAATAAAAAAAGTCATTGTGATTTCATGAAAAAAAAAATCAGGTTTTTGGCCAAAATTTTGTGGATTTGTATATCAATAAATAAATAATAATATATTAATATCAAAATATTTTGCTATTATACTATTGTTCTATTTCATAATCTTATAGTAGTATTTAAGAAAATACTAATGATTGTTGTATAGCTCAATTAATAATGAAGAAATTAAGCCTAAACATTCATATACTAATTTACGTTATACTTTTTCAATAAATAAATAAAACTATATTATATTTTTCTTACAGTTTTATTCTTTTTTAATTTGCACAGGGAAATTACAATAGTAATATTTATATTTTTAATTCGGTAATTTTAGTTTTTATTTACTTATTATTATTATTATTACAACATTATTATTATTATTACTGTTTTGACAGTTCAACTGTAATTGTAGAAATGAAGACAGCCTTAAGAATTAGTATTGTATTGTACAGTTGTACTTTAGCTACTATCTATTAAAGATAAATTAACGGTGCTTATGGTCATCCCAAGAGGCACAAAATCATTCACGACTTTTTACATAAACTGTTCCCTCCTGGTGGAGTGACCTGAACAACTCAATCCCAGCTAAAAACACATCACATCCCTCTAACTCTAGCACTCTCTATTCTATTCTTTTTATACATTGGTTTTATTTTTATTAAAAAAACAACAACCTTTACCCCTAAGGCGTGCACGCTATTGTTGTCTAATGCTTTTTGTCTTTAACAAAAAAAGCTCTAACTCTAGCTATTCTGTATTCTGTTTATATTCTATTTTTATGTTTTTTATTATTATAGACTTGTAATCATGCTATTTTGTAGTTTGATTTGCGCTATTGTCATCATTTGGATTAAAAAGAGTTGCTAGATGACTAAGTACGTTAATATTATTTTTTAATATATTTTTATTTTACAGTGAAACTCAATAGCATATGGTCTGTTTTTTATTTAGTAATCGTTTTTTTTCGTTATTATTACAACAGAAAAATATTAAACAGAAGAATAAATATTAATATGAGTTTTTCATAAGTCAGTATATTCTATACTATGTTAGTATTAGTAAGTTACTATTAAGAAAATATAATAATGATTTTATTTACAGTACAACGTAAAAGGAAAACCTCTGGTATGGGAATATTTTAGTTATTATCTTAAATACAGTTGTAATATTCGTAGTTCTATTGTATTTTTGTCTGTTTTTTTAAGTTAAATGTTTATTTAGCATTATTTAAATTCGATTATTATTATATTATTAGCAAATATGATGTAAATAATCCGAAAAATACATGTTCATTCAAATGTGCAGCCCTTTAAATATTCAGCTTTATAGTTCTATTGTATTATTATAATTGAATTTTTTTTGTGTTCGTATTAGTTAGTTATTATCATTATATGCCTTATTTATTATCATTTATAGCATATTGATGTAAAGATCAGAAAATTATTTTAAAAACTATTTAAAAAAACATTGATAGTTCTAATTTATTTGATTGTGTATTTATATAGCTAGTAGTTGTTATTATTATATTATGTGATTATTTTATATTTATTTAATTATTTGTATTATTTATTATTTTTTATGTATTCTTGCATTTAATAATTTTCTATTATTTACTATTGTCTTGTGTATTTTCGTTTTTAATAATGTTCTAAGTATTTATTATGTTATATTATTTATTATCATTTGTATAGCAAGATTGATGTAATAACCGACTGTTGTTGTTTGCAGGAGCCCAGGGTGAGAGCAGCGCTTGCAGGCGGTGCTTGGTGGATCTGTGTGGAGCGACGGTGCTCTGGCGAACAGATGACGGTCTGCTGAAGGCCACGACCGGCGGAACCTGGATGCCATGCCGTCGAGATGAACGCGGCGCGGCACAGTGTCAGTGGTTGGAGCACGCTGGCCTCCAAGCCTCCGCGGAGCCACAGTTGGAGGGTAGCGCCAGCTGGGCATATTGAGCTGCGGACACGTGCACGGCGACAGCCTGGGGCAGCGGACCGAGGGCCAACGCGAGCGCAGTGAGGGCCCGGCGGCCGCCGCGAGTGCCAATCTGCCGGAGCCTGGGCCCTAACGTGCCGCTTGTGGATGGGGGGAGGCAGGCTTATAAACGGACGACGGGGCCCCGGACTCACGCCTTGGCCCTGCGGTCAAGTGTGCTCCGAGAACACGGCTCGATATGGGCCGTCACGCCGCTGCCTCCGGGGACACAAGACTTCAGACCACTGCCCTTCTGCGCGGCCACGATGGCACGACGGCCCCCGGGGTCACACGCCTCATCTTCAGGGCCCCATCGATTGATGAGGGGCCCGCCGAGGGACCGGAAAGAGTCTCACGAGGGGCGGTGTTAGACAACATGCTGCTTTCGAGTCAAATCAATGTCTTTATATCTTTACAGGGGACATCAGATTACCATTTTCCAAAAGTTGATATGTGACCCTGGAGCACAAAACCAGTCATAAGGGTCAATTTTTCAAAATTGAGATTTATGCATCATCTGAAAGCTGAATAAATAAGCTTTCCATGATGTATGGTTTGTTAGGAGAGCACAATATTTGAAAATCGGAATCTGAGGGTGCAAACAAAAATCTAAATATTGAGAAAATCACATTAAAAGTTGTCCAAATGAAGTTCTTAGCAATGCATATTACTAATCAAACATTAAGTTTTGATATATTTACGGTAGGACATTTACAAAATATCTTCATGGAACATGATCTTTACTTAATATCCTAATGATTTTTGGCATAAAAGAGAAATGTATAATTTTGACCCATCCAATGTATTTTTGGCTATTGCTACAAATATACCCATGCTACTTATGACTGCTTTTGTGCTCCAGGCTCACATATGATTTAGGGTCTTAATGGAAAGTCTATAACATACATTGGTTAAAATTTCTCAATAGCTGTTTCCATCCACCTATTTTTATGTGCATTTTGGAATATCGCATAAACAACGCTGGATGGAAATGCCAAGATGTGCATAAATTCCAAAAATGTGCATAAAAAATGCACACAACTGAGTTGGATAAACTTATATCCGATAAGAAAACATGCGCATAAACTACAATGAAAACACATTCAAAATAGGTAATAATATAATTAATATAGGTAGAAATATGCTGCCTTTAAGTCACATCATTTATATCTTTACGTGCCAACTCGATGAGTTAAAGGCATGTTGGTGAATAACTAACGTAACGATAGTTTAGCCAAAAATAATCATTCTGTCATCATTTACTCGTGTCATTCGAACTTGCATGAGTTTCTTTCTTCAGTGAAACATTAGAGAAATATTTCAGTGTTTGGAACCAAGTTGTTGCCGGTAGTCATCGACTTCTATAGTACAGAAAAAAATACTATGGAATTAAATGAGTAACTATTTGATCCTCGCATTCTGCGAAATATCATCTTTTGTGTTCAATGTAAGAAAGGAACTTGTACAACATGAGGAAAGTAAAAGATGACAGAATTGTCCATTTTGAGTGAACTGTCCCTTTAACTGCTGTCTATAGCTACTTTTCTTGTATTATAAAATAACATTTAGCTTACATTTGAACTACACTACTGTTCTTTAACAATTTTATTCAGCAAGGACGCATTAAATTGCTCAAAAGTGTCACTAAAGACGTTTATAACATTACAAAAGATTCTATTTCAAATAAACGCTGTTCTTTTGAACTTTCTGTTCAGCTGTGAATCCTGAAAAATCAAACGTATCACGGTTTCCACAAAAATATTTGGATAATAATCAGAAATGTTTCTCGAGCAGCATATTATACTGATTTCTGGAGATCATGTGACGCTGAAGACTGCAGTAATGATGCTGAAAATACAGCTGCGCATCACAGAAATACATTACAGCTCTATATAGATAACAGCTGTTTTACATTACAAAACTATTTCACAATTTTTACTGTATTTTTGATCAAATTAATGCAGCCTCGGTGAGCAGAAGAGACTTTTGAAAAATCAAACCGAATGCTAGTGTATAGCGTAAGTGTTGTTCTGCTGATCTAGTGCTAAAAAGCGTCCAGTGTTTATCCGGAATGAATGCATCTGGCCAGCGAGTATCACTAACTAACTTCCATCAGCAGCACTTGAAGGCAGCATTGGTTTGTAATACAGTCCCGAGCTCGTCTGCTGAAGCTCGCTGATCAGTCAACACAAACTGGACCGAAGCGAACTCGATTAGAGAGTCCCGACTCCTTTCGCCCCTCTACGGCCTCCAGCGCTCTCTCAGTGCAGACCGAACCTCAGCATCTCACACAGCACACACTAGAAAGTACAGAATCTTTATTACAACGCAATAAACCCTGTAGAATCAAGATGAAGCGGTTCGAGCCGTGTGCTTCCCTTCCTTTAGCTCAACCTGGGTTTGTTTTCTTGTTCTTTTCCTTTGGTTTTAGATTCTTCTTCTTCTGATTGTTTTAGCATTAATGACCGTCGTAGCTGCAGTATATGCCGTAGTCGTTTGAAATGGTCAAGATGTCATATTTTTCTACATGACTATGTTACTAAACTTTTGACTTGAGGTCTGATTGTTTTATATACGAGTGTTTCACATATAGCAGTATATAGATTATGTATAACTATATATATTATTTTCTGTACATGATATGATTTGAGTCCAGGAGAGCTTGCTGAAGACAGAATGCTCCGACCACGAGCAAAAAAAATCACTCTCTTACTTAGTATTTTTATTTAGTTTTTTGTAATCTAGAAATTCTTGAATCAAGATGAATGTAATGTACAAGTCAAATGAACTAAGATATAACTATAGACAATATTTAGTTCGTTTTTCCTTAAAACAAGCAAAAATATCTGCCAATGAGGCAAGAAAAATAATCTCGTTTAGCTTTGAATTAAGATTATTGTTCTTACTCCATTATTTTTGTTTGTTTTAAGCAAGAACTTTTTTAGAAAGCAAGAACTGATATATTGAAATCATGTGACTTGTACAGTAAATGCATCTTGATTTAAGAATGTCTAGATATTTGTACTGAAAACAAGACAGAAATACTGAGTAAGAGAATGATTTTCTGCAGTGAGCGCTCGATCCGTGTGATGAATGTACGGCGCTTAGTTACCGTCTCCAATCTCCCTGGTGCTAACGATGATTTCAGACGCTGATTTTAATTGTGATTGTTTTGCGCTGAACTTCACTGCACTCCTGGAAAACCTTTGATTGTTGTGCTTCTGAGAGGCTGGTAGCGCATTATGATGACTTTCATCACGAACGAACACTTTATGATGCGCTTATACATTTGGAAAATGACTAATGATCTGTTATGCAAATTAGTGCAATGTAGAACAATTGTTGCAGTTAGCTGTCACAACTTTTAAAGGAATGTTTCACCCCAAAATGAAAATGTGCTCACCCTCAGTCCATCCAAGATGTAGAAGAGTTTGTTTCTTCATCAGATTTGTAGAACTGTAGCATTGCATCAGTGTGTCAGCAATGGATGCTCTGCAGTGAATGTGTGCCGTCAGAAATTTTGAGAGCTTGATAAAAAACATCACAATAATCCACAGCACTCCAGTCCATCAGTGAACATCTGGAGAAGACAAAAGCTGAAACACATCCAGCATTAAGACGCTTTTAACTTCAAACCGTTGCTTAGAAAAAAAAATCTAAGAACGTTTTGTTAAACTTTTCAGGAGTGATGAAATCGTAATAAACTTCAAAACACCAAGTTTTTTAAAATAGTTAAACGCATTTTTTCGTAATTATATGAATGGAAGGGAACATGCATTGTATCATTTTGCCGACATGGAAACGTTACATCTGAATGTTCTCCGAATGTTCTGAAACGAGTTGCAACATTTAAAAAAATGTTGAGCTAAAACGCTTCAGGAAAAAACATTACATGAACAATGTGTAAATAACATTTTGAGAACAGACCAGATAACTTCGAATGAGAGTCTGTTAATGTTACTGGAGTAATGTTTGTTCATAACGTTGAGAGAACATTCCCTGTTAGCTGGATAATAATCCATAATAACTCTTCCTCCAGTGAGTCAGTGTTCTGGTGTGAATCAGGAGAGAAAACTGCACAGATCAAGCAGCGTTTAAACAGCTCTAAACACATATGTGGCTGGTTTGATGTGAGATCACACAAGCAGATGCACTTGAAGGAGGAAGAGTTATTAGGAATTATGGACTTATGGTATTTTAGTAAAGCATTTAAGGTGGTGTGTCAAGCTTTTGTCTTCTTCCAGAGGTTCACGATGGATGGAGTGCTGGGATTACTTGGGGAAGTGATGTTGTATCAGCTGTTTGGACTCTCATTCTGACGGCACCCATTCACTTGCAGTGAGACACTGATGCAGTGCTGCATTTCTCCAAACCTGATGAAGAAACACACTCATCCTGATCTTGATGGTGAATTTTCAGCACATTTAAATTTTTGGGTGAACTACTTTTAATTAAAAGTCCAGTGTAAAAATGTTGTTGATGAAAGCTCTGTATAAAGCATCACCAGAACGATGACTCGGATGATAATCGTTACACGTATGCCTGCACACCTCGCACTGTGCATCTCTGAGCATTATAAGCTAAGCACTTGACAAAGCTTTGTATCGCAGGGTTTAGAGACAGAATAGCTCTACTTTACCTCACAAGCTGTAGAAGACACCTCAGTTTATGACCGTATTTTTTTGCAGGCCGATGAAGGATTGGATTACTTTTCGCTCGTTCTAAATTGTCGCATTTCCTTGACATTACGAGAGTCAAGGAACGCTTCGTTGCAGTCGCCGGTTTCTTGCATTCTCAGACCTCTGCAACAGATTACCTAGAAATGAACCGGCATTTACTGTATGTGTGGGGAAAAAATAAAAGGGACATTTTGAAGTGATGCAGCTCTTTTACATGCAAAGACAAAAATCCATATGCACTATATTTCAAATGATATGATGCTTTAAGTCACTATGCACTGAGTCTCCGCCACAGATCATATTCATATTAAAAATGCTGCATTGGTGCATTGCACCAAGTTTAACGTCATTAACACTAAAATGCCACTGATTTTAACCGTCACCGCATAGAAAAGAGCTGCGTGAAGATCGACGTAATGGTAGGGATGTAATGATGCACGTAACTCACGATGCAATACGATTCACAGTAATGAGATTTAAGACAAATTATCATTGAAAACTCTCCTTTTATTATTGCTTGGACAAACTGCTGCACATTTCTTTGTCAAATAACAAAACTAAATTGAAGTTAAACCAATTCAAATAAATGTATAACACAAATAAAAGAAATATGTTCATATAAACAAATTAAGGCTTTGTGCTCTTTCCGTTTAAAATTAGAGGCAACCACTGTATTTTAATCACGATCCAAACAAAGAAGCTGCATGCATGCAACACAAGCAGTTTTTGATCTAGATTAGACTATAATTCTGGAATTTGAAGCAGAATGGTCTGACTTCAGTGTTGTGAAACTATACTACATAAAACATCTAAACCAAACTGAAACAGCAGACGAGCTGGTTTAGAGCACACCTTCACTCTCTGCCAGCAGGTGGCGCTTACGGAACAGCAGCGATACAGCGTTTCCTTGATTATCGCTGTAAACGAGGCAGCGCTGCGCTACACTACAAGAGGCGAAATGAAAAGAAAACACATCTAAAACTTTATTTTTAAGTCAGATCTCCTCAGAGATGCGTGCATAGAAACACACAACCTCAATTGTATCGCCATCCGTTTAGCATCTCGACCGATTTGAATCGTCACATATTTGAATCGATTTTCAACCGGCTCGCGGTGCATCGTTATTTTCATTTTTTTGGTGATCTGTTGCTTTCCTCTGGAATTGCAGCTTCCCTCAAACGACAGAAGCGGAATCAATTTCAAGTAGACACCGACTTAAGCTTTTAGGACAACTTTGATGAAAGGTGTTGATCCAGATGTTGACTACTGTAGTTCTCTGAGACTGAGAAAGCCTGTGTTCCTTAGACATCGCAATCTATGCTTCAAACGGACGATCCGTGGCGTTTTGTAGCAGAAAATCCACCTCTGTGTCTCTGCGTCTTCCGAGCGAGCTCCAGTGAATGCTGTTCCACTCATTCTCGACCTGGCGACGGGTCAGCTCAGGTTTACACTAGTCCAAGTTTACAAGTGTCCAAACGTGTGCCTGCATCGCCGTTCACAGGGTTTTTCTCTCTCAGAGGTCAACGGGAATGGCATTTCCAGCTCAAACTGTTGGATATCGTTCAGTACAGCGCAGACAGGATCGGTCGCGTTCGCTCTGAAGGACTGTGTGTTTGCTTCGTAGGACTTTTGTATGATGTAGTCCCACACTGGATGGCGTGAAAAACTGTTGGATTGTTGTCGTTTTTGTTCCTTTGGAATGAGATGTGAAGATGCTGCACCTTGTGTTTGAGCCACTGAATAAAACCTCGATCTCAGACAAGAGTCCTGACCTTTGACCTTTGACCTTACCACTGCCACAATGCACTTAAACCTGTACGACCGGCTGCTTTCTCACAGCGGACCGATCCAAACTGATGCTTAAACTCAAGGTGCACTGACAATCACAAATCATGACATGAATAAAAGTGATCTTTGCATACAGACAGACTGCTTCGCTTTCATTCTTTACATTTATATTCACTAAATGAGGTTTTAGAAAGGTCTGAAGTCTTAAAGCAATTGCATTAATAAATGTTGCATGCACTGCAAAAAAAAAAAAATGCATTGCATGAATGCATTACTCTGTATTTTTATCTTGTTTTCCAGAAAAAATAATAATAAATCTAAACATCCTTAAATCAAGATACAAGTTTTTGCTTAAAACGAGAACAGAATATCTGTAAATAGAAATGAAAACCTGTTTTGGCTTTAAATCAAGTTGATTTTTCTGAGCCCGTTGGCAGATTTGAGTTTTAATGGTAAACTCACTTCATTTTGATCAGTTTTCATCAAACGAGACTTTCTTGTCATTTCGCTTCTCCAGCAAATGCATCTTGATTTGAAGATGTTTAGATATTTGTTCTGGAGCACAAGACAAAACATACTGAGGAAGAACAGCACTTTTGTTTTGTTTTTTGCAGTGTGATCAAGGTACAGTAAAAGTTATTTTCATATCATAGTGTTTGGAAGCACACATATTCCATGCATTATTGATTTATTAGTTTTTTGCTAAATGGATGAAAATGTAATAGAGATCTATTGGAAGTGGTGTTTTTTTTTAAGCTTTAAAGCATTGATTATACCTTTAGAGAAAATATTGACATTGTGTTCCATTCAATTTATCTCTTTTAAAGGCTTAGATTTACCTTCTTAACAGCTGCAGAACTCCTGTACATTAGTTTGCGTTGAGTAGACGCTATTAGAATGAGATTGCATGTGTTCACCACTAGAGGACGCTGTTTAATCTTCAATTCATTTAGTAAGTTACACTGAAATTTGCTTGACCAAAGTGAATTATTTTATCAATTTACTTACCACTAATGCACTTGCATTGCCAGCAGAACTCACTTTTCTTCAGGTTCTATCATTCTTTTATTCACGTGGGTGTGGTTTGGACAGGTCCTTACGGTAGGCTGCAAAAAATATTTCCATTATTTTCATTATACATTTATTAATGACCATTGACTTCACTGATTTCTGCTCCATGGCTCTCTACTCGTTTAAATTGCACAGGAAATAAAGATTCTACGCCAATACAAATTCTGTATAGAATTCAATATTCTATTCCATAAAAATAAGCATTTTCATATTAATTCTATTAATAAAGTAAACATATAGCAACTTTTCAGACTACCCTAACAACTTTTTCTTCCAAAAGCACCTAGAAACAAATTTAGCAATTTTTACAATTTATTTGGCGACTTTTAGCAGCTTTTGATAAGTGGCTCAAACGATAAAAAGGCACACATTTACCATCTAAACTACACAAGAGAAAACCAAAGATGCCTAGAATTATACACATCACGTCAATTAAGTTAGCTGCTGTTTGCAATTGTTCAATTTGATAATAATAATAATAATTTTAATAATTGTTCATTTATGATACATTTTGTTAGTAGCTTGTACCTGTTGATCAGGTAAGAAAAAATTTCTAGAAAAAATGGGAAAAGGTATAGTAATTTTTATATCCGTTGTAACCGTGTAACCCAAAAATACAAAATACAATGTGTAATTAAAAATGCAGGGAAAAAAACAAAAACTGGAAAAATCAACACGGAAAATTCCTTCATAATAACAACACAGTAGATTTCTTCGAGTGTAGCATACTAACTACTAATACACTGCTTAAAAATAGAATTGTTCAGAATGTGTACTTTTACTAGTTTACTAGCTAACAACATTTTTTTTTTTAATTATAACAGTTCAAAAATGTATTTAATAAAATAGTTTTTACATTTAATATATATTACGACTTTCGATTATTTTACGAACAAATCTAAATGGACTTAAAATATTTGTTTGCTGAGATTTAATGTAGTGGCACAATTTTGCGCCGTGATTACACAGTGACGTCACAAAGTCATTTAGCAACTTTTAGCAACAAATCGATCTTTCCCTGAAAACTAGTTGGCAACACTGTCCAATACACAAACAATAGTTCTTAAGAGTCGGTTCTTCTAATTGTTAAAACTCACGAATTGCCTGATCTGCGAGATATTATTTGCAGTAATGGTTTCGAAATAAAGTTTCGTGTGGGTATACGTGGAAACTGTCCATATCACAGTATGCGTTCAGCTTTCAAAAAATCATATCGAACAGAAAGAATGAAATAAATGTAAGGTGATAACAATCACATTAACGTTGAAACGCCTAAATGCATAAATACGAATATACTGTATACACTTTAGTAATGCCACTAACTGGCACGAAGTCTGGTTTCTCCCTTGAAGGCCATTAATCCTTGGAAAATTCACATGTCTTTGTTATTAAACTTCATTATGTCTCTACATGAATGTGTGTGTCCTCATGTAACTCAAAATGCCAATTTCTACTGTTCTACGATAATGGGGAATAATAATAATACACAATGATAATATGTAGATAATTATTAAAGTTTTAATAAATTAACTAAAAGCATATGCTTCCCAAAAAGCACATTTTTTATTGCTGAGCTTATAATAACTAGTTGACTGTATATACAGTGATAATAAAAGCCGTTCTTTTATTTATTGATTTATTGGTGTCACAGTTATGTTCTGTTTCTGTCTCCACATTTCCCTGAGTTCCCTTGTCTACAGTTTCCATGGCTTTTGATTTATTAGCTACACACTTGTTTCAGTTCTCCCTAATTACCTTTTCTAGTATTTAAGCCCTGTGTTTTGCCCTAGCTCCTTAGTTCCGGTATTGATGTTGATTTTCGTTTATCTCCTGCCTGTGGGTTTATTATTAAAAGGACTTTGTGTATTTCTACTCCTGCCGTTGTGTGCTTTCCGTAGCTACACGTGACAGAATAACGGAACTCATATTGAGTAGAGTTACGCCGCGTTTCCTTCATTTTGTTTTTTTGATTTCGTTTCTCTTCCCTATACTAAAAAAAATGATTGCAACAATAAAACAAGGAATTTAAAAACTCTTTAAATGATTTTAAAATGTACTTAAAATATATTAAAATAGGAAATGATTATATATAAAATTATAGTGCATCAGTTCGGACATGCACACGTGCCTCATTCAATAAATGACACAGCTTAACCAGATGAGTGTGAGTCTGCATGTAAAATGTGACTAATGTTTTAGAATTGATCTCTTTCTGGAAGTGGTTCCAGCTGCGGGTGGAATAAAACTAAAAGCACATTCCCATTGTTTTGTGTGAAAACCTTGGTATTTTAACTTGCTCGATCCTAAGATTGGTGGTCTGTTAGGTTATATCAGTGAGAATAATTTTTTCTTTGCTGCTATATATTTATGTCCTAGGCCATTGAGTGATTTATAACGAGTAAAAGTACTTTAAAATCAAAATATAACTTAAATATAACTTGAAGCCAGTGTAAGGACCTGAGGACTGGTGTAATATGCTCAGATTTTCTAGTTCTAGTCAGAATCCTGGCAGCCGTATTCTGTATGAGTTGCAGCTGTCTAATGGTCTTCTTGGGTAGGCCGGTGAGGAGACCATTACAATATTCCACCCTGCTGGTGATAAAGGCATGAGTAAGTTTCTCCAAGTCTTGACTGGAAAAAAAACCTCTAATTCTTGCAATGTTTTAGAGATGATAGTATGCTGATTTAGTTAAAGCTTTGACATGACTACTGAAACTAAAGTCTGTCTCCAGAATCACACCAAGATTCCTGACGTTTTAGTTGTTAGACCCCTAGAGTCAAGTTATGCATTCACCTTGATAACTTCATCTTTGTTTCCAAACGCAATGACTTCAATTTTCTCCTTGTTTAACTTAAGAAAGTTCTGGCACATCCAACTGTTAATTTCATCAATGCATTGGCAGAGGGAGTCAATGGGGCTGTAGTCATTTGGAGATAAGGCTAGGTAAATCTGGGTCTCATCTGCATAGCTGTGATATGCAATTTGGTTCTTTCTCATTATTTGAATTAGTGGGAGCATATACAGGCTAAACAAGAGCGTTGCAAGAATTGAGCCTTGTGGGACTCAGCATGTCATGGACGTCCACTTAGACTTATGATCTCCTATACTCACATAATAACCTCTCCCTTCTAAGTATGACCTGAAACATTTAATTACCATGCCAGAAAGCCCAAACAAGTTTTCCAGTCTCTCTAGTAGTACGTTATGATCGACAGTATCAAACGCAGAACTGAGATCTAGTAGTACCAACAATGTATTTGCCAGAATGAGAATTTAAGGTGAATATCAGTTATTATTCTTATGAGCGTGTCTCGGGCTGCGTGCGGCGGAAACCGATTGAAAATTATCCAGGTATCATTTAACATTTAAACTTTCAATTCCATATGATCAAGCACTTATTGAAAATCTACAAATGATTTTTGAAAAGCTTGTGTTAAAGCACAACACTTTTGCTGCTATTGAGGAGTGACACGGGGTAGGTAGGGAATGGCTGGTGTATAGGTGGTAGGGTTGGTTTAAAGGGTCAGGAGTGGACAGGGCGTCAGTTGATGATTCTTAAGGGAACACGGTACACTCTGTTTATATATGTTGTAAGTATTTCCTTTTAAAAAATGTTTTTTCCCCTTGTTTATTTATGATTCAAGCAGTATCCTGTTTAATTATATACTGAAGATTAGTATACTAATGTGAGTGTTGAGGCAATAAAAACTTTTTTGCCCTAAAAGTACAATCTGTGTTGTCTTTAGCGAAACTTAACCAGCCACCCTTTACACAAACCTTGTTACTACATAAGTCCAGTGCCCATAAAGATACGAAATGATTAGTAATCGTTTATAAACATTTACAATTGATGAATAGTTTCCACTTTAGATTGGCTACTGCAAAAACATGAAAGATTGATTAATAAATGATTAGTAAAGATGTGTGAATAAGGTAAATTCAGGTATTTCGGGACACTTTTTGCCATCGAGATGACTGCTCATAAAGATACTAATGATCGCTGTATTGGCATATTTAAGAATATGTTTTCTATTTATTCATTAGGCTTACTGCATACTATATAAACAAACATGAGCTCAGATCAATGAAGCCTACGATCAACCAGCTCCAGAAAGAAGCACAAAACCTGAGCTAACTAAAAGAAAACAGTCATTTTTGATCAGGAACACCAAGTGTAACAAGAATCCCCTAAAAAGTACAACAATTATCAATCAATCAATCAATAATATTATGTAACAGAAAAAGACGGCACTGCAAAAGTACGTGATTAGATATTTTATTTTTGTGTATTTACAGTGGTGTGCTGTGGTTCTTCACGTGTTCCTGTACATTTGTAGGATACTGAACATCCTCAAGATATTTAACAACTTTGACAAAACACCGTAAGAAGCCTGCAGTGAATTTATGATTCTGATCAGTTTTCCATCATCAAATGATGCACAAACACGTCACGTATAGGCACATGAAACGAGTTCATATAGAAGATTGTCATAACAACATCATATTTACAGTCAAAACATCCTATATACTGTATGTACAACATTTCCACATTAGATCAAAGAGTTTTAATGCTGATCTCAGAAATTTAAACGTGTGCCGATCTTTCATCTTGTGTTGCATGAGTGCTTTAATTTAGAGGATTCGTTTTAATGTGTAACAATTGAATATTTTCTAAATGAAATGATGATATGCCTGATGACGTTTTGTTTAATAGATATTGTTCTAAAGCAGCATTTCTTGCTGAAATCGTAAAGCATTGTGGGTCTTGAGTTTGCAGATGAGCTGTGATGAATGAAAGCACTATTATTATATCACTGTTTAAAACTGGATTCTGACAGATGTTTCAGGTGTTATTAATGTTTGATAGCAAATGTTTCTGAACTGATGATGGCATCTTACAGCAGATACTTCAGTGGTAGAAAGTAATTCTATATATTTTATGGACCAAAACTTGTACAAGTGGCATAATTGGCAATGAACTGTTTATGCTTTATTTAAGACAGGTTATTATAGTTAACTAAAACTGAAACTGAAATTAAAACCATGACAAAACTAAAAAAACAAACAAACATTAAAACTATTAAAAAACACATTTTTGTAACATAAAACCTTTTTATTTCAGCTAAATGCCAAGATAAAATTTCTCATTTTAATTTAGTTACTTGACAAAAATAAAAACTATATGGACTATGAATATGTATTAAAAAAATACAAAAAATGACTAGACCACAAGAAAACAGAAAATATAGAAATAAAAATATGAATACAACTTACAATAGCATCTCAATAATACTAAAATAACACTTAATTAAAACGTTTATTTTCTCAGTTTCTCAAAAGAGTGTGGATGCAGTTGAAGAAAAAAGCATATTGCGATTTCATTCATTCATTCGTGTTTCTCATCAGTATTTGTGTGAAATCTGACTGATCCTCAGATGATTCTCGTCAGAACTCGTCTTCTGAACTGTCTGCCAGCAGCATGGTGTTGTCTGGACCGCTGAGCACTTCTCTGGGAGGCTGGTAATCGTCAACATTCAACACAAATCACAAGATTAACAGGTAATGCATGAAAGATGAATCTACTGAAGCTTTTAGGAGCTCACATGTGTCCCTGCAGCACAAAAGCAGTGTTAAGTCGCTGGGGTATATTTGTAGCACACTATCCAACAAATACATATCTACGTTCCAATTATACCATTTCTTTTATGCCAAAAAATCATTTGGATATTAGTAAAGATCATGTTCCATGAACATAATTTGTAAATTTCCTACCATAAATATATCACAACTTAATTTTTGATTAGTAATATGCATTGCTAAGAACTTCATTTTGGACAATTTTAAAGGCTATTTTCTCAATATTTAAGATTTTTTTTGCACCCTCAGATTCCCAGATTTTCAAAAATCTCTGTCCGATCCTAACAAACCATCTACAATGGAAAGATTATGTATTCAGCATAATCCCTTATGGACTGGCTTTTGTTGGGGGTGCTCCAGGGTCCACCATGGTAAAAGAGTAAGATCTGGGTTTTTGACATCATGCTTCTGACGTACGCTCACTTACCCACCTCCCTTCCTCCTCTGGTGTTTGAAGCTGGTTCCTCCCTTGCGATGGATCACCTGATCTGTACAAGGCCGAACCGCAGAAGAGCTCCGGCCTAATTCCATCCCGACGGAGCCAACATCCCCACACATAAACAGCCTACGATAGACCCGCGGAGATATTAATCTTCTGAAAGGTCTCTCTGGCATCACCTGGACTGCATTATTTGATCAAAAATGCGTAAAACTTAGTGAAAAGTTAGTTGTAATTTAACAAGCTGTTTTCCGAGTGGAATAATCTGTTACACGTAAATTTTCTGTGATGCGCAGCTCTATTCAGCATCATTACTGCAGTCCTTCAGTGTACATGATCTTCAGGAATCATTCTAATATGCTAATTGATGCTCAAGAAACATTTCCTATTATTATCAATGTTAAAACAGTCGTGCTGCACAATTCACAGCTGAACAAAAGTTCAAAAGAAAGCATTTATTTGAAATAGAATCTTTTATAACATTATAAAAGTATTTCTTGTCACTTTTGATCAATTTAAAGCAACCTTGCTAAATAAAAGTAATTCGTTTTAAATCTTACTTCCCCAAACTTTTGCGATGGATAGGCATTTCATGTCTCACAAAATAATCTAATAAGCATATTATACTGATTTCCTTGCAGATCTGTGCATCACGGACGACATGGAGGAATGATGCTGAGACATACAGCGCGCATCACAGAATACATTAACGTTTAACAGATTTCACATAGAAAACAGCTGCGTTTCTAATTACAAAACTATATTCACATTTTTAATGTCTTGTGACAAATAAATGCAGCCTCGGTGTGGCAGGAGTGACTTCTCACAGTGTTTGTGAAACAAACGATTCGTCACCTTCATGCTCTGATAGCTCAACCCAGCTCGCACTGCAAACAACAGACAGAGATGATCTCTCTTTCTAACGCTGTGAGCGAGGAGATGATCCATAAGCTGGTCTCACCCAGGCCCTGTTCCGCTGACACCCAGCGGGGGAGGATGGACTCAAGGCCATACGCGCGGACTTCTAGTGGGGTGCTACGTGCTCTCTTGTCAGGTCCTCCTCTTCACTCATCCTCTCCTCCTCCTCAGAGCCCATCTCCCCTATCCTCTTCATCTTCATCGGGCATTCTGTATTGCACTCGTAGACAGATACGTTCAGCTCAGCAGTGCATCAGACACCACACACTCCTTTAAAATAAACGTGCTTAAAGGGTTAGGATGCCCATTGTTCCACAAGATGATACTGATCTTAGGGTCTTAATGAAACACGTCCTGTACATAGATTTTTGGGAAAATTTCTCAATGGTAGTTTATTTCTCCGCTAACAACAATCAAAAAATACAAAAAAAAAACAAAAAGCCAAAAACAAAACAAAAATGACCCACAAAAAAAACACCAAACAAACAAAAAACCAAAAAACAAAAAACACCTTTTTTACCCTGTCAAAAACAGCTCTTTTCAGATCAAGCCGTTTTTGTAGCATTTTCTTTTAAATGTTAATGAGCTCTGCTGACTCCGCCCCTCTCTTCCAGCTGCTCTCCTAGAGACTGTTTACTTTAGACGCATTCATCGTGAAACTTGCTAATTTTTCTTTTCTTTTAGCACATTATTATGAAGGCGGTTTGCAAAGATTCATTAAAAAACCTTATTCACTTCTTCTGTAGGTGAAGCTGGATTACGAATGATTCTCGCGAACATAAATGCATTTATGTAGATCGGGGGTGCATTCCCTTCAGAAGCAAACGTAATCCGCTGCGAGTTCAGCGGTTCAGATGTCGGGAGTAAATTATGACTGCTATGTTCATTATTACATCAACAACAGAACACCTCAATCGCTTAGGAGTCATTCTTGTCTACATCAATGGCGGACTGATGACAGCTCACTCAGGCCATGTCTAAGGTAAGACACCAGTCCATCTGTGCTGAAACGCTACTGTCATCAAACTATCGTGGGAGGGGCCTGTCTGTGTGACATCACAAAGACAGGCATCTGAGATCGGCTCAATTTAAGAAAGGGGTAGATATTTTAGTAGATTAACAAAAAACCACTGGGTGGATTTGTATCATTATAGGGTGGTTGTGTACACACACTGACAACACACGTTTCAGTTCAAACTACTTGTAAAAGTGTATGTAGCATCCGATGACCCCTTTAAAGCTTCTTCACATTTTTGGTTCCAAAGAACCATCTCTTTCTTCCCTTTTTATAATCTGAAGAACCTTCTTCTTCTTTTGTGAAGCAGAAAGGTTCTTCAGATGTTAAAGGTTCTTTATGGAACCATTTAGACAAAAAAAAAAGGTTCTTCACCTTTAGTTTTAAGAGTGTAGCACCGCTGCTTTAAAGGGAGACACTGCGGGCAAAAACACTGTTTTTCATGCACCTGTCAAGTTTGAGATTTTGGTTTTTCATCGTGTTTTTTCAGACTGTAGTGGAGAGAAAACATCCGAAAGACACTGACAGCGTTTCTTTTACAGCACGTTATCTATTTCACTGCAAAAATGATTTTCTTACTTAATATTTTTGTCTTGTTTTCTAGTATAAATATGTTCCGTATCCTGAAGGTTTTGTTCATATATAATTTGCCTGATTACTCCTCCCACACTTTATTCCTCCCAAAATTGTGAAAGTGTATTGTTTTCTGTCTGTTCTAAGCATTTTCTGAATTATGGAGAGACAAAAATGAGATCCCTCTGACCTCTGTAAAAACATTTGACTCTAATATGTACAAAAAAATTAAACAAGAATTTTGAAACCGACTTCATCCAGTGTTTAGATTTTTGTACTAGAAATGTATGCAAATTAGCGCATATTTCATTAAATAATGCATTATGTGCATATTTAAACCTAACATTTTAGAAAACTTGTAATACAAAAAAAATTATGTTTGCAATTCAATCAGCTGGGTAAGTAAGTTTTTTTTATCCTATTCACCTGCAGTGTCTCGCCTCGAACACTTGCTTTTACAAACCTTTCATTTTGGGGTCGTCCGTGTCTGTCTTTGGTTTTGACGCTGGTAAGTGAACGGCCTCAGAGACCACCAGAGCCTGTGTGATGTCATCACCTGCTGGACCAATCAGAGCGCTTGTATAACTGCACGACTTTTAAATCGTTCACAGAATATAAACATTCTATATCAGAGGTTAAAGTTGATGTTTTTAAACAGCACATGTCGTGTATGTAAAGGCATGACGTATTAGTAGGCCAAAACCCAAACACAAGCATTTTAGCACTTTCAGTTCCATCAGCCTGAAGTCAGTGGGATTCTTTTGAATGGTAACAAGTGTCAGTGAATGGGTGCCGTCAGAATGAGTTTAGGGTTAGGGTTATGAGTTTGTTTCTTCATCAGGTTTGGAGAAATGCGCACTTCGCATCATTTCTCGCAATGGATGCTCTGCAGTGAATGGGTGCCGTCTGAATGCGAGTCCAAACAGCTGATAAAAACATCACAATAATCCACAAGTAATCCACAGCACTCCAGTCCATCAAAAGTGTTCTGGTGTGAATCAGGAGAGAAATCTGCACAGATCAAGCAGCGTTTAAACAGCTCTAAACACATATGTGGCTGGATTCTGATGTGAGAGACAACAGCAGATGCACTTTTTCACTGGAGGAAGCATTATTATGGATTATAGACTCATATTTTAGACATTAAAAGCATCTTAATGCTGGATTTGTTTCAGCTTTTGTCTTCTCCAGATGTTAACTGATGGACTGGAGTGCTGTGGATTATTGTGATGTTTTTATCAGCTGCTTGGACTCTCATTCTGACGGCACCCATTCACTTGCAGTGAGACACTGATGCAATGCTACATTTCTCCAAACCTGATCTACATTTCAGATGGCCTAAGGGTGTGCACATTTTCATATTTATTGAACTATTCCTATAATTTGTGAAGAACCATACACTTTTGTGGGTCACAGAGCTCGTTTTCTGCAATAATCCAAAGCATCAAAATAGTGGAGAGAACCAGAGCGAAGCTGCATCATCACTGCTGTTATATATTCTCACGTTGTGTCGTCCCATAATGCTCCTCTGCCGGATGGGACTCTGTGATTGGCTCTCTCGCTCCAGACGTCTCCAGCGTTCCTGAGAGATGGACATCAGAGGAAGTGCGATCCATATCCATGGACACCATCCGCTCCAGCTCTGCGTCTCCCGCGGTTACGGCCGCTGGCGTCATGGCGACAGACGGTTCGGATGATGCTCCGGCCTCCAACGGCTCGAAAATCAGAGGAAGGTCTTCGGAGGACATGGTGGCCTCAGTGCCGACGTCTTGAGACGAGGGCAAGACGCTCACTTCCTCTGGAGAAGGACAATGCACTGACTTACAAGAAATATCGGAATCACTTCTCAGATTCTCAGAAAAGCCCTGCAGTCTTACTATAGGTTTCATTTATATTTTAAATTACTTTTTTTTAAGTTTTAGTATTTTTTTTGTGACATTTTGTGATTTTTATTAGTTTTTTCTTTAACTGTCTATAGTTTAGCTTAAGTTTGAGTTGTTTTAGTACATCAAGTTAAACTAAATGAACATGAGAAATATTGACTTTGAAGATAACGTAACTGAAATAAAATAAGTGTACTTTTTTTTTAATAATTTAGTTTTAAATTAAATAATGTTTCAATATTTTATTTTATTTCAGTTGAAGTTTATTTTATTACTAGTAACAGTTAAATAGCTTTTACTTATTTTATGTGTTTTTGTCATTTTATTATTTTTATTTTTATTTTTATTTTTATTATTTTTATTACCTCCTTTACCTTTAATAAAAAATGATCAATATTGTCAAGGCAACTAACTGAAATCATATATATTTTATTTTAATTTGAATGTTTATTTTATTCCTAGTAATAGATAAAGTTTTAGTCATTTTGATGAGTTTTTTTTTATTTTGTTTTTTGGTATGTCTGTACTTTTTTATTATTAATTTTTAGTTTTATTTGGCAGCTAGCTGAAATAAAAGGAAGGAAAAGGAACTGATATATAACTCGCATACAAGAACTATATATGCAGTTCAGTCAAAAATGATTGCTACCCGTTTTGTTAAGTGAACTAAATGGACCAAAACAGATGATGCTAGTAACTCAAGCTCTATTTCATGCATCATAGCATTCCCACTTTGAGAAGAAGTCTGCATTTTCTGTCATTTCTATGACTATTGATGCTTGAATGCTTTATAAACACTGCATCAGTTTCAACAGCAGCATAAACAATGACTGAACTGATATTTGACACGTTCTGAGAAAGCAGTTCGGATTTCATGTTGACTAAATCTGTATCATAACCGATGAGATCTGCAACATTAACACTGTTATTGAAACAGTCTGACAGAGTTTTATTCACACGCGTTGGAGAGAAAACTCAAATGAAAACATATCCTTCTCAGATTCCCAGAAAGCCTCAAGATACCAAATCTGCATCTGTGCTAATTTAGCATTATTGATATACTCTTATAGTTTTAAATCAGGGTTATTATAGTTAATGTAAAACTGAAACTATATAATACATTACAGCACATTTTGATTACATAAGATAAAATAAAAAACTGAAACTTTTATTTCGGCTAGGACAAGATTTATAATTTTTATTTAGGTTAACTTGATGTACTTAACTAATACTGAAATAAAAAAATTATTTAACCTATGTATTTAAAAAAAGATGAAAAACTAATAAAAATGACAAAAACACAACTTAATTATTAAAATGTTAACTAAAATTAAAGTGGAAAATGTTCAAATAAAAACGTTTCGTTTACGTATGGTAACCCTCGTTCCCTGAAGGAGGGAACGGAGACGTCACGTCGGATGACCGATGAATTGGGAATCTCGCTAGAGAGACCAATCTACTTCGAGTGTAAACTAACCGAGCCAATGCACATTGGCATGCGATTATTGCATCCAGCTGCCGCTGATCACAGCGTGAGTATAAGTAGGCAGCAGATGCAGCGCATATTCAGGTCTACTGCCCTTTCCAGTGTCCTGTGGAACCCACCTGCGCCCCTACTTTTTGGCGTAGGCCAGGGCTTGCACAAGAGGACCAGCTACTGCTGCTATTCACAACCCAATCAGTAGGACTGGATAACACTGGGTAAACGTACCCGTTCCACTTGGGACAGGAGCGTTGCAGAAGCCCCATCCTTCCCGATGGAGGTTTCGGAAGCAATACACATATAAACATTCCTTGGGTGCATATGGAAGAATGGAGGTGATTGAACCCTCTTTGAATGGCAGAAGTCTGCCGGGGAAACAATGGCTCGAGGCTATACCGTGGACTTTACACAAATGAGATCCACTTAGGTCTTACATATGGAACCAGCCTTCCTACCGGTTTTCAAGGATTCATCGAGTGAAGGCCTGGCGCTGGACGTTCCGCCACGTCTGGCTGCCGAAGGGATGGAGGAAATCAACAGGGTCTACTATATGGACTCTCTGGAGTGGTTTTTGCAAGCCGACCCGAAGCCGGTGCCTCTCAGTGCTTCTAACCGTTTGAGGTGAGAACACAGGAGGATACCGGCTCCACATGAAGGCTATAGAATCTAGCGAGCGTGTTAGGGGTTGCCCAGCCCGCAGCCCTACAAATATCCGTCAGCGAGGCGCCACGAGCCAGCGCCCAGGAAGATGCAACACTTCTAGTTGAGTGACTCAGGCACCTCCGTCCTCCGCCCGCAAGACAGGACCATCGGCCTCCTTCACTGTTGTGAAGCGGATGCCACTGAACTTGGGGGGACACCGGGCAACTGAATCGCATAGTCGAGCCTGACGGTTCGAAAGAGCCATCTGGGTAGCTCAAGCCAGGCTCCCAGAAACCACGCTAGTGGCATCAACGGAACTACAGACATACCCGCAGTGGGGCAGCGCGGAAAAAAAGCAGGGACCCGGCCCGGGCGTCTCGTAGCCAGTCCGAGGCGGGTCTGGGTGTGTGTAACACTGACCCTGCGTTGCGAGATAGGGTCGTCGTGGGTAGTCCGTTGGTTCGTCCTCCCGATCCGCCCGCTGCTGTTCACTGGCGAGAGAGGATGGTGAGTGTGATACGCACTGGATCGTCCACAACCCCCTGTCCCCTCTGGGGACCCATAAATAGAGGAATTGCTCTTTGTCGAGAAATTGGGTACCACCGACCGAGAGGTCAGTAGTGGAAAAAGATGAAAAGAATTTCCGCCCGGCCCTCCTCCGGGGGAGGGACTGGTGTGCTTACCATCTCCTGCAGAGCAGGTCCCTCTACCTCTGGGTTGCCCGTCTCAGGGCCTCTGCTCTTTCGCTTGCCACCAGGTTTGGCGGGGGCCTGGATGGGCGGGGCGGCTGCCCTGCGACCGGCTCCACGGCGCAGCTTTGCTGGAGGCCGCAGGAGCAGGGCGGTGGCAGGGGGGGCCGCCCTCGGCGACGGCAGCAGCTGCACGCCGGGGCAGGATGTACCTGATGGCCTCAGTCTGCTTTGGTCAGCGGAGAGCCGCTGGGCAAGTTCTCCACCGTGTCTCCGAAAGGCCGGCCTGGGACACGGGGGTGTTCAAGGATCGTGTCCTGTCCGTCTCGCGCATGTCCACCAGTCACAGCCAGAATGGCGCTCCAGGACCACCATAGTGGACATCGCACGACCCAGAGACCGCGCCGTAACCTTCGTCTCTAAGTCTTGGGGCCGCGGCTCCGCCGCGGGTAGGAGTTTCCTGCGAACTTCCAGTGTTGTGACTACCCTCGTGCAGGTCCCTCAGTGCCTTTGCCTGGTGCACTTGCAATCACGCCGTAGCGTGTAAGGCGGAGGCAGTTTCTTCACAGGCCGTATAAGCATCGCTGGCCAGATGAGTACCTACAGACCCGGGAGGGAAGGCATGGTTCTCTCTGCCGGTTGGAGGCGGTATTAGGACCCAACTGCATCGCAACCGACCGCTCCACCGGGTGGACCCTTGTAACCCCCTAGCTGCCCTACCATCGAGGGTGGTGAGGGAGGAGGTTCCAGCAAATCAGTTTCCGGCAGTAACAAGGTGCCGTCCACGACCTGTTGAGCTCCGCATGCACCTCCTCATAGCAATCTGGCACGTGAGGGCTCGGGACACGTGAAGTCCTCCACTCGAGCCAACGCCCTAACTCCTACCCCTATGGCGGCCCGGGAAAGCATTGCCATTATTTCTGGATCCGATTCAGGCCTTGCTACAGTCCCGGAGGACAGCAGCACAGCCAAATATTCCTCTCCAGATAGCTCCGGCTCACCCTCCGATGCAATGATCGACATCTGGTCGTTGGGAGGAGCACCAAAGGATACGGCTGTTACGCTCCTTGTAGAGGGCCCAGCACGTGGCCATTGGCAGCTCAACTGGCTGCGGATAACCATGGAAACAGGAAACCACCACCGTTGAAGTGCCGTACCGCCAACACGAAGAGCTCGCCAAGAGCGCACTGAACTCGTTCAGGCTTCTTCTCTCAGTAGAGTAGTCAGGAAAAGAACGATATGATCGCTCGGCTCCGAAGCGAAAAACTGAATATGCCCTGCATCTGCTGCCTACTTATACTCAACGCTGTGATCAGCAGCAGCTGGATGAAATAATCACATGCCAATGTGCATTGGCACGTTTAGTTTACACTCGAAGTAGATTAGTCTCTCTAAGCGAGATCCCAATTCGTCGGTCCTCCGACTTGATGTCGAGAGTGACCGACTGAAAGGGCACTAATTCAGAAATATTAATTGTTACTATATACACATTTACATTTATTCCTTTAGCATACGCTTATCTACCCAAATGAGGACAACAGAAGCATCAAACCAACAAAGTGTTAATAAATAACAAGTCTAAGTGGCGTGAAGATTAAATCTAATTAACTAACTAATTAAAGACAATTTACAATATAATATAGTTTCTCACACGGTTCTGAATTTGAGATTTCGTTTTTTGTCTGTTTAATTTGCATTTTCACGAGTTTACAAGGTACTTTTGTTTGGCATTTGCCTTTTATCAAGTTTCAGTTTTTATTTTATCAGTTGAGTTGGTTTTTTAGGAGCGTGCAGCGTAACTAAAAGAATGAGAATGCTGCCTTGACAACCGTTTTTTATATATATATAAATAATACTAGATATAAATATATATATATAATATAATATTATTTTTAGTACAATGTTTATTGTATATCAATATACTTTTTGGTAGTTCTTAATTAATGATAATACTCTAATAATATTGACCTCACGCCTTTTCATTTTAGATAATTTTCTTACTCCAATTGGCAGCATATTTTCGCTCTGTTTTAAGCACAATCTAACACAATTTTGGTTATTTAATTTTATGTTTGAAAACAAGATTTCTGTGTCCCTGCAGCACAAAAGCAGTCATAAGCAGCACAGGTATATTTGTAGCAATAGCCAAAAGTACATTGTATGGGTCAAAATTATTATTTTTTCTTTTATGACAAAAATCATTAGGATGTTAAGGAAAGATTATGCTCCTTGAAGATATTTTGTAAATCTCGTACTGTAAATATATCAAAACTTAATTTTTGATTAGTAATATGCATTGCTAAGAACTTCATTTGGACAACTTTAAAGAGTTTTTTTCCCAATATTTAGATTTTTTTGCACCCTCAGATTCCAGATTTTGAAATAGTTGTATCTCCGCCAAATATCGTCCTCTCCTAACAAACCATACATCAATGGAAAGATTATTTATGTATAATGTATGCATTTCAATTTTGACCTTTATGACTGGATTTGTGCTCCAGGTCCACATTCTTAAAATCATTCTTGATTCAAGAATGTTTAGATATTTATATGAAGTAAGAAATCATTTTTTGCATCATTGACTCGCCTGTCCTCAGACGATCTGCTTCTGTCCAGGTGTCCGTGGCATCCAGCAGTCTGGAGCTGAAGCTCGGTCCGGATCCAGCTGCAGGAGTCAGTCTTCTGTCCTCCTCAGAAGAGTTGATCTGAAGCAGATCTCCAGCAGGAGGCGTCAGAGAGACCCGAGAGTCTCCAGAGGACCGAGCCTCCGCTGAGGCTTTATCTTCTCCATGTCTCTCATGTGGGACGGCCCGGTTGACGAGACAGATAGCTGCCAGCAGGAGACTCTGGAAAGCTGCATCGCTGAACATTGTGGATCCGTCGCATGAATCCAAAAGACTCAAAACCCAAGCAAAACGTGAGCAGATCAGAAAAACCAATGCACACTTCCTGAAGAAGATAAAATCACAATTCAACATTTTGCTCTTCATAATACACTGCAAAAAATGATTCTCTTACTCAGTATTTCTGTCTTGTTTTCAGTATAAATATCTAAACATCCTTAAAACAAGACAAGCTTACTGTACAAAGTGAATTATTTCCCGATATTAGTCTTGTTTTCTAAAAACATTATCAACATTTTTTTCGTTTTTGCTTAAAACAAACAAAAATATCTGCCAATGGAGTAAGAAAAATAATCTTAATTCAAAGCTAAACAAGATAATTTTTCTTGCCCCACTGGCAGATATTTTTGCTTGTTTTGTGTAGTTTATATTTTCATATTATGAGCACGAGGGGCATGCATTGCTTTAGACATTCTTAGACGTCTTTATTAACATCACTAGGTGGCTTTAGCAACACGCGATTGACTTTGGGCGCTGCTTGTGAATAACAGCAGACAAGACATTTAATTGTTGGATCAAAATTATTGCTAGGGATAATTCAGTAGTGTGAGATATTCGTGGGATCATGTAGCGTCTACTAAACTCTACACACTTGAAAATCATAACAAGCGATGATGAGTGACTTTGGAAACTATAGTTCCCTCTTTAAATATGAAGAGCTAAAACAACATTCATGAGTTTCTCCAAATTTCACAAAATCTTAATATGTATTAATTAGGGCTGGGTAAAAAAATACTGATATCTCGATACTAATCGATTCTCATTTTTACGGAACGATATTATACTCTTAAATCCCAACAATCGATTAGTCTAGCCTGTTTTCAGCTAATGGACGGACCGTTGAAGGGCACTTCCCATCCAATATAATCGCAATAAGCATTGTGCTTTGGTACTTTTAATATGAAACAAAGTCTCAGATTTCAAATTCTGTCCGTTGTATTGCAGTATTGAAACAATAAATGCCGTTTTGGTGCCGTTTAGGAGTGACAGATCGCTGTAGTGCCTCAGTGAACTGATCATCTCCTCCGCTTTATTACTAGTTATAGCACAAAATAAACATGACTAAACATCTGAAGGTAAGTTTAAAGAAAGAGTACAACTTTACAACATCTGTACCCAACGTCTCGTGAATGTCTCAATCAGTGTTTCTCGGCCGGGTGCGACTACACGCCAATAAACGCTTGTACCAATGTAACGTCATATTTACCTCAGAAAAACATATTCGGTGACCATAAACTGTCTTAGTCGTGTGACTGACTAGAAAAACAAACCTCTTATAGATGGGAATTTTTGCTAATAGAAATATGCAACCCTATAAACATTTCATTTACATTTTACTGTTCTAAACATAATATAGGAAAATAAGTTGATGATTTGCATAAAATCCACAAGGAAGTACATTAGAAATACAATACGTCACTGCTGGAATTTTATTATTGGTTAAAAACTTCATAATTTTAACCTTCAGTCTTATAGTATGTAGTACCACTGACTCTCGTTTATATTTTACAAGCATAATTTTCTCCTTGGAAAAATTTGTTGGCATTGGTACCTAATAGATATCCCAAATAATCGATATTGCTGAATCGCGAATCACCAGCTTTGTGATGAGAGCGACATCGCTGAATCTGTGTCAAACCCGCCCTAATTTCTCATATAAGTCATACCTGAAATTGAACTGCTGTTTTTTGTCTCTTCTGAGGAAGATTCATTCACTTGTTTGTCAGTGAACCACACAGAGACATTATGATCATCTGATCTCCTTTTGAGAAGTTTGACTCAGTTTGACTAAACAAAAGAGAATATAGGAAAATATAACAATTCATTTGTGTTTCCTGCTAGCTAAATTCCACATACATTTAATTCGCTTTGATCTAGACGATTGGCAGCGATCTAACTTCTGTCAATCCTAAATCAGTGAAATCTGCATCTCTATATTTTATAACTTTTTTTTTAAGGATAACCTGGCACCACATCCCCTTTTTGAAACAGTATACCACGGTTGTTACTCAAAAAAGAGAGAAAAACAAAAGAACAAGACAGAAAAAAACATGGTTACTATAAGTTAACCTGGTATTTGTATAGTTAAACTGTGGTTATACAAAAAAAAAAACATTGTTACTACACTTTTACTATAATAAAACCATGGTTACATTTTATTTGTATTTGTGAAATACATTCTTCTTTCTGTATTTTGTTTTATAACTGCACTGCCTTAATGGATTTGTACTGTTTACTGAAGAAAAAAAAAGATTTGCGAACCCGTTTCGAAGTCCCGATCTGAATCAAACGATTCACGATACACGATCAGGATCATGATTCACGAGCCATCATTTCAGATCGTGACTTCAGAGCATGGATCGAAACCTGCTCCTAAAGGGCTAGTTCACCCCAAAATTACCCCATGATTTACCCTCAAGGCATCCTAGGTGTATATCTTTCTTCTTTCAGACTTATTAAAAACGTCCTGGCTCTCCCTTTAGCATGGCAGTGGATGGGTGTTTCTGTTCAACCGTCTAAAAGAAGTGCAATAAAGCGCATCCATCCATGTGTGCAGTTTTCTAGCATATTTCTGTAACCTCTCATGTAATATCAATGGTGTGACCTATTTCAGATGCGGCCGAAATTACAACAACATTGCTTACATACACATATATTTAATCGTTTGATCAAAATTATTGCTATAGGGACAATTTAGTAGTCGCTGGATATCCGTAGTGCCACCCTTAGGCCATCATGCATTTGGTTCTTCATCAGGTTTGTAGAAATCTGCATCAGTGTCTCACTGTAAGTGAATGGGTGCCGTCAGAATGAGAGTCCAAACAACTGGAGGAAGCGTTATTATGGATTATGGAAACATCTTAATGCTGGATATGTCTCAGCTTTTGTCTTCTCCAGATGTTAACTGATGGACTGGAGTGCTGTGGATTATTGTGATGCTTTTATCAGCTCTCATTCTGACGGCACCCATTCACTTGCAGAGAGACACTGATGCAATGCTACCTGACGAAGAAACAAACTCATCCTAATTCATTTTGGCGTGAGCTATTTCTTTAAGAGTCGCTTGACATGTATAATTTATCGCCATGAAAATAAATAAAGATGCTGCTTTTATATAAAGAATAGAATTGACAAAGGAACAGAAATAAAATTATATGATTATATTATAGCACACTTAAAATGAACAGTATTGGCTATACAACACACCTCTAGAATTGAATGAATATATTCATGATGATATATGTTATGTGGTTTCTCCATCCATTCTGTGATAGTCTACACGACTCGTTCAGCTCTGCAGCAGTAACTTGACACACACACTACAGCAATGCACTGCCAGCGTCTAAAAATAGCACAGAGACAATGCGCCCTACTCTATCATGCCGTTATGTTGCTTCATCATTATTGCTCTGCATGCATCCTATAAAACAAGCATGACTGCAGGCGTGTTTCTAGAATACACGCATGTGTTCTGATTTCTGGACTGTCATCAGTGTCAGGACATGCTGCGTAATGTCTTTGCGCACGCGAGTCACATGCGTTACTGCATGCATGCAGACACTGACTGCTCCGCTTCATGATGAAGTGAACAAACACGAGTCTCGTGCTCACCTGCAGTGTGTGAACGCGTCGTCCGTCTCGTGTCCAGCGCGTCCAAGCGCTCGCGCTGATTGTGTCTGCGTCAGATGCAGCTGCGCTCGAGCCTCCTCTCGCGGAAATACTCCACACATTATTATAATACAGATTCTTACTGTAATTAGTATTATGATTAATAATAATAATGCTTATTAGTAGTAGTAGTAGTAGTAGGAATAATAATAATAATTGTTGTTGTTATTCATTATTATTAAATATTTTAAAAAAAAAGTACATTCTAAAGTGCTTGTTAAATAGCAAAAAATCTGAAATGTTTTTTATTTTAACTTCACAACCAACTTTGGTTTCCACTTATATTATTATATTTATTATTATGATAATATGATGATTGTTTGTTTTTTAAAACATTCTAAAATACTTGTTTAAATGACTAAACTTAAAAAATATATATAATTTTTTAACCTTTGGTTTCAAGCTATATTATTATTATAAAGATTAGTATTATGATATTTTTTTTAAAACATCTAAATTACTTGTTTAGTGACCAAACTTAAAAAAAGATATTAATTTTTAAACTTTGGTTTCAAATTAATTATATTATTATTATATTGTTATTATTTATATATTTTTAAGTACTTGTTAATGCTTAAAACTCTTTACAGATTGTTTGGATAAAAAAATAATATTTTGGTTCATATTATTAAACTGGTTTATTTATAATAATTATGGTTTTTTTGTTTTTTTTTTTTTAAATTCTAAAAGTATTTGGTTTTATGCAATACTCTTTTAAAATAATGTTACACGCTAAACCAAACATTGTTTCAAAATGAATTATTATTATTATTATATTTGGAAGTATTTCTGAAGCACATGTGCTTGTTTATGATAAAGCTCTTTATAAATAAAACATGTAAATAAGAAATAAAGAAATAATGAATAATAAATGTTTTAAACCGAGTGCTTGTCATATTAATTCGTGAACCTCAGACAGGCGCCTTTGGCTCCTAAAGCTGACCCGGGCTCAGCGTCACACAGAAACAAACACAGCAGGCTGATTATAGAAACGCGTAGAAGATGTTTGTTAGCTCGCTGTGCTGGATTAATTCAATATTATTGACCGAAGTGATTTTCAGTCAGGCAGACGCGGGGCAGCCATTGCGAAGGACCCCGCCTTCCCTCTGATGCTACGAGTGTCCGCGCTTATGTAGTGTGTTTACACACGATAAGAATAATAATAATAATAATAATTCTGCTTTCTGATACTTTTATTCATTTCTATCGATAAAAATGCCCTTGTTTGAAGGCTTGGGCAGTGGAGGGGAGAAGACAGCCGTAGTCGTTGATTTAGGAGCGGCCTACACAAAGTGAGTGAGCGGCAGCGGAGCTGTTAGCTCGAGGCTAACATAGAAATAATAAAGTCTGGATATAAAATATGTTTTAGTCAAATGGCAACTTATAAGACCTGATTCATCAGTTCAGCACTACATTAGTGGCACTAAATACTTATTTTATTACGAGTGTTTAAGGGAAGCATTGATGGGTGTAAACACTGTTTACATATTATATATAATAATGTGTGTGGGTGTGTGTGTGTTGTGTGTGTGTTGTGGTGTGTGTGTGTGTGTGTGCGTGAGAGAGTGGGTGAGAGAGAGAGTGTGTGGTGGGTGTGTGTGTGTGTGTGTGTGTGTGTGTGTGTGAGGAGAGAGAGAGAGGAGAGTAGCGAGTGTGTGTGTGTGTTGTGTTGTGTGTGTGGTGTGTGAGAGAGAGAGAGAGTGAGTGTGTGTGTGTGTTGTGTGTTGTGTGTGTGTGTGTGTGTTTGTGTGGTGGGTGTGTGTGTGTGTGTTGTGTGTTGGTCTGTGTGTGGTGGTGAGTGCGAGAGTGAGTGAGAGTGTGTGTTGTGTGTGGTGTGTGTGTGTGTGTGTGGTGTAGTGTGTGTGTCTGTGTGGTGTGCGTGTGTGTGCGTGTGTGTCTGTGTGTGTGTGTGTGTGGTTGTGTGGTGTGTGTGTGAGAGAGTGAGTGAGGAGAGAGAGTGTGTTTGTGTGTGTGTGTGTGTGGTGGTGTGGTGTGTGTGTGTGTGTGGTGTGGGTGAGAGCGAGAGAGAGAGAGAGAGTAGGAGTGTGAGTGAGTGAGTGAGTGAGAGAGAGAGAGAGAGAGGAGTGTTATGTGTGTGTGGTGGTGTGGTGTCGTTTTGTGTGTGTGTGTTGTGTGGTGTGTGTGTGTGGAGAGAGAGGGAGAGAGAGTGTGGTGGGGTGTGTGTGGTGTTGTGTGTGTGTGAGAGAGAGAGTGAGTGTGTGTGTGTGTGGGTGTGTGTGTGGGGAGGTGAGAGAGTGAGTGAGCTATAAGGAGAGAGGAGTGTTGTTGTGTGTGTGTGTGTGTGTGTGGGGTGTGTGACGAAGAGAGAGGGCGGGGACGTGAGGTGTGTGTGGTGTCGTGTGTGTGTGTTGTGTGACGAAGAGAGGAGAGAGAGTGTGTTGTTGTTGGTTGTGTTGTTGTTGAGCGAGAGAGAGGAGGAGTGAGTGTGTGTGTGGTGTGGTGTGTGTGTGTGTTGTGTGTGAGAGACGAGAGTGTGCTGTGTGTGTGTGTGTGTGTGTGGTGTGTGTGATGTGTGTGTGTGTGTGTGTGTTGTGTGTGTGTTGTGTGTGTTGTGTGTCTGTGTGTGTGAGAGAGTGAGAGAGAGATAGTGTGTGTGTGTGAGTGAAGGAGAGGAGGTGAGATGGAGGAAGGAGGAGTGTGAGGGTGTGTGTGTGTGTGTAGTGTGAGAGTGTGTGTGTGGCTGTGTGTGTGTGGTGAGAGTGAGTGTGAGAGAGAGGGAGAGAGAGAAAGTGTGTGAGTGTGTGTGAGTGAGTGAATGAGAGAGAGAGTGTGTGTGTGTGTGTGTGTGGGTTGTGTGTGTGTGTGTGTGTGTGGTGTGATGTGATGTGTGTGATGTGTGTGTGTGATGTGTGTGTGTGAGAGAGAGAGTGTGTGGTTTGTTGTGTGTGTGTGAGAGAGAGGTGTGTTGTGTGTGTGTGTGTGTGGGGTGTGTGAGAGGAGAGAGAGGAGAGTGTGTGTGTTGTGTTTGGGTTGTTGTGTGTGTTTGAGAGGGAGTGTGTGGTGTGAGTGAGAGAGAGAGACGGAGTGGGTGTGTGGGTGTGTGTGTGTGTGTGAGAGAGAGAGGGTGCTGTGATGTGTGTGTGTGTGTGGGTGTGTGTGTGTGTGTGAGTGCGTGTGAGAGGAGGTGTGTGTGTGTTGTGTGTGTTGTGTGTGAGTGTGTGTGAGTGTGTGAGAGAGAGAGTGTGTGTGTGTGTTGGTGTGTGTGTGTGTGTGTGTGTGTGGAGTGTGAGAGGTAGAGAGGGGGGGTTTGTGGGGGGGTGGGGGTTTTTTGGTGTGTGTGTGTGTGTGTGTGTGTGAGCGAGAGGAGAGAGTGTGTGTGTGTGTTGTGATGTGAGTTTTTTTGTGAGTGAGTGTGAGAGAGATGCAGAGGAGGGTGTGTTTGTGTGGTGTGTGTGTGTGTGTGTGTGTGAGGGTGAGAGAGAGAGAGAGAGTGTGTGTGTTGTGTGTGTGAGTGAGTGAGAGAGTGAGAGAGAGAGAGAGAGAGATGGTGTGGGTGGTGTGTGTGTGTGTGTGAGTGGTGTGAGAGAGAGCGGTGTGTGGAGTGTGAGAGAGAGCGGGGTGTGTGTGTGGGTGTGTGTGTGTGTGTGTGTGTGAGTGACGAGAGAGTGAGAGAGAGGAGAGAGATGTATTTGTGGTGTGTGTGCGGTGTGTGAGAGAGAGAGAGATGAGAGTGTGGTGGCCCTGTGTGAGTGTGTTTGTGTGTGTGTGAGAGAGCGAGAGAGTGTGTGTGTGTGTGTGTGTGAGTGTGCGAGAGAGAGAGAGAGAACGCAGTGTGTGTGTGTGTGTGTGAGTGGAGAGAGAGAGGAGATGAGCGAGTGTTGGGTGAGTGGTGTGCTGTGTGGGTTTGTGTGTGTGTGTTGAGAGATGAGAGAGAGAGTGTGTGGTGTGCGTGTGTGTGAGTTGGAGTTCGTTGCCGGAGTGTGAGTGGTGTGTGTGTGTGTGTTGGTGTGTGAGAGAGAGAGAGAGAGTGTGTGTAACGTGTGTGTGTGTGAGAGAGAGAGATATTGTGTGTGTGTGTGTGTGAGTGTGGTGTGTGTGGGTGTGTGTGTGTGTGAGCGAGAGAGAGCGAGGTGTGTGTGTGGGTGTGTGGGTGTGTGTGAGTGTGTGTATGTGTGTATATGTGTGAGTGTGTGTGTGTGTGTGCGTGTGTGTGTGCGTGTGTGTGAGAGAGTGTGTGTGTGTGTGTGTGTGTGAGAGAGAGAGAGTGGTGTGTGTGGTTGTGTGTTGTGTGTGTGGAGAGGAGAGGATGAGAAGTGTGTGTGTGTGTGTGTGTGTGTGTCGAGGAGAGGGAAGAGGAGAGTGTGAGGTGTGTGTGTGTGGTGTGTGTGTGTGTGTGTGTGAGAGGTGTGTGTGTGTGTGTGTGTGTGAGATGAGGAGAGAGTGTGTGTGTGGTGTGGGTGTGTGTGAGAGCGAGAGTGTGTGTTTGTGTGTGTGTGTGAGCGAGCGAGAGTGTGTGTGTGTGTGAGTGGGTGTGGTGTGGTGTGAGAGAGAGAGAGAGAGGAGTGTGTGTGTGGGTGGTGTGTGTGTTGTGTGTGTGTGTGTGTGTGTGGGTGTGTGTGTGTGAGTGAGCGAGTTGTGAGAGAGAGTGTGAGTGTGTGTGTGAGTGAGAGAGAATGTGTGTGTGTGTGTTGTGTGTGTGCATCTATATATTTAAGAAAAATATGTTCTGTTTATATATTAAATATAAGAATATAAATATATAAATTTATATGCATGTAAATATTTCCAAAATATATAATGTATGTGTGCGTATTTATATATATACATAATAATTATCCACATTACACATACATATATTATGTAAACAAAAACATTTGGATGCATTAATCGTTTCACAGACACATATATATTGTGTGTGTGTGTTGTCTATATTTATATATATACAGTGGGGAAAAAAAAGTATTTAGTCAGCCACCAATTGTGCAAGTCTCCCACTTAAAAAGATGAGAGAGGAATGTAATTTTCATCATAGGTATACCTAAAATATGAGAGACAAAATGAGAAAAAAAAAATCCAGAAAATCACATTGTAGGATTTTTTTAAGAATTTATTTGCAAATTATTGTGGAAAATAAGTATTTGGTCAATTACTAAATTTAATCTCAATACTTTGTTATATAACCTTTGTTGGCAATGACAGAGGTCAAACGTTTTCTGTAAGTCTTCACAGGTTTTCACACACTGTTGCTGGTATATTTCGGCCCATTCCTCCATGCAGATCTCCTATAGAGCAGTAATGTTTTGGGGCTGTCGCTGGGCAACACGGATTTTCAACTCCCTCCAAAGATTTTCTATGGGGTTGAGATCTGGAGACTGGCTAGGCCACTCCAGGACCTTGAAATGCTTCTTACGAAGCCACTCCTTCGTTGCCCGGGCGGTGTGTTTGGGAGCATTGTCATGCTGAAAGACCCAGTCACGTTTCATCTTCAATGCCCTTGCTGATGGAAGGAGGGTTTCACTCAAAATCTCACGATACATGGCTCCATTCTTTCTTTCGTTTACACGGATCAGTCGTCATGGTCCTTTGCCGAAAAACAGCCCCAAAGCATGATGTTTCCACCCCCAATGCTTCACAGTAGGTATGGTGTTCTCTGGATGCAACTCAGCATTCTTTCTCCTCCAAACACGACAAGTTGAGTTTTACCAAAAAGTTATATTTTGGTTTCATCTGACCATATGACATTCTCCCAATCCTCTTCTGGATCATCCAAATGCTCTCTAGCAAACTTCAGACGGGCCTGGACATGTACTGGCTTAAGCAGGGGGACACGTCTGCACTGCAGGATTTGAGTCCCTGGCGGCAGAGTGTGTTACTTATGGTAGCCTTTGTTACTTTGGTCCCAGCTCTATGCAGGTCATTCACTAGGTCCCCCCGTGTGGTTATGGGATTTTTGCTCACAGTTCTTGTGATCATTTTGACCACACGGGGTGAGATCTTGCATGGAGACCCAGATCGAGGGAGATTATCAGGGGTCTTGTATGTCTTCCATTTTCTAATAATTGTCTCACAGTTGATTTCTTCACACCAAGCTACTAACCTATTGCAGATTCAGTCTTCCCAACCCGGTGCAGGTCTAAAATTTTGTTTCTGGTGTCCTTTGACAACTCTTTGGTCTTGGCCATGGTGGAGTTGGAGTGTGACTGTTTGAGGTTGTGGACAGGTGTCGTTTATACTGATAACAAGTTCAAATAGATGCCATTAATACAGATAACCAGTGGAGGACAGAGGAGCCTCTTAAAGAAAAAGTTACAGGTCTGTGAGAGCCAGAAATATTGCTTGTTTGTAGGTGACCAAATACTTATTTTACCGAGGAATTTACCAATTATTCTTTAAAAATCCTACAATGTGATTTTCTGGATTTTTTTTTCTCATTTTGTCTCTCATAGTTGAGGTTTACCTATGATGAAAATTACAGGCCTCTCTCATCTTTTTAAGTGGGAGAACTTGCACAATTGGGGCTGACTAAATACTTTTTTGCCCCAATGTACATCAAAGTTGTCTAGAAAACATCGCATTTTGTTTTAGGGTTTTGATACACTTCAATGTTTACAAGTGTATATATAAATTATACATACAAATCTTAAATGGGTCCTAAAAAGCTTTTAAACTGATTTATGCATATTATAATGAATTATTAAAAATATATATATTTACATCTTAATGGGCCTAAAAAGGCTTTATGCTGATGTATGCTGAGTAAAAATATTATTCAAAATTCTAAATATAAAAATATATTTAAAAATGGTCCTAAAAAAGATTTGTTTTACTAATAAATAAAAGTATTATTGTTATATTACAGTATTAAGTGCTCGAATATATAACCTGAAATGTCATGCGATGAATGTACGTAATATTTTTTGTTTTTATAAAATATCCTAATATCATATTGTGAGCCACAAGTATTTTTCCTTTAGGCATGTTGTGTCGGTAAGCTGGTGTTGATGTGTGATGCTCTGATTTGTTGTGTTGTGTGTGTAATGTGTAGATGTGGTTTTGCCGGCGAGACAGGGCCGAGATTCATCATTCCCAGTGAAGTTAAGCGCGCCGGATCTCCGGAGGTCGGTCTGAGAACTCTTATGGGCATGATCTCTATTTCTAATCATAATAATGAATTACCATGATCATATTAAACTGACATTTCCTGCATCTTTATTTTAATATTTGATATTTGGAGCACAAAACCAGTCATAAGGGTCATTTTTTTTAAATTGAGAGTTCTAATAAATCTGAATAAATAGCTTTCCATTGATGCATGGTTTGTTAGGATAGCACAATATTTGGCTGAGACACAACTATTTGAAAATCTGGAATCTGAGGGTGCAAAAAAATCAAAATATTGAGAAAATCATCTTTAAAGTTGTCCAAATGAAGTTCTTAGCAATGCATATCACTAATCAAACATTAAGTTTTGATATATTTACAATAGGATATTTACAAAATATCTCTAATGATTTTTGGCATAAAAGAGAAATGTATAATTGTGATCCATACAATGCATTGTTGGCTATTGCTACAAATATACCCCAGCGACTTAAGACTGCTTTTGTGCTCCACACATATATAGTTAAAACATTAAGCTGAAGCTCTAATAAATGAGCGTCTCTCACTGTCACAGGCGGTTCGAGTCGTCCAGTACAACATCAACACTGAGGAGCTCTACAGCATCCTGAAGGAGTTCGTTCACCTGCTGTACTTCCGGTAGCAGAGACGCTTCTATGCTCCGTTTCAGAGCGGTTTGTGTTTGCTCATCGCAGCTGAACTCATGATGCTGTTCCTCCTTCAGGCATCTGCTGGTGAATCCTCGAGACCGGCGCGTGGTGATTGTTGAATCCGTCCTCTGTCCGTCACACTTCAGAGAGACGCTCTCCAGAGTCTTCTTCAAGCACTTTGAGGTGAAGTCATGCTGCGTCTGTGTCTAAAATAAAACGTCCTCATATCTTAATGGCTCCTCTGTTGTGTCAAATCAAAAGATCACATTCTTTATTATATGATCATTCTTATACACAGCAAAATACAGAACACGAATGGGAAAATAATAGAGTCTTGGAAAGCCAGATTGACAGATATTTAGAAATGCTTTCATTCATTTGGACACCAACCCAAAATAAGATCTACTATGAGGCACATTTTTAGCTGGTACCTAAATTATCTCATGTAAAGCAGATCTGCAGTATAGTAAGTATTACTCAAGACGTTTCTTCATGTCTTTCTGTTGCAGGTCCCATCGGTCCTGTTTGCTCCGAGTCATCTGATGTCTGTCATGACTCTGGGCATCCAGTCTGCTCTCGTCATGGACTGTGGATATACAGAGACGCTGGTGCTACCAGAATCCTTTGACCGCAAATAAGCCTTTAAAGGAATAGTTCAATTAAACATGAAAATGTGCTCACCCTCAGTTCATCCGAGATCAGGATGAGTTTGTTTCTTCATCAGGTTTGGAGAAATGTAGCATTGCATCAGTGTCTCATGTAAGAATGGGTTGCCTCAGAAGAAAGAGAGGGATATAAAAACATCACAATATCAAGCACGCAGTCCAGTTAACATCTGGAGAAGAAACAAATCCATCAAGACGTTTTAACTAAAATATGAACATTCTTCTAAGAACATTTTGCTGACGTTCCTATTATGTTATGAAAATGCAATTTCTGGATGTTTACTGAATGTTCAAAATGTTTAAGTTTTTTTTTTTTTTGTTATACAAACATTAAGGGAGCATTCCATTTGTATCTTTTCCCAAACATTATGGGAACGTTACTTTTGAATGTTCTCTGAAACAAGTGTAACATTTAAAAAAGAAAACTTTGGATGAACGTCCAAATAAAAGGTTTTAGTAAAAAAAGGTGGCATAAACAATGTGTAGATAACATTTTAAGTCCACAATTACAGGCTAGATAACTTCGAATGAGCGTTCTGTTAATGTTGCTGGAAGAACATTTGTTCATAACGTTGAGAGAACATTCCCTTTAGCTGTAATAACGCTTCCTCCAGTGAGTCAGTGTTCTGGTGTGAATCAGGAGAGAAATCTGCACAGATCAAGCAGCGTTTAAAACAGCTTGACACACATGTGGTGGATTTTGATGTGAGAGGGTGCAAAAGCAGAAGATGGACTTTTTTCACTGGAGGAAGCGTTATTATGGATTATGAACTGGTATTTTAGACTTTAAAAGCATCTTAATGCTGGATTTGTTTCAGCTTTTCTCTTCTCCAGATGTTAACTGTTAATTATTGTGATGTTTTTATCAGCTGTTTGGACTCTCATTCTGACGGCACCCATTGCTGAGTGCTACAACTATTCCTTTAATTCTTATTCCTGGTCTGAATGATTGATGAGTGATGTTATTCTAAAGGAAAACATGTTTGTCTTCACCTGTTGTGTTCACACACAATATTATCTGTGTATTAAAGTGTTTAGATGACTTTAACAGTGCACTAGATCTATGAAGGCGTTCCGATCCTGTCTGCATGGGAAGCTCTGCCGATGGGAGGAAAAGCCATTCATAGGTATGTGTGGAGCATCAGATAAAAGAGAGGCTGTGTGCCGATCACGATGCTTGTGTTCTCAGTGCTCTTGTTCGTCTGCAGGGAGCTGCACAGTCTGCTGAGTGAGCAATGCACGCTAGACACCGACTCTGGCACCGGCCTCAGTCTGCCCACCGTCATCAGTAAGACCGACGCTTCACACACTTTGTATTATATTTGATCCATCAGGCTTTGATTATCTATTGGTCTTCGTCACAGGCTCTGTTCCAGAGGATGTCGTGGAGGATATCAAAGGTACGTCATGTAGACACGCCTCCTCATGCATAAAATCATGTCTCGCTCTACATTACTCTTGACTCGTCTGTAAAATTGCAAACACTGTTTCATGTTGACTTGAACAGCTAACTGTGTTGTCGGTGTGTCTGTATTTAGTGCGAGTGTGTTTCGTTAGTGACCTGCAGAGAGGCATGAAGATCCAGGAGGCCAAATTTAACATGGACGGATCTGCTGAGGTCAGAGAACACGCGACTATTAGAGCCGTCAGTCGATTCAGATGATCAATTGCTAGAAATATCAGGAAAGAAACCAAATATTCACAATAATAACCGATAATTAAGCAACAAATCAGCGTATTATACTGATTTCTGAAGATCATGTGACACTGAAGACTGGAGTAATGATGCTGAAAATACAGCTGCGCATCACAGAAATACATTACAGTTTAACAGATATTCACATAGAAAACAGCCGTTTTACATTCTAATAATATTTCACAATTTATACTGTATTTCTGATCAAATAAAGCAGCCTCGGTGAGAAAAACAAATTTGGTAGTGTAATTTAGAATGAAATGTTTTATATAGTTTTCTGTTAATTGTACGACATGCCATTAAAAAAAATAATAAAGTAAAAATAAATATTCTAACAACACTTTATTTAATGAAGCGTAAACATTATCAAAGGAGTAAAATAAACACTTTCTGAATTCAACTTAATCTAAATCACACAATGCAATAATTAAATAATAGAAAAAGTATCCCACGCTGTATAAACTGTGTAACGTGTAGCATTTTCTCCAGTGTTTTTTTTTAATGTTTGCACAAATTATGGCGTTTCGCTCATCTGTGATATTTTTTTTTATACGTCATACGTCATAGATTTTTGTTATCTTAATAGATATATATATATAGTTTTACCAATAACATGTTTAAGATTAATCTCATATTAATAATTCAGTATGTTAACTGAGTAAATATTCACGGTCGCTCTGATTGGTCCATTAGAGACCGGCTCCTCCCCCAGATGTGGAATATCCGTTGGATGGCCGGAAGATTCTGCATATCAAGGGATCCATCAGGTAAAAACCTTCAAACCAGACGCGATGATCTGCTTTTTTCCCAACTCGAATACTTCACAGTCACATATCAGTGGATATATTTATCATAATGTTCCTCCTAGAGTTAATTTTTCTAGCTGACTATCAAGTTTATGGCCATTGGATGTCTTGACATTATTAATCTCAAGCTTTAATCCACAGATTTTAAGATGGTTATTGTCTCCGATGCTTCCTCCTGCTGACCAGGCCGCTCTCTCTTACGGACGGGGTTTTGTTTATTAATCTGACCCACGTTCTGTGCTTCTTACTGAAACGTGCTCTGCTGTTTTCCAGAGACTCTGTGGCCGAGATGTTGTTCGAGCAGGATAACGAGGAGAAATCCATCGCCACGCTGCTGCTGGACACTTTGGTGAAGGTACAAAATATTCACTTCAATTGAATTTTATTAAAGGATGAGGATGAGGTCGCCACTGATAAGCATATTAAACCAGGATTTCTTGTTTCTGATTTTTGCGTCTTAAAATGACCGTGCTGCGCCTTTTTTCTCAAAATTTGCGATGATATTTGCTGCATTTCTTATTGTTTTTCAGCGGAAATATACCACAGACAACATTCTTCTAACATTATGACTTTTCTGTCTTCGAGAGCCACTGTAGGGCACCAGCGAATAGAAATAACAGAAATATTACTGTCATTCATAATGTCTAAATATAATTTAATAAATACAAAAAATGTATATTAGGGAGTGGAACTGGCTTATAAGACTATAACTAAGTACTTCTCTGCAGCCGTCTACTGTTCAGTTCAATTCAAGTTTATTTGTACAGAGCTTTTCACGATACAAATCGTTGCAAAGCAACTTTACAGCAAATTAAGTTTCTGCAATATTTAGTAGTAGCTTATCAGTGGTAACTGTCAGTTAATGTACATATGGCAGAAATATACGAAAAATCAATTAAAGACGTAATCAAGCAGACGATGAACACTATTAACAGCAATTATTATTTTGTTGATAATTTAACCCTTTTCCCGCCAGCATTTTTTTTTTAAGTTGCCAGCGATTTTGATGATTTTCACTCAAATTTGATGGCATCCCGTATATTTTGCTGTATGAATATTTGAAAATGCAATACACCAAAATAAAGATCAGAGCATCTACTTTTAAACAAAAAAAAAAAAAATCAGTTTTATTCTAGCTTAAAGCATTATTTTTTTATCAACACTTGAATATAGGTACGTTTCATAAAAAATGCATAATTTTGATCAAAAAGGTGAGAAAATCACATTAATTTTTAAATAAAGGGGTCATAGGATGCTACATGCACGTTGTTTGAACTGAAATGTGTGTTGGCTGTGTGTGTACACAACCACCCTAATGATAAAAATCCACCCAGCGATTACATTGTTTCTGAAGGGAATGTGCCCCCGATCTACATAAATGCGTCTATGTTCGCGTGAATCATTCGTGATCCAGCCTCACCTACAGAGGAAGTGAGTATAATGTTTTGTAATGAATCTTTGCAAATCACCTTTCCTAATAATGTGTAACTAGCAAGTTTCAGATGAATGCGGCTAAAGTAAACAGTCACTCTGAGAGCAGTCGGAAGAGAGGGGCGGGGTCAGCAGAGCTCATTAACATTTAAAAGGAAATGCTACAAAACGGCTTGCTCTGAAAGAGCTGTTTTTGACAGAGTAAAAAAAATTGTTTTTTACACTACCACTGAGAAACTGTAACCAAACTACGTTACAGACTTTTCATTAAGACCCTAAAGAATCATATCAACTTGTGGAAGATGGGCATCCTGTGACCCCTTTAAATAAGTGTTTGCTTTCCTACATTATGAAACTTTTCGTTTTATAAATGGGGCAACCTCTGAAGGATGAACAAATAATGTCATCACATTAAAAATAACTTTCAGATTCGGTAATACTAAAGCTTTGAAGTGCTGGGAAATGTTGTGTCAGGCACTCGAAAACATTAGAGCATTTCTGCCGCAAGTTGTTCCTGTAGTTTTACTGTTAAAGCCACGGTGAACGGTGGTGATTTGTGTTTATTGAACAATGTTTTTTCCTGGTTTCCACATCAGTGGCGTTTGTTCTGATATCTGTAGCTTTAACAGAAGTCTGCGACGAATTAAACTGCTTTCTTCACTGAAGAGAACGCGAGGCTGTTCATAAAATTTTTGGAACTGAGAAACCTTTCTTTGACTGAATGCATGTTGCGATGACGTCACGGGACGCGGAAAATCCGCAAGCTCTATTTTGTTTCTACTCCAATTCGTTGTTGAAATATAAGCATTTGAACAGTTTTAATGACAGATTCATTCAAACATAAAATGTATGAATATGTATATCGACATCTAAATTGCACATAAGGGAGTTTTTATATCAGCTAATAATTCCTTGTTGAAATATAAACATTTTAATGGTGGCTGTAAAAAAAAACTTGTCTTCATGACAGATTCGTGTAAACATGCATTAAATAATAAAGACAAAAGGTTCAGTAACAAATATAAATAATATGTAATTTTAGTGGATATATTTATCATAATGTTCCTACTAGAGTTATTTTTTCTTGCCGACTATCAATTTTATGGTCATTGAATGTTTTTCTTGAGGTAAATATGACATTATTAATCTCTCTATAAAGCTGTTTTATTGACATTTATCCACAGTCGCTTACAAAACCGTTTCAGCTAATATTTTTGTTGCATGCATCACTAATTAGTTTGGTTTGCTTATATAATCAAAGCTAAATTTATTTAATATTTATTTTTAATTTAACACCCACGGTCTATTCTAGCTAGTTTAGATTTGTGTGAAAACACGGCGGAAAGCTGCGAGGTTTTAAAAGAGTGCTAAGGGAATTATACAAATGAATACATGAATGAATTAATTATATGTACCTCTGAAGGTTCTGACGGTCTTCAGAAAAGATTCGATGGCATTTTGTTTTCATCTTCGCTCCATGTGTAATACCTAATAAACTAGTGTTCTTTACGAGAAACTGCTGTAATTCTGCTGCTCCATCAGCGCCACCTGCTGTCACAGAGTCGATTTACAGAGACTCACATTCACATTCAGTCTGTCTGCAGTTTCTGTCTGGCCAAAAACGGACGGAATTTGCATGCCCTGCGGTAATTTATGACCGGTTGATGGAAAACAAGCTTATGTGGATTCTGCACGTTTAAACAATTCACATAAGGTATCTAGAATTATTTATGGAGCTGATAAAATACATAAAATCAGTTATTATCGTTATCATTTGACCCTTTTATTTATTAAGGCTGAAATGAGGTTTCTACGTAATTAGATAAACTGTTGTCATTTAAAATCCGGACATCATTGGTAATGTTATAGTTTTAGTGTTTATGCAAACAGAAATGAATTTTATTTATTGTTGATTTTAAGTACAAAAATTGGTGAAACGATTTAAGTGTCCTGCACATTTTAACAATACCGTAATCATTTTGGTCACTATAATCGTGATGAGAAATTTCATACCGTTACATCTATAGTCCTCCGTTTTCCCAGCATGCACCTTGTTCATTGTGTGTTTGTTCCTCACCAGTGTCCCATTGACACTCGCAAGGTTCTGTCGGAGAACGTGGTGATAATCGGCGGTACGGTCATGCTTCCCGGGTTCCTGCACCGACTGCTGTCTGAGATCCGCTCGCTGGTGGAGAAACCCAAGTACTGCGATGCTCTGGCTACCAAGAGCTTCCGAATCCACAGCCCACCCGCCAAACCCAACTGCACCGCTTGGTTAGGAGGTGAGCAAAGAACGGCACGGCCGAGGCTTTGAGACTGCTGATCTCTGCATGGGACGAGAAAAGATCTAACGCATTTTATAAAGCAGTTGTGAAAATGAAGATTCGCTGAAAATGTGTTTACCCTCAGGTCATCAGAGATCAGGATGAGTGTGTTTCTTCATCAGGTTTGTAGAAATGTAGCACTGCATCAGTGTCTCAGCAATGGATGCTCTGCAGTGAATGGGTGCCGTCAGAATGAGAGCTGATAAAAACATCACAATAATCCACAGCACTCCAGTCCATCAGTTAACATCTGGAGAAGACAAAAGCTGAAGCATTAAGACGTTTTTAATGTCAAACTATTGCTTCTGGCTAAAATATGAGTTCATAATCCCAGTTAAAGGTGCCATAGAGTGCATTGATACTTTATATTTTAAATCATATCTACATAGAAGGTATGTGGCTTAGGGAAAGACAAAAATTCTCCAGAAACTGTTTTACATGTGCATTTACAACCCTAGGATTTGTCCCTAGAATGAAATGGTCTGTTATTACCTTATTTGGAAGGGTCATGAATAATAATGTTGAGCTCTTTGGCTCATTTCAGTAGCTCACACAGCAAACAGATCTCGACTGTCCGGCGTGAACGATGCAGAGATTAGGCATCCAACCTTATATGTTTGAGCCTGTATCAGACAGATTTTGCAAGATTGTTTAGCGTCCGTGATCGCTGCGAGACGCTGGCGGAGTGAACGAGGCTTGAGAGAGTCGTGAGTGAAGCCTGTGTGTTGCCAGATCCAGCTGTTATAATCGTTTTTGGACTTGTCTTTTCCACTTTTTTTTGACACTTTAGAAAGTTATTAAAGTAGGACGTTGCAGTTTAGGGTCAGCGATATCTTTATCTTATCTTAATTGCAAAAGATTTGAAATAATTTCAGTTTATTTGTATTTGTTTATCAGTTTGTATTTGTTTTAATAGCAATATCTGGCAACACTGCCAAGGGAAATACAGTTTTTTCAGCGATTGATGGGGAATGTTACTTTTCAATGCTATCTGAACATCATGAAACAAGTAGTAACATTTTTAAAAAATGTTAGACGTACATCCAGCTAAAACGTTTCAGAAAAATTCCATGATCAATGCATGAATAATGTTTTTGTGCCAACGTTTTGAGAACATTATTAAAGACCAAATAACTTTGAAAGAACATTCTGCTAATGTTACTGGCAGAACGATTGTTCATAACCTCATCAGCACATTCCCTGTTAGCTGGATAACACTTCCTCCAATGAAAAAGTCATTGGATGTGATGCTACATTTCAACAAATGTGACCCTGGAGCACAAAAACAGTCATAAGTGTCAATTTTTTGAAATTTAGATTTATACACCATCTGAAAGATGAATAAATAATCTTTTCCTTGATGTGGGTTTGTTAGGATGAGACACAACTATTTGAAAATCTGGAAATTGAGGGTGCAAAAAAAAATCTAAATATTGAGAAAATCATCTTTAAAGTTGTCCAAATGAAGTTCTTAGCAATGCATATTATTAATCACACATTAAGTTTTGATATATTTACGGTAGGAGATTTACTAAATATCTTCATGGAACATGATCTTTACTTAATATCCTAATGATTTTTGGCATAAAAGAGAAATGTATAATTTTGACCCATACAATGTATTGTTGGGCTTTTGCTACAAATTACCCAGCGGACTCCTCCAACAATGTTTGTGCTGCAGGGTCACAAATCTAATGAAGAAACATACTCATCCACGTCTCGGATGGCCTGAGAGGCGAGCTCATTTTCATTTTTGGGGGAACTATTCTTTCAACACACCTGGATATCTCAATTTTCTGCCTGTGAACTTTTGAACCATTCACCCAAGCTTGTTTTGTCTCTTCTTCCCATGTAGGTGCTATATTTGGAGCATTGCAGGACATTTTAGGGAGTCGCTCGGTGTCCAGAGATTACTACAACCAGATGGGTCGCATCCCAGACTGGTGTTGTCTCAGCACCCCACTACCGGATTCAGTCTATGAGGCGGGAAAGACGCCTCCGCCTCTCATGAAGAGGGCCTTCTCCACCGAGAAATGAACTGGACACTTCAAATTTAACCTCCTATAAATTCCTCTGCTTATTCAGATATGCTCTTTTATGTTTACAGCAGAAACATATACGAGTCCTCGCCTGTAATAGCCTAAAGTCTGTCATATTAGTCAGCTATACCTAAGTTGAATAGTAGGTGAAACTGAAACCACTAGGGGTCAGTCATCATCGGCTCATCGTGAAAGAGGGGAAAATTTTTTCAAATGCACTAAATGGTTTCCTAAACCATGGCAGTACTTGTGTAGTTTAGGTCAACTGCTTACTTTTTATTATTATTTAAATGTATGCTTGATTTTGCGCCATCAAAGACAGATCATGGAAGGCATCTTGACCATAGTGCCAAGAAACTACATAATAATTCAATTCTATTTAACAACAAGCTTGAAGCGCTGAATATGTTGAAAAGTTTTGTGTATGTATTAGGTTTGTGAAAAAATAAACATTCCAAAATTGGTGTTTGCAGCTGGGGTCTTCTATTATACTTGTCCATTAAGTGTCAACTGATTTAGTCATGTTAACTCGGATTGCTTTTTTCTTTTTCTTTTTTCTTTTTTTTTGCAGTCATGTTGTATTAAAGAAAGTTTGAGGTCTGATTGTAAAGAATAAAAGGCTGTCAGGGTTTCTCTTTAACTATGTATTTTCCAGTGGTTTCAATAAACTTGCTTGACGTACTTCTATGGAAGCTTATTTCCCCCAAGGAATCAAAAAGCTAAATTTGGCGAAAAAAAGTCAGCATCGTTGAGATCTTTTAAAAATGGGGAGAGGTGTTAGCGACTGTGAGATCATTTCGTACCATAAATGGTCCAAATTACCTTTTTAATTTTTTTATTCTATTGTGGAAATAAGCTTCCATATACTTAAAATCATTTAATGCTTAAAATAGTATTTTCATCATATTTGTAAGAGCACACTTGTCTGCAGGGAGTGGTAAGGACAACGGCACCAAAGATGAAAATCTACTTTTGGCAGGTTCCAGTAACTAACTTGGGCTTGAACCTTTCTTATTTGTTGTCAATATGACATTGGAATCAAGAAACACCATGTTAACAGAATTTGAGAACCAATTACAATCAGATTAGTAAGATATTATGAATTAAGTTTGTGCATTTATGTTCAAAATTGGAAAAATAAGAATTGAATCTTGAGATCCATTGAGAATCACTCAGTTGCATAAGCTCCCGTTTCTGCAAGTCTGGAAAACCATGAGTGTTAATGAAGAGGGAGGGACTATCGTTAATTAGCTGAAATCTGTAGAGTACAAAAAGACCAAAGGGCAACATCTCAACATTGTGACTAGCTGTTGAACAATGGCTGTAAGTTGGTGTTTGTTTCAGATTTTGGCAGTTTGTGCACTCTGTCATGCTGTTCCAAAGTGGAGTAATCTGCCCCAGAACCCTCAAGCTCTGATGATCCAGCAAACTGACCAGCGGTTTCAGCAGCCAGTTCAACAACAAACTGACCAGCGGTTTCAGCAGCCAGTTCAACAACAAACTAACCGGCAGTTTCCTCCGCAGTTTCAGCTTCAGAAGCCAGTGGTGCAGACAGAGCTCCTTGATAAATGTGCTGTAGCTGATTATGAGCAGATCCAATGTGGACAACCTGGGATCAGTGCTGCTGAGTGTGAAGCTATCAACTGCTGCTTTAAGAGACAGCAGTGTTACTATGGGAGGGCAGGTAAGTGTTCTCAATATTATTCTGTTCATGCTAATCTGATTCTCCGCATTAACCTGCTCTTGTACATTGTTCCAGTGACTGTCCAGTGTATTAGAGATGGTCAGTTTGTGGTAGTGGTGTCTAAAGATGTTACTCTGCCTCGACTGAGTCTGGATTCGGTACGTCTACTGGGTGGAAATCACCCGCCTTGCGCTCCTGTGGAGTCCACACCTTACTTTGCTATATACCAGTTCCCTGTGACCGCATGTGGCACAAGCATGATGGTGAGTAGCTGCTTCTGGTTTTGTTCTTCATGGCCTATGATGGACTGGATGCCAACAGTGTTGCTATTTGCAGGAGGACAGTGGTTATGTGGTGTATGAGAACAGAATGACCTCCTCGTATGAAGTGGGGATTGGACCGTTTGGTTCCATCACAAGGGACAGTCATTTTGAGTAAGTGATCTATGACTTGGTGTGAATGTTAGTCTCTGATAAATGCTACTAGCTCACCATCTGTTGTCCAGGTTTCTCTTCCAGTGTAGGTACTCTGGAACTTCTGTGGAAGCTCTGGTTGTGGAGGTCAACTCTGTTCCTCCACCTCCACCAGTAGCTGCTCCTGGACCTCTCAGGGTGGAGCTCAGACTGGCCAATGGCCAATGTGTCACCAAAGGCTGTGCAGAAGGTAAGGTATTGTCCCATCATCCTAAAGCATCTCAAACTCCAGCAGTTTCGGTTTAAACCCCTGTTCCTCAGGGGATGAGGCCTACACGTCCTACTACAGTGATGCTGATTATCCCGTCACAAAAGTCCTGCGAGAGCCAGTGTATGTTGAGGTGCGCATTATGGAGAGGAGGGACCCCAACATTGTCCTGATGCTGGGACGCTGCTGGGCGACATCAACCCCCAGTCCACTCAGTCTCCCCCAGTGGGACCTTCTGATCGATGGGTGAGTAATGCCAATGTTTATCCAGTTAGTCTGCTGGGAGGCACTTTCTAACCATCTTTCATCTTCAGATGCCCTTACCAGGATGACCGTTATCGGACTGCACTGGTTCCAGTGACTGGATCATCTGGTCTTCATTTCCCAACCCACTACAAGCGCTTTGTTGTGAAGATGTTCACATTTGTAGATCCAGCCTCACTGGCTCCTCTACAGGAAACTGTATGCCCCCCTTTACCTGAACATTTTAATTTTACTACTTGTGAATTCTATGACTTGAGCCTCTTTCTTCCCTGTCAGATCTTCATCCACTGCAGTACAGAGGTGTGCCATCCGTCTTCTGGCTCTTGTGAGCAAAGCTGCACCAGGAAACGTGAGTTATTGCTCTCTTGACTATAGGAACAGATTATGTAAGTGCATTCACACTTCTAACACTTCTTTTTCAGGGAGAGCCACTCGTATCAAGGATGTCTCTAGTGAGCGGACTGTGGTTTCTAGTGGAGCGGTTACTCTGGTCATGTAAATCTTGTGTTTTTAATAAACTGTGGAAAGATCTGTCTGTTGGTATTGTTTTGGCTTTACAGAGGCTGGTATTACATGCCTCTTCCCTGTGGGTTTTTTTTTTTCTTCCCCCCCCCCCCCCCTCCCCCCACTTAAACCAAAGTTCCACGACCTTTTGGAAGGGCAGGCTTCGTGTCCAGGCTTCTGTACAAGCCGTGACCCTTATCCATCCTACAGTTAACCTGGGCCACTGCATAAGGTACCAAATTAAGGTTTAATTGGTAACTTCTGACTGGTTAATGGGATGTTTTACCTGTCCAACCAACATGCATTGATCTCATCCAAGTGCGCATACACATTTTGCTGTGGCACATGGTGAGCAATTGAGGGTTTGGTGTCTTGCTCAAGGTAACCTCAGCTGTGGGTATTATACACTCACTCCCACGTACAATTCCTGCTGGTACTGAGACTTGAGCCCATGACCTTTGGGTTACAAGTCCAACACTTTGACCATGACTGCAGGTCAAGTATTTCATGATGGTTGTAAGTCATATTTGATTCATTTGTCAGTTCTGCTAGTACTATCTACTTAAATGGGGAAAGATTTAGTTGCAATCTGGGCAGTTGTAGCATAATGGTTGGTGTCGGACTTGCTCTGGGTGTGTTCACTACTCGTTGCTTCTGATGTGCATGCAGTAACTTGGAAGGGTTAAATGCAGAGGACCTTTTTCAAGTATGGGTTACCATACTTGGCCTTTGCTGTCAGGTCAAAAGTGTTGCTTTTTAAATTTTATGTGTAAGCATTTTTTTTTTTGTCCCACTCCAAACAAAGGTGATGGTGGTAAAATTCAAAATCGAATCGGCATGTTTAGTTGAGAGAAACCTGGTGGAGCCAATCCTTCTCTGACAAACAAATTACTAGGCATTTCAACAAATTTGAGGTGTTATTTCATCATGTGTGAAGGGCTAACCTGCACTCTGGCAAATACAATTTTGGGCTATACCGAAGGATATTGAGCTTGTAGTGTGTGTGTGCGCAAGATTTTAAAAGCACTGTAAAAAGGACTATTTTAATTATGCAGCATTTAAGAATAAAGCAGCTATGTCTGGGACAGGGTTCAAGTATCACTCAAAGCTTCATGTTAATCATGAGAATGTTAAATCAACTTCTGAGCCAGTCTGAAGATACAGACCTGTTCATTCCAAAATGTTTCTACGAATAAAACTATCTAGAATTGTCAACAATTTGATTCAGCTAATGAAGGATAAAACCAAGGCTAAATTCAAAATAGCAGCAATTCATACTAGTATGCTATTTTGAATTATGCACAATGTAGTGACCCTTACTTGATTTAAAAGTTAGTCACTTGGGTCTGCCGGGGAAGTTTTAGACACCTCTTTGTTTGCTCCTTTATATTAGGGCTGTGCGATTTGGGGGAAAATATCAAATGGCGAATAAATTTTTTTTTGATATTGCGATTTGATTTGCGATTTTAAATTTGCAAAGTAAAGCTTCAGCTCAATATTGTCAATAATGTGCAGCACAGTATGGGTATCATTACCCTGCTGAAAAAAACAATAGAAACCATCACAGAAATTTTTATAGTTTCCATTAAACCATTACAATATTCCTTTTTGTTTTGGGCATTATTCCAATAGGAATTACTGTTGTTCTATTGGTTCCCATCTGCCAGATTACATCCCACCAATAGAATCCATCAAATAGACACCATTATGGTTTACATTAAAGCCAAACAAATTCCTATTATAACCCTGAAATCCATTACATTTTTATTGTGTTTTGGGAGGGGTTCAATTGTTGTTGTTTTTTTTCAGCAGGCAAGATTATAATGGTATAACTACTTTTACAGAATTAACTTAATTAATGAATTTCACAGAAAATATTTGTTTATTGTTTATAAATAAATAACTATTTCTTAAGTCAATTATTAAAGTATTACATATGTTACATAGGCTGATTTATTCATTTTAAGTATTTGGGATTTTAAGAACAAGTGGAAAATGTGCTGAATGTTTCATTTCATCCAAGTGAAATTAGCAAGCAGTTAGACTGAATTTACACTTGTTTTAAGCGCGGAGCCAGGCGCGAGTTGACACAGGTTGCGCGCGCGTGTCAAGCCTCATCCATATTGCCAGATGTGCTCGTGGAGACTTGCGGTGCAGAGTGCAAGTATACAGGTGCATCTCAATAAATTAGAATGTCGTTGGAAAAGTTCATTTATTTCAGTAATCCTATTCAAATTGTGAAACTTGTGTATTAAATGCACACAGACTGAAGTCTTTGGTCTTTGGTCTTTTAATTGTGATGATTTTGGCTCAAAAACCCACCAATTCACTATCTCAACAAATTACAATATGTGCCCTTCCAATCAGCTAATCAACAAAACATCTGCAAAGGTTTCCTGAGCCTTTAAATTGGTCTCTCAGTTTGGTTCACTAGGCGACACAATCATGGGGAAGACTGCTGATGACAGTTGTCCAGAAGACAATCATTGACACCTTTCACGAGGAGGGTAAGCCACAAACATTCTTTGCCAAAGAAGCTGACTGTTCACAGAATGCTGTATCCAAGCATATTCATAGAAAATTGAGTGGAAGGAAAAAGTGTAGAAGAAAAATATGCACAACCAACCGAGAGAACCGCAGCCTTATGAGGCTTGTCAAGCAAAATCGATTCAAGAATTTGAGTGAACTTCACAAGGAATGGACTGAGGCTGGGTTCAAGGCATCAAGAGCCACCACTCACAGACGTGTCAAGGAATTTGGCTATAGTTGTCGTAAAACCAACGTCACTGCACCCGTTTACCAAGAAATTTTGGAGCACTTCATGCTTCCTTCTGCTGACCAGCTTTTTGAAGATGCTGATTTCATTTTCCAGCGGGATTTGGCACCTGCCCACACTGCCAAAAGCACCAAAAGTTGGTTTAATGAGCATGCTGTTGGTGTGCTTGACTGGCCAGCAAACTCACAGACCTGAACCCCATAGAGAATCTATGGGGTATTGTCAAGAGGAAAATGAGAAACAAGAGACCACAAAATGCAGATGAGCTGAAGGCCACTGTCAAAGAAACCTGGGCTTCCACACCACCTCAGCAGTGCCACAAACTGATCACCTCCATGCCATGCCGAATTGAGTCAGTAATTAAAGCAAAAGGAGCCCCTTCGAAGTATTGAGTACATTTACAGTAAATTAACATACTTTCTAGAAGGCCAACAATTCACAAAAAATGTTTTTTATTGGTCTTATGAAGTATTCTAATTAGTTGAGAGTGAACTGGTGGTTTTTTTTTAAATGTGAGCCAAAATCATCACAATCCTCCGCAGTTTCAGCTACAGGAACCAGTGGCGCAGACAGAGCTCCTTGATAAATGTGCTGTCGCTGATTATGAGCAGATCCAATGTGGACAACCTGGGATCAGTGCTGCTGAGTGTGAAGCTACCAACTGCTGCTTTAAGAGACAGCAGTGTTACTATGGGAGGGCAGGTAAGCGTTCTCAATCTTATTCTGTTCATGTTAAAGTGTTCTCACCTTAACCTGGTCTTGACCCTGAATTGGTGGTTTTTTGTTAAATGTGAGCCAAAATCATCACAGTTAAAAGAACCATAGACTTAAACTACTTCAGTCTGTGTGATTTTAATTTATTTAATACACGAGTTTCACAGTTTGAGTTGAATTACTGAAATAAATGAACTTTTCCACGACATTCTAATTTATTGAGATGCACCTGTAAACGAGCATTACGAGACAGGCTGCGTGAGTGCGGCAAGCATGAACGTGACACGGGATTTGCACTGCGTGGGGCAGAGAGGAGCGAGTATGAGAGGCATTCACAGACACAGGCTGTGTGTGCGCTCTTCTGAACTGGGAATAGCCAACATGCATCATAAACCTATTTCAAATTAATCTGTTGGGGAGAAAATGTGTAAGATAACGTTCACGTACTAACAAAAACATCTAAGAATGTATCTTTTATTCTCCAGTACTGAAAACAGAACCGATACGGGAGCTCTTGATATGCGCTGTGACGCAGCTCTTGCAAATTACCTTTTTTGTTCGGTGTCCGTCATTTCGAAGCTTAAGTTGCATACATTTTTCTTTAGTTTTAATCTGCCTAACTATCGATCTGACCCAGTAGACGCCATAATCCCACTCTGTCTCTCTCCCGTCCCACTTTTTTTTTTTTTTTTTATAATGGTGGGCGTTTACGCAGTTGTCTAGAGCGGTGCTGATTGGGGAGAACGGAGGTGCGCTCTCTCTTGCACAGGGCAAGTAAGACTGCAACTCAAGGCAGGCAGTCATGCATATGCTCTGGAACAGAGTAATATCGTGTCCACATGGCAGGCTTTGCGTTTAGCAAATTGCAATGTTTCAAATCGCGATTTCGATTCGATTTTGATTAATCCCACAGCCCTACTTTATAGCCATTAAAATCCAGGAAAATGAAGTAGATCACAGTTGATTTATTAATCTTGAATGTTACAAAAATAAACTGATGCAACTTAACATTGAAAGTAAAATAGAAAATAATTTAAGCTGCAAATTAAAAGAGCACCAGAAAACATTGAAAGGGAGAAAGATCTAAAGACCGTGTGCTTCCAGTAGACCACACTGTCTCATTAGACACCTGTGGCTTTATCTTATGGTTTGTCCTGTAGAGGGCGCACGCAAAGTCCAGAAAACATGCAAGTAAGAAGGAAAAACATAAAACAATATGACAAAACCTATAAATGGCTCCTACACACAAGTTTGTGTTTTCATGTATGTAACAAGGACAATTGAATCAATGAGAATCAATAAGTTGCATAAGCTCCGACTCATGCAAGTCTGGAGAATCGTGAGGGTTAATGAAGAGGGAGGCACTATCTTTAATTAGCTGAAACCTGTAGAGTACAAAAAGACCAAAGGTCAGCATCTCCACTTTGTGATTAGCTGTTGAACAATGGCTGGAAGTTGGTGTTTGTTTCAGATTTTGGCCTTTTGTGCATTCTGTGATGCTGTTCCAAAGTGGAGTAATCTGCTCCAGAACCCTGAAGCTCTGATGATCCAGCAAACTGACCAGTGGTTTCAGCAGCCAGTTCAACAACAAACAAACCGTCAGTTTCCTCTGCAGTTTCAGCTTCAGAAACCAGTGGTGCAGACAGAGCTCCTTGATAAATGTGCTGTAGCTGATTATGAGCAGATCCAATGTGGACAACCTGGGATCAGTGCTGCTGAGTGTGAAGCTATCAACTGCTGCTTTAAGAGACAGCAGTGTTACTATGGGAGGGCAGGTAAGCGTTCTCAATATTGTTAATGTTAAATTGATCCTCAGCCTTAACCTGCTCTTGTACATTGTTCCAGTGACTGTCCAGTGTATTAGAGATGGTCAGTTTGTGGTAGTGGTGTCTAGAGATGTTACTCTGCCTCGACTTAGTCTGGATTCGGTTCGTCTACTGGGTGGAAATGACCCATCTTGCGCTCCTGTGGAGTCCATACCTTACTTTGCTATATACCAGTTCCCTGTGTCCGCATGTGGCACGAGCATGATGGTGAGCAGCTGCTTCTGGTTTTATTCTGTGTTGCTTATGATGGACTGGATGCCAACAGTGTTGCTACTCACAGGAGAACCGTGGATATGTGGTGTATGAGAACAGAATGACCTCCTCGTATGAAGTGGGGATTGGACCGTTTGGCTCTATCACAAGGGACAGTCATTTTGAGTAGGTGATCGATGACTTGGTGTGAACCAGGGCTGGATTGGTAATCGGGCATACCGGGCATTTTCCTGGTGGGCCGATGCACTTAAGGGGCGCAGATGTGTGTGTTTGTGGGGGTTTTTGTTTTTTTTTTTTGTTGCCTTAAACCATCACGCAGGGACTGCGAGCAGCCAGTGGCCCATTGGTTTGTCTCCTGTATTGACAGCGTAAACATCCAATCACAATGCACTATAGATGGAGCGATGAAGTGTTTTGCTCCGCCTATATAAAGATCGCATCACCCCAACTTGTTCCTCATTGGCTTTTCCCACGTTTTCACAGGAGCTTTATCAAGAACAGGCTTGCTCTGCGCTGAGTGAGGCGGGCCAAAGAGCAAGGCAGGAGGAGAAGGGAGTAGTTGAATTGGTAAAGTGCTTGATAGGGACTCGCAACGGAGGCAGGAATCTAACCTTTTGCAACAATACATATACCATTCAAAAGATTAGAGTCAGTTTTTTTGGGGGGGGGGAAATTATAGAAATTAATACTTTTATTTAGCAAGGATGCATTAAATTGATCAAAAGTGACTATAGAGACATAATGTTACAAATTATATTTCAGAAACGCTGTTCTTCTGAACTTTCTATTAATCAAAGAAACCTGAGAAATTCTACCGTTGTTTTTTGAGCAGCAAATCAGAATGATTTCTGAAGGATACTGTGACTGGAGTAATGATGCTAAAAATTCAGCTTTGAAATCGCAGGAATTAAGTTTTGAAATGTATTCAAATAGAAACGGTTATTTTAAATGGTAAAAATATTTCACTATTACTGCTTTTGCTGTATTTTGGATCAAATAAATGCAGGCTTGGTGAGCAGAAGAGAATTCTTTAATAAATAAAAAAAACTTTGCGTTCAACTTTGACTGTATAGATGGGGATGTATGTGGTGATAAAACGGGCCGCCTGACCAAAATGCCAGGGCCTTTTTTTTTTTTTTTTTTTTTTTTTTTTTTTTTTTTTTTTTTTTTTTTTTTTTTTTTTTTTTTTTTTTTTTTTTTTTTTTTTTTTTTTTTTTTTTTTTTTTGGTCCCGCCCTGGTGTGAAGTTAATCTCTGTAAATCTAGTAATGTCCCGTCTGTTGCCAGGCTTCTCTTCCAGTGTAGGTACTCTGGAACTTCTGTTGAAGCCCTGGTTGTGGAGGTCAACTCCGTACCTCCACCAGTAGCTGCTCCTGGACCTCTCAGGGTGGAGCTCAGACTGGCCAATGTGTCACCAAAGGCTGTGCAGAAGGTAAGGTCTTCCTAAAGCCTTTCAAACTTGAGTCTGGTTAAACCCTTGTGGTGTTCCTCAGGGGATGAGGCCTACATGTCCTACTTCAGTGATGCTGATTATCCTGTCACAAAAGTCCTGCGAGGGCCTGTGTATATTGAGGTGCACATTATGGAGAGGACTGACCCCAACATTGTCCTGATGCTAGGACGTTGTGGGGCGACATCAACCCCCAGTCCACTCGGTCTCCCCCAGTGGGACCTTCTGATCGACGGGTGAGTAATGCCATTCTTTATCCAGTTAGTCTGCTGGAAGACTCTTTCTAACCTTCCCATTTGTCTTCAGATGCCCTTACCAGGATGACCGTTACCTGACCACACTGGTTCCAGTGACTGGATCATCTGGTCTTCGTTTCCCAACTTACTACAAGCGCTTTGTGAAGATGTTCACATTTGTAGATCCAGCCTCACTGGCTCCTCTGCAGGAAACTGTATGTCCCCCTTTACCTGAACATTTTAATTTTACTACTTGTGAATTCTATGACTTGAGCCTCTTTCTTCCCTTTCAGATCTTCATCCACTGCAGTACAGAGGTGTGCCATCCCTCTTCTGGCTCTTGTGAGCAAAGCTGCACCAGGAAACGTGAGTTCTTGCGCTCGACTAGAGGAACTGAGAATTTATAAGTGCATTCACACTTAACATCTGTCTTTCAGAAAGAGACACTCTCATCAAGGTGCTCTCTAGTGAGCAGACCGTGGTTTCTAGTGGAGAAGTTACTCTGGTCGTGTAAATAGTGTTTTTAATAAACTTTGCAGGACCCTGAGCTTTCTTTGTGTTTTGACTCTGCAGAATCTGGTATTACATGCCTCTTCCATTGGGGGGGGGGGGGGGGACCTTTTGTAGAGTAATGTGTTCTGAGTCCAGGCTTCTGTACAAGCCATGACCATTACCCATCCTCCAGTTGCTAACCTGGGGCAGCGCACAAGGTTATATTTTAAGGGTTAATTAACTTCGGTTTGATTAACAGGACGTTTAACCCATCCAACCAACTTGCGTTTATCCCAAGTGTGCATACACTTTCCTGGGGAGCAATTGGGGGTTTGGTGTCTTGCTCAAAGGCATGTCAGCTGTGGGTATTCAGAATCCGAAAGAGCTTTATTGCCAAGTATGTTTGCACGTACAAGGAATTTGTTAATGTCACAAGCTTCCAGTACACCTAGATAATAAAATAAGATGTGACTAAAACACAGCATAAATACAATAAACCACAAAAGAATAAATGTATTAAGGGTGTGCTAAGAAGAGGAAGAAGTTTGTCGGGGCTGTACTATTATTTAGAGTGATTAATAAGTTTAGGTTATGCGCACTTTAATGCACAATGGGAGAACACTAATGTTCCTGAGGTAGGTCAAGGCAAGTTTATTTGTATAGCACAGTTCATACACAATGGTAAATTCAAAGTGCTTTACATAAAAGAAAATTTAAAAAAATAATCACAACAATAAAACGAGGAATTTAAAACTTTGAAAATTATTAAAAAAAAAAATTGATTTAAAATGAATTTAAAACAATTGATATTACAGTGCAATCAGTTCCGACCTCGCACGTGCTCATTCAAATACATGCACAGCGAAAACTTAGTTTTGAGTCCTGCATTTACAATGTGCTATGTTTTTACACATCTGATCTCTTTCTGGACTGATTCCAACGCGGGTGGCATAATAACTAAATGCACATTCCCCTTGTTTTGTGTGAACCCGTGGTATTTCTAACTGACTCAATATTAATGATCTGAGTGGTCTGTTAGGTTTTATATTCAGTGAGCATATCTGCTATGTTTTTAGGTCCTAGGCCATTGAGTGATTTAAGTACATAAAAGTACTTTAAAATCAATCCTAAATATAACTGGAAGCCAGTGTAAGGACCTAAGGACTGGTGTGATATGCTCAGTTTTTCTGGTTCTAGTCAGAATTCTGGCAGCGTTCTGGATGAGCTGCAGCTGTCTAATGGTCTTCTTGGGAAGTCCGGTGAGGAGACCATTACAATAGTCCACCCTTCTGTTGATAAAGGCATGAACAAGTTTCTCCAGTTCTTGACTGGAAACAAAACATCTAATTTTTGCAATGTTTTTTTTTTTTTGAGATGATAGTATGCTGATTTAGTTTCAGCTTTGACATGACTACTGAAACTACGGTCTGTCTCCAGAATCACACCAAGATTCCTGACTTGATTTTTAGTTGTTAGACCCCTAGAGTCAAGGTTTGCATTCACCTTGAGAACTTCATCTTTTTTTCCAAATGCCATGACTTCAGTTTTTTTTTTTTTCCTTGTTTAACTGAAGAAAGGTTTGGCACATCCTACTGTTTATTTCATCAATGCATTGGCAGAGGGATTCAATGGGGCTGTAGTCATTTGGAGATAAGGCTAGGTAAATCTGGGTATCATCTGCATAGCTGTGATAGGCGATTTGGTTCTTTCTCATTATTTGACTTAGTGGGAGCATATACAGGCTAAACAAGAGCGGTGCAAGAATTGAGCCTTGTGGTACTCCGCATGTCATGGACGTCCACTTAGATTATGCTCTCCTATACTCACATAATAACCTCTCCCTTCTAATTATGACCTGAACCATTTGAGTACCATCTCAGAAAGCCTGACCCAGTTTTCCAGTTTCTCTAGTAGTATGTTATGATCAACAGTATCAAAGCAGAAGGCTTTGGTTCCCCCCCTTGTATCTGTGTACAGGGGTGAGGGGGTTTACATTGCTGGCAATGTGACGTGCAGCAGGGTGACTTTTACTTGAGTCCATGCACAGTCTGTAGGACTGTGTCAGGGTTTGGACTTCAGCTCTTGCTGCATGCAGATGGCCTTCTAAGGCCTTAACTCTTGTGTGTCTCTCTCATTAAGTTTCACATACGCTGTTTTTAACAGTGATTTTGTGTGAAACAGTTCTCTTTTCAAGTTCTGTGTGATGGCTTTTTCCAGCGGCGTTTGGTGTCTAGCAGCTGTTAGAGCCTCTTGAAGACTGGTGATTTCCTTCTGTTGCGCCATTCTGTAAGGTTCCTTTCGTCTGTTCTGTGCTTTCTCTCGTTGAGCAGGTGTCAGTTCCCTGTAGAACTCTGTGACTTGCAGGTTCAGTTCATTTAACTCCTGTCTGAGGCCCTTGAGGGTTTGGGCCAAGGAGAGGATGATGCTGGTCAGATCCTGGTGGTTCAGGCTGGGTGTCGGGTGTCAACTTGTGTCGCAGTCTCGCTGTTCCTTTCTCTGCCATTGCAGGTCATTGGCTGCTTTGAGCTGAATGACGTCCATTACAGTGCTCTACTGAGTGTACAGGTGGTCCTGGTGAGCTGCCAGGGCTGGATGTCTGTGGAATGTCTGCGACATACTAGCACACTTTTAGGAACACCAGAGAGAGAGAGAGAGAGGCAGAAGGCCAATGCAAGTATGTACAGAGGTGTAAAGCTATCTGTATGGGGAATGTCTGTGTAGGCCGTGTAAGGTGTGAATAGCTGGTGAGGGGCAGCTAGTGAGGTAGGGTGCTATGTTTTTGTGTTTGTGAACACAAAGGGAGAGTTTGTGTAACTTTGTTGAGGGGGCTGTAAGCAGGGGTCAGCTGATGACCGGCTATACATGTGGTCAAACTATTACTCAAAGCATTGATGGTTCACAGGTTTGGTCACTATGAAGGTATCAGATAAAACAAAACTGAAATAAAATCAGAAAGAGACAGAGGGAGAAGGAAGGGCTCTCCTTATTTAGTATAATGAATAGTAACTGTACCTTATGCAATAGCCTTGTGCTGAGAAGTAAAGTGGGGTAGAGCAGAGACAGGAATTGGTCTACTAATAACCTGTATGGCTCATTAAGGATATGACAGGTGCTAGGACTACTATAATCCTATACTAAGAGGGAAGATGGTGATGGTCAAACAAACTAAAATAAGGTAAAAGTAAAACTAAAGGTGCTAAAAGCTGTAAGTAAAAGTACAAAATAATTAAATTGGTTTAATTAAAGCTCAGATTGAGGTAACCTCAGCTGTGGGTGTATATAAGGTAGAGAGCATTATACATTCCCTCCCATGTATAATTCCTGCTGGTACTGAGACTTGAGCCCATGACCTTTGGGTTACAAGTCCAACGCCTTAACCATTAGGCCATGATTGCCCACCCCCCACAACTTGTAGGTCATATTTGATTCATTCTGCTAGTACTATCTGCTTAAATGGGGAAATATTTAGTTGCAAGCTGGGCAGGTGTGGCCTCATGGTTGGAGTCGAACTTGTAACCTAAAGGTTGCCGATTTAAATCTCAATATCAGTAGGGAATGTAGGTTGGGGATTGAATGAACGGTGTTCTCTTTTCCACTTTCAATACACCCAGTTGCTCCCCGGGCACCACAGCGACTGGTTGTCAACTGCTCTGGGTGTTCACTACTCACTGCTTCTGATGTGCATGCAGTAATTTGGAAGGGTTAAATGCAGAGGACAATTTTCAAGTATGGGTTACCATACTTGGCCTTCGCTGTCAGGTAAAAAAAAAAGTGTTGCTTTTTAAATTCCTTTTAATTTTATAAGCATTTCTATCCCACTCCAAACATAAATGGTGGCAAACATAATTCCTTGGCATGTTTAGCTGTTTAGAGTGAAGGGCTAACCTGCACCCTGGCAAACACTATTTTAGGCTATACCAAAGGATATTGATCTTGCAGTGTGTGCAAGATTTTAAAAGCACTTTATATAGCTGTATTTTTATTGTAATGGAGCACTTAAGAATAGAACAGTCATGGCTGGGACAGGGTTCAAGTAACATTTAAAGCGTCAACGTAATCATGAGTATGTTAAATCAACTTTCTTCTGAGCCAGTCTGAAGATACAGGCCTGTACATTCCAAGATGTGCTTCTAAGAATAAAACAATATAGAATTGTCCAAACGTTAACAATTGGATTTAGCTAATGAAGGATAAAACTAAGGCCAAATTCAAAATGGCAGAAATAATACTTGTATGCCATTTTGAATTATGCTCAAGTTTGACTCTTGCAAGTCTGGAGAACCGTGAGGGTTAATGAAGAGGGAGTGGCTCCCTTTAATTAGCTGAAACCTGTAGAATACAAAAGACTAAAGGGCAGCATTTTTACTTTGTGACTAGCTGTTGAACATGGCTGGAAGTTTGGTTCAGATTTTGGCAGTTTGTGCGTTCTGTCATGCTGTTCCAAAGTGGAGCAATTTTCCCCAGAACCCTCAAGCTGTGATTCAGCAAAATAACCAGCGGCTTCAGCAGCCAGTTCAACAAACTAACCAGCAGTTTCCTCAGAAGCAAGTGACATTGATGAAATGTGCTGTTTGATGTGATGAAAAAAAAAAATTGGAGAGCAGATCCAATGTGGACAACCTGGGATCAGTGGTGCCGAGTGTGAAGCCATCAACTGCTGCTTTAATGCTCAGCTGTGAGTATTAGATCAATACTCACAGCTGAGCAAGACACCAAACCCCAATTGCTCCCCAGGAGAGTGTATGCACACTTGGATGGGTTAAATGGCCGGTTAACCAAACAGAAGTTAATTAACCCTTAAAAGGTAAACTTGTGCTGCCCCAGGTTAGCAACTGGAGGATGGATATGGGTCATGGCTTGTACAGAAGCCTGGACTCTGAATGCATGACTTCACAAAAGGTTGTGGAACTTTGGTTTAATAGTGTGTGGGGGAGAGAAGAAAAAAAAAAAAAAAAAACCGGAAGAGGCATGTAAGAGATTCTGCAGAATCAAAACACCAATAGACAGATAGCTCGGGGCGCTGCAACGTTTATTAAAAGCACTAGATTTACACGACCAGAGTAACTCCTCCACTAGAAACCACAGTCTGCTCACCAGAGACAGCCTTGATGCGAGTGTCTCTTCCTGAAAGAGAAAATGTTAAGTGAAAACGCACTTATAAATTCTCAGTTCCTCTAGTCGAGAGAGCAAGAACTCACGTTTCCTGGTGCAGCTTTGCTCACAAGAGCCAGAAGACGGATGGCACACCTCTGTACTGCAGTGGATGAAGATCTGACAGGGAAGAAAGAGGCTCAAGTAATAGAATTCACAAGCAGTAAAATTAAAATGTTCAAGTAAAGGGGGGCATACAGTTTCCTGCAGAGGAGCCAGGGAGGCTGGATCTACAAATGTGAACATCTTCACAACAAAGCGCTTGTAGTGGGTTGGGAAATGAAGACCAGACGATCCAGTCACTGGAACCAGTGTGGTCAGGTAACGGTCATCCTGGTAAGGGCATCTGAAGATGAAAGATGGTTAGAAAGTGCCTCCCAGCAGACTAACTGGATAAAGATTGGCATTACTCACCCATCGATCAGAAGGTCCCACTGGGGGAGACTGAGTGGACTGGGGGTTGATGTCGCCCAACAACGTCCCAGCATCAGGATAATGTTGGGGTCAGTTCTCTCCATAATGCGCACCTCAACATACACTGGCTCCCGCAGGACTTTTGTGACGGGATAATCAGCATCACTGTAGTAGGACGTGTAGGCCTCATCCCCTGAGGAACACTGGAGTTTCAACCAAAACTGCTGGAGTTTGAAAGGCTTTAGGATGACACAAGACCTTACCTTCTGCACAGCCTTTGGTGACACATTGGCCATTGGCCAGTCTGAGCTCCACCCTGAGAGGTCCAGGAGCAGCTACTGGAGGAGGTGGAGGAACAGAGTTGACCTCTACAACCAGAGCTTCCACAGAAGTTCCAGAGTACCTACACTGGAAGAGAAACCTGGACAACAGACGGTGAGCTTGTAGCATTTATCAGAGAACAACATTCACACCAAGTCATAGATCCCTTACTCAAAATGACTATCCCTTGTGATGGAACCAAACGGTCCAATCCCCACTTCATACGTGGACGTCATTCTGTTCTCATACACCACATATCCACGGTCCTCCTGTGAGTAGGAACAGTGTTAGCATCATGGCTCTGAACCGGTTCAAGGAACTAAAAGGACAGAACAGAAAAAAAAAAAACCAGGACAACCTTTTTTTTACATTACAATGTTCTAGTTACGAACAGAATCAAATTTGGAATGGCCATTAACCGGTTAAAGTTTAATGGTTCCATTTATTATTTGAAATTTGCCATCAACCAATCACGAATTCCAGTAGTGGGGCCTATGCAAATGTGACACGACGCATCCAGCACACTCAGCTGTGAACTCATAAGTCGCAATGGCAACACCAGCATTAATTTATCCGGGGATAATGAAAGATTGATTCAACAGATCACACGCACCTGCAGCACTTCTGTGAATGGAGAAAACAATAACTACAGGCTTACATAAATAGGCATATACAACATTTCACGTAATCATTGACAGTTAAAAAAAAAACAAAAAAAAAAAAAACACACACACGCTCCGGTGTTCAATCTGTTGCACGCGCGCCTCACTGTGTGGTTATAGCCGAAGTGAAGGATGATGTTTTACATCAATGGAAGTACAGAGCCTTGCCTATAATAAATATTTTAGCATCTAGATACGTCGCGAATGTAAACATTTGGAGTCGAGCCAAATGAGAGGTAGGTATCAGTTTCACCTTAAATTAGCTAGCTATTGGAGTGACGTTTTTAATAGCCTAAACGCACAGCCTTAACTTGAGGATTTGTGGAGAGAAACTAATAACTGCATCTATAATGTTTGTAAACATTTTGCTTTAGCCTACATTATTTCTGAATGTAAGGGGCTAACAATGCATCGCCCCTGCCCCAGAGTTCCATTTACACCAATTCCGCCCAGCTACGTGTGATTAGGATGGTCAACACAAAGGAAAAAAAAAAAAAACCCCTCATTTCAATGGTGTAGATGGTAAGGCTTGTGCTTTGACGCGATTGACCCAATTTCAAACCTGGCTTTTGCCGAACTTCTCCCCTTTTCAAATCTCATCACATCAGAAAGGCCTTATTTCCAATAAAACTGAAGGTGATTTTGAAAATTCTCCCTTCCCTGTTTCCCCCCCAACCCCCCCCCCCGAGTATAAAGAAATAAAAAAAAACTGTAACTTTTAAAACAAAGTCGTTTAAAATAATTGTTATTTACCGGTATCTCTACTCAAACTGGTTTCAGAATGGCGATACAGAGGAACAGAAACATTAAAAACATTGATTCTGCTTAGAATGAACCGATTTAATTTTTCGTCTTCAAGCCCTGGTTAGCATCCAGTCCATTATAAGCAATGCAGAATAAAACCAGAAGCAGCTGCTCACCATCATGCTCGTGCCACATGCGGACACAGGGAACTGGTATATAGCAAAGTAAGGTGTGGACTCCACAGGAGTGCAAGATGGGTCATTTCCACCCAGTAGATGAACCGAATCCAGACTCAGTCGAGGCAGAGTAACATCTCTAGACACCACTACCACAAACTGACCAGCTCTAATACACTGGACAGTCACTGGAACAATGTACAAGAGCAGGTTAATGCGGAGAATCAGATTAGCATGAACAGAATAATATTGAGAACACTTACCTGCCCTCCCATAGTAACACTGCTGTCTCTTAAAGCAGCAGTTGATAGCTTCACACTCAGCAGCACTGATCCCAGGTTGTCCACATTGGATCTGCTCATAATCAGCTACAGCACATTTATCAAGGAGCTCTGTCTGCACCACTGGCTTCTGAAGCTGAAGCTGCTGAGGAACCCGCTGGTTAGTTTGTTGTTGAACTGGCTGCTGAAACCGCTGGTCAGTTTGCTGGATCATCACAGCTTGAGGGTTCTGGAGCAGATTACTCCACTGTGGAACAGCATGACAGAATGCACAAACTGCCAAAATCTGAACCAAACACAAACATCCAGCCATTGTTCAACAGCTAGTCACAAAGTACAAATACTGCCCTTTGGTCTTTTTGTACTCTACAGGTTTCAGCTAATTAAAGATAGCCCCTCCCTCTTCATTAACCCTCATGATTCTCCAGACTTGCATGATTTGGAGCTTATGCAACTGAGTGATTCTCACTTGATCAATTGTCCTCGATACCTACATGAAAACACAAACTTGAGCATAATTCAAAATAGCATACTAGTATTATTTCTGCCATTTTGAATTCGGCCTTAGTTTTATCCTTCATTAACTGAATCCAATTGCTGACGTTTTGACAATTCTAGATTGTTTTATTCTTAGAAGCACATCTTGGAATGTACAGGCCTGTATCTTCAGACTGCCTCAGAAGAAAGTTGATTTAACATACTCATGATTATGTTGAAGCTTTGAGTGATACTTGAACCCTGTCCCAGCCATAGCTGCTCTATGCTTAAATGCTATATTATAATAAAAATACGGTCATATTATAAAGTGCTTTTAAAATCTTGCACACACTGCAAGATCAATATCCTTCGGTATAGCCTAAAATTTTATTTGCAAGGGTGCAGGTTAGCCGTTCACTCATGAGAAAATATAACATGTCAAATTTATTGAAATACATATGTATTGTTTGTTTCTTGTCAGAGAAGGATTGGCTCCACCAGGTTATTTCTCTCAGCTAAACAATGAATACTTTTACCACCATCAACTTTGTTTGGAGTGGGATAGAAATGATTATACAAATAAAATGAAAAAGAATTTAAAAAGCAACACGTTTTTTTTTTTTTTTACCTGACAGCGAAGGCCAAGTATGGTAACCAATACTTGAAAACTTTCCTCTGCATTTAACCCTTCCAAATTACTGCATGCACATCAGAAGCAGTGAGTAGTGAACACCCAGAGCAGTTGGCAACCAGTCGCTGTGGTGCCCGGGGAGCATTTGGCTGTGTTAAGAGTAGAAGAGAGCACTGTTCATTCAATCCCCAACCTACATTCCCTACTGATATTGAGATTTAAACCTGCAACCTTCAGGTTACATGTCCGACTCCAACCATTAGGCCACAACTGCTCAGCTTGCAACTAAATCTTTCCCCATTTAAGCAGATAGTACTAGCGGAATGAATCAAATATGACCTAAAAGTTGTGGGGGGTGGGCAGTCATAGCCTAATGGTTAAAGTGTTGGACTTGTAACCCAAAGGTCATGGGCTCAAGTCTCAGTATCAGCAGGAATTGTACGTGGGAGTGAATGTATAACGCTCTCTACCTTATATACACCCACAGCTGAGGCTACCTTGAGCAACACACCAAACCCTCAATTGCTCCCAATGTGCCACAGCAAAATGTATATGCGCACTTGGATGGGATAAATGTATGTTGGTTGGACGGGTAAAACATCCTGTTAACCAATCAGAAGTTAACAATTAACCCTTAATTTGGTACCTTATGCAGTGGCCCAGGTTAACAACTGTAGGATGGATAAGGGTCATGGCTTGTACACAGGGTTTCTGCAGGAGTACATACTCCTCAGTTAACTTTTTTAAGACCTGCAAATAAAATTAATACCATGATTGGAGCGTGGATAGTCCATGTCTAGTACCATATTAAACTGTAAAATTACTGTAAAAAGCATAATTTACAGTTTAGATATAAGTTTTCTCAAAAACAGAAAGTTTTATAAAATGCTAAACTTTGACAGTTCAGCACTTCATAACCATTTTTTAAAGTAATAATCTCGCGATTTCTGGGATTTTATCAATAACGATAATTAGACGATATTTTGCTGAGTGTGTTATTGGGCACACAATTAATCTTTTCCAATACGTTTTATGGGCATTTTACCTTTAAACCATTTTTTCTAAAAGTGTGCACCATCTTTTGAGTCAAATTCTTGCATTTGGGCTGTTACCAAGCAAATGAAAATCAGTATCAACCAAATTTATCCTTGCAGGCCGATGGCACAGAAGCTGCATCTGAAGTCACATTTAGATGTATTTATACAGACTGTTTAATGCAGCTCTGAGGGACATGGATGACTTTAACCTGCAGTTACAAATGCATATCTAAATGATGGTTTGATATTTAAAAAATGTTTGAAATTATTAAAAAATGAAAAGGTACCTTAAATGTGAAATTAAAACCGCCAGTAGGTGGCAGCATGTCACTGTTAAGTGAGTCATTGCGATTTAACCGAATCATTTAAACGGTTGATTCATTCAGGAATGAAACAACGTCATGTTGCTCCAAAATGCGAAAACAGTGCTGGATAGGGTGTCTAAACTAAGTCCTCTTAATTATTACACTTAGTTTTTTTCAACTTTTTGTCTAAAATCATACCACCTTTGTCATCCTGCTGATTTGTGGAGAAAAAACTGCATCTTGTGTGATTATTAACTCGGAAATGATATACACTTATAGAAATTGTCCTGCCCCATATCTTGATTAGCTGATCAGTTTAAACAGTTGCATTTAATAGACTGATTCCAGCCGGAAAGATCTCACTCTAAATGCCATTGCACACTAGTTTACAACCTGTATCACTTACCTAGACTTCCATCACCTAATGATGCATGCTCTCTGATAGGTGGTGTTTTGTTTTCTTTTTCCTGTGATGTACGCTATAACCAACTCAGATCAATATTTAAACCAATGTTAGTTATGTATCTGATTTTTGGGTGGGTTTCCAACATAAATGTTGATTAATTCTGACAAATAAAATAAGGCAGCCACAAAACTCTTCCTTTAACTTGTATTCCTTTCAATTTAAATGATACTAACGAAAACAATACACATTTTGCACCAAACACAACAGTGATAATATCAATCAAACACCACTTGTTCATCTGAGATCACAAATTGGCTCATCTTGATCAAACTATGAATCAAGTCCTTGAGTGTGAAAGCACTAAATGTTTAAGTCAAAGAAAGTAGTCTTATCTGTGATCATGTTAGACATTGAAGAAGTCCAATGGCAACAACGACTGAAGTAGGCCCAAACGTTGTCCTTGAATCACAATTAGAATCCGTATTGTAAAGCGTCGAAGGGGTCCTTAAAGCAACTCCATGGTAGGGAACCAAACAGATAGACTTTAGTAGGCCTACTTGCCAACTCCACCAACGAATATTCCAATTCAATACCCAATGCTTCCATATGTATCAAGCATAACATAGGGGGAAAAAACCCTTCTACAAACAGAAAAAAAACACAAATTATTATCCTCTTACTAACAATTAAACATAGAAAAAAATACCCAATAGTTTTGTTTTCTACTAAATGGGTCATCAAAATAACTTTCATAAACAAATGAATGCAATAGAGTAACCATACTCACAGTTGAGAAGGAAACAAAAATGTTTCTCAACAAGGGCCTTCCCCAAATGCAGTAGATGAGCTCAAATGCTGCTACTAGGCACATTGCCACACTACCAAAAGGTATCCATACTCTCTTCTTCTATTAAGCTACTACATTTATCCGTGATCAACCGAATTTTAGGCTGCCCCCTACAAGCGAGGAATGAAACTGCAGCTGAACTCAACTAGTAGCAGGCTGAAGACTGTTACATACCCCCTCCATCAAAAGAAGTCTTAAAATACCCATGGCAGACTTTTAAATTCTGAACATGATAGGAGGTATCAACATTTCCAGGCTCGCCAAGAAATGAAACGGCATAATTTACTGGACCCAGACATTTTTCAACTTTAGCTGGCCCCTTCCATTTTGCAGACAATTTAGACATAAACCCCTCATCTGCTTTGGATAAGGGATGAGCTCGAACCCAAACTATGTCTCCTACTTGAAACCGAGTATGCTTTCTTTTTTTATCGTAATAGCATTTTTGCTTGACCTGAGCTCGTTCTACATTCTCCCTTACCACCTGGATCAGACTTTGTTGCCTGTCTATCACCTCATAGGTAGGGCTGCTTGGATCAGGCGGTCGATTAATAGCCCTTTCTAGTGGACCCTTGAGTTTCCGTCCCAAAGCAACTTCAGCAGGTGTATATCCCGTACTTTCATGCCACGCCGTGTTAATTGCAAACCTAAATTCGGCCAACCACCTGTCCCATTGTCTGTGGTGCTCTTCCACATATGAAGCCATCATTGTTTTGAGTGTGCGATTTACCCTTTCCGTAAGGTTTGTTTGTGGGTGATACGCAGTTGTTAATTTCTGCACAACTCCCCATTGCTTACAAATCAAGTTGATAAGATGGGATGTGAACTGTGCTCCACGATCAGATACAAGGTAAGCAGGAGTTCCCCATCTAGTGAATATTTCTTCCACTAAGATGCGTGCTATTTGTGGTGCCTTGGCCGTTCGTAAAGGAAATAACTCCACCCACTTGGAACAATAGTCAACCACCACCAGTAAATGTTCGTTCTGCTTTCCACTCTTCGGAAATGGTCCCATTAAATCTACACCAAGCATGTAACCTGGCTCCACCACCGGTGTTGACTGTAAATGGCCAGACAGCTTTGATAAGTTAGGTTTGTACTTCTGACATATATGACAAAACTTGCAGTACTTCCATACATCTGCACGCATACCAGGCCAGTATGCAACTTCCATTAGCCTGAGCAATGTCTTCATTCTCCCAAGATGCCCACTCAGAGGATTGTCATGTGCATACTGTAAGAACTCATTTTGGAGGGAAGCTGGGATGACTAATTGCAATTTCTCTCCATTATGA